>PVKA01000176.1:0-202028 GCA_004027165.1 Ctenomys sociabilis
TAGGCTGCCTTCAGCTTGGCCCTTCACAAGTTGTGTGATTCCTTCCACTTTCCGTGCTTATAGTACTGTACCCTGAAGGGTTTCTTAGAGTTCTACATTGGGATTGACCATGGTAATATTTCAACAGTATGGACAACTTACTTGTCCTTCTTATTAATTTGTTTACAGGTGACCACATGAATGGAGCATATCATTGGACTAGGTTCTTGTTCTGGTTTAGTTTATGTTGGGAGTGCTCCCCAGTGGCCTTTTGCATTCCTATGCAGCCCTTTTGGAAAAGGACTGGATGATAAAGGTGCTATAGCTGACTTGCTGGGAGCATGATGTGGAAGAGGGACTCTCCCTGCCCAGCTCCTTCCTTCGCTCTCTGCTTCCTGGTCACCATGACGGGAGTAGCTTCCTCTAGCCAGCCCTTCCAGATTCCATTTCTGTGCTTTGGCCCACCAAATATGGACTGAAACCTCTGAAACATGAGCCAAAACCTCTTCGCCTTCAAGTTGTGAATGTGGAATATCACGTTCCAGAAACAAGGAAAGCAATCCTGACAGTTCTTGAAATAGAGCTTGTTTTTAAAGAAAGTTCAGTCTGCAAAGAAACCTATTCCCTTTTTCCTATCTTGTGGCCTCAAGGTAGTATACTCTGGCAAATGGAGTGTCTAACAAAGATGAGTGTGGCTAACACTGGAAGTAGAATGAATGGTGCAAGTAGCTTTTTTTTTTAGCTTGTTTTGGTTTTGTGTTATATTTTCACCTGAGCAAAACACTTTCATTTCAGAAGCCCTCATAACAGTGACCTCTTGCTTATTTATTGGTCCTTCTCACCCACAGTTTCTACTCTGTAAGTAGTGACTAGTTTCTAATGTGTTCATTCACTTCTAAGACCAGTGTACAGAAAGAATGAGTTTGGCTTGATTGTCTCACTAATTTTAATTCATTTCAAAGAAGCACAAAATCTGAAATATTCATATAAATAGCATCTTCTGGTAAGTTGATAATACAAAAATGTAAAGCTTTTCAGTGTAACCCTTCACATCCATGTTAAAATCATAATAATTATCTTCACATTCATGCATCCAAAAATTCAAGGCACATGCGAATTTGTCACCATGCCATTTTCTGATTCAGTAGATTTGGGTGAGCCTGGTCCCAGGACCACTGGGAATTATAGTACTTTATAAAATTCTCTTCTCCACACTGTTGAATTAAGAAACTTTTCCTTCAAAAGATGACATTCTAACTACTTGAAAATTGTCTTCATTCTCAAAATCTCAGTCTTTCCATTAATTTAAGAAATCTGGGGGATTTTTTACTGTTGTTTAAATCTCTTGAGTGTTTCAAAAATCTCTTTTTAGTTCTGGTATATTTTTCAGTATTTCTTGAAGTTTTTTCTCGAGGTAAATCTTACATTGGGGTCTCTTAGATCAAAATAATTATCTTGAAAGGGGATGAATAGTTCAACTGGTAAGAATATGGTGAGAACTAAAGGATACAGTGGAAACAAGAAAAAAAGAGGAAAAGATCCACAGCAGTATGATTGTCTCCACTTTCTCCCAGTATGACTTTGTCAGTGTTGCTCTCATTCTTTCTTCATTGTGTAAGAAAGCTTCCACCAGCTTTCCATCCTAGTGAGTCACTGAGGGAATACAAGAATGTGGCCTCTCGCTGAAGCCCAATAAGGGAGGAGGTTATTGTACATAATTGGAGAATGTGGAGTCAGAATAATCGAGTTTGAATTCTGACTTCATCATTTACCAGCTGTGTTATTTAACCATAAAATGCTAACAGTATTTACTGGAAAAGAATAACATGAGGATTTGAAGAAGGAATCCATGCCAGTTACTGAACCTCAGGTCCAGGATATAGTCAATACTCAATATATATTCAGGATAGTAGTTGTTATTGCCTGATAACTATGGTGGAATAAGTCCTAAGGGGTTAGAGGAAAAAGCCGTTGTGCTTGAGACCCTGAAAATTAGTTTCTTTTCATGAGTGGAATCTGAAGTCTTTGGTTTTGTCAGTCCCTCAAAAGGAAGTCTCACCACAGGCACTCAGAGTTCTAGGACTAATAATGCTTACTGTGCTTATCACTAATTTGATGTTTCATCTTATTTGGTTGACCTGTGTTATTATTTCACTTTATTTTGGCTCACCAATTAATATTTTAACTGTCTAATCTTTAAGGGACAACAGTTTTGTATTATTTAGGATTCTCCAAGCCAGCTACCACTGAGTCATTCATTTGCATTATTAGGTGCCCAATAAATGTCTATTAGTCAAGTGATTAATTGAAGTAACCCCTACATCTCTGTAGTGGCTTGGGCTGGCTTAATCAAAAGAGGCTTTCTGAGACCTATTCCTCTTTGAGAGATTGGTACATAGCCCATATGCTCTCATTTGTTTCTGCCATCTGATGTCCCTGATGTCTGAAAGAAGACCTAGAAGAAAGAACTAATAAACTGACAAGATATCCATTAATTACTCTCTATACTAGCTTAAATTGAGAAATGTTTCTACCAGTTTCTTGACCCTTGATTCATTTTTAAATTTAATGGTAAACACAATCCATGCCTAATAAAAACTTCTTGGAAAATATCATTGTTACGTTCATATTTGACCAGCAAGATAAACTCTACAATTTTATTCTATGTCTTTCAAAATATTTTGTTACTGATTTACTAAATAAATGCACATATGTAAAACACATGGAAGAAAAAGCTATGGGTTTTTTCTTTTTTTGTTTTTTGTTTTTTGTTTTGTTTTGTTTTGTTTTATCCAGAACCAGGGATTGAAATCAGGCCCTTGCGCTTGCCAGGGAAGTACTTATTCCACTGAGCCATCTCCCCAGCCCCCTCGCATGGAAGAATAAAGTGTAGAGAAATTTATGTGTTAGTAAAAGAAAAATACAACCAATAATTCCCTTTTTGATTATATTTTAATTCAATTTAAAATCATATTATATATCTTGATTGGGGCATTTACACTTGAAAACTTTTAATTTTATTTATCTCACAAAGGAATTGCAAACTTACTTGTATAAATAAAACGAATTTTATATGTGCATTTGCACTAATCACCAGTGAACAAGTGATTGGAAATATCAGAAAAGAATCACATACCTATTATCTTGGTTTGGGGCCGAAATAAAGGATAATTCATTAGCTGGTAAACTGGATAATTGCCTTTTAGAGAAAACATTTAGTTAAAAGTTAGACTAAAGTGCCAATGAAGTTTTTATTTGTTGGGAAAACATTGAAAATATATATTTTGACAACTGGTCATATTAAATATTTGAATGGAAAAGGCTTTCCTTGAAAAATTAATTTATCCCAAGTATTTTTTATTATAATATAAAAGTTATTTTCTCAAAGATGGGCCAGGGAGATGGTTCAGTGGAGTAAGCACTTCCCTGGCAAGCGCAAGGGCCTGAGTTCAATCCCTGGTTCTGCCACAAAAAAAAAAAAGTGACCCTCCTTAAAGATGCCCTTATAACTCTGCTATTGAGGAGAGCCCAACAGCACACTCTGTCTCATAGTGTACATTATTCTTGCTTCAGCAGGATGAGCTGCTTCTGAAGATACTGTGTGTCATGCATGATTTATTTACTTAAATGTTTAGCACAATTTTTCTTGGCAGAATTTTTTTCACTCAAAAATTTTTTTAGCAAAAACACTAGGAGAGATCACCATTTCAGTCTATGTGTCTATTCAATATACTGCTAGATGAAGAGAGACACCACTAGACGTGTGTCATCAGTATTCTGTCATCACTCTTTTAGTCTTCAGTAGCCTATCTTTTCTCCTGTACATCAATTTCTCAACCTCATGGAAATGCTGTAACAGCAGCTTGGACTTCCCTAACGTGGTGGTAAGAAGCCTAGATGTTACATTTTCCATCTATTTCTAAGTTTGTTCCACCTCTGTCAAAGGCAGAGGGTTGCAATGTTCTATTCACAGTTGAGGACTGCGATATTTACAATCATTTGTTACTGAGATGTGATGAATGATGATGCTTCGTAGTAAGGACTCAAAGGTAGGAATTAGGCTGGCAGATTTTCTAAGTGGGTACTTTACACGCTACCATGTCAAATATGCCCATCATGTTTTTTTATTTATTCTTTTTAACTGACAGACTATTAACCTCTTCTGAACCAAGGGATATTTTCAACTGTTAGGACATGGTCTTCTGGTTAGCATACAATTAGACAAAATACTAAGATTTTTTTTTTTAAGTTTTATTTTGTTTTTATTTTGGGGGAAGGTCTACAGAGTGTTAAGGGTCTCACTACTAGATCATACTCATAGTGATCCTCCTGTTTACAGCCTCCTAAGAGCTGGGATTACAGGCACACGCCACCACACCCAGTCTCAATTACCATCTCAGTGTGCCCCCTGAGCCTGCTTGCAGGTGCTTTAATCCACTCAGCTATTTTGCTGGCCCTGAGATTTTTAAAAAACACTTTAGAATTCCTGTTATTCTTTCTCCCATAGTCACTTCTGTGTGCTGTGTAAGGGGAAGTGATAAGCAGCCACTGCCCAGACAAATGTGCAAAAGCTCTGGCACTTAATGGTAGCCCACTCGTCTAGTCTTCAGTAATCCTGCTGGATGCCAAGGAGGATAATGGTGCATTGTTGGGCACTGTGTGCGACTGAATCACGGTACTTATCTCAGTGTATCCAATTGCCATTTTATAGTTCACATCCTCCCACCAGCCTGGGACTCCATAAAGCCAGTGCTGTATCTCACTCGTGTCTCCACACCTAGCACATGTCAGGGAGCCAGGAACACAGCTCTGTACTTGGCAAGTCTTGGATAAACGAAGGAATAAATTAATGAATGTGTGAGGGACGGAACACAAAGGAAAAGTGAATTAATGTAAACAGAAGATGAGTCAGGAGTCAGAGGCATCTGCCTCCCAATCTAGTAGTCTCAGAGTTGGGAAATGTTCCACATTATGAGATCAGGACATCACCCTGGCCAAAAAGTAAGAGCTAGAATAGGTTTGGTGGAACCCTGTAGTTTCTTTCTGTCGTACATTCTGCTGTAGTTTTCCTTACAGTTGTTTCTTCTTGTGTGTAAGTAAAAATGCCAAGGGTTCATCAGAAGGTCTTTTAATCCCCTATGCTGAGTGGTTTAAGGAAATCCTCCAAGTATTTGAAGCAAACATAGGTTTGCAGATACCAGGATATGTTTATCTGGTAAAAAAGTGGAAAGAGAAAATAAAATTTAGCTATCTCTGCCTTGTTATCCAAGCAGATCAAAGAGGAATAATATTTTAAAATTTATTTACAGTAGTACTCAATTAAAATTACCTGTTCTTCTCCTTACACAAGTACCAGAACTGTATAGGGGCTATGTAGACTTTAGTCCAACAAGAACAATGGAAGAAAAGGAGACTTTTTTTTTAATCCCTGCAATTTCCTTGTGGAAGAAGAGAGATAAAGATTGATGTAAAGTGATAATCCCCTTGGGTTTTGTAACACTAGCTCTTTCTCTCTTATAGCTGTAAAGTAGCTATAAAATACTCAAGATTTATAGTTAGGGCTATTCTCTAATTCTACTTTAAATTCAGAATAACCAAAAAAGCCTCCAGCAATATAAGAGGCCATCCTTATCGTCTAAAAATTGGCTAATAATGCTAAATCATAAATAGAGGAAGCTCTCAGAATATCTGGATGTATCTTCATCACTCCCCTCACTTCAATGTAAACCATGCAACACAAGTCACATTTGTGAAAAGGTATTGATCACCATACCACTGGGGGCTAAGACAACACCAAAATGTCAGTGACCTCATGCAACTGAATTTTTCTTTCACTGTGAGAGTTCAACATGGGTCTTCCATGTTGATGAATGTCTTGTTTCCAGAGAGCCAATTTCCTTTTGTAGTGTGGCTCCATCACCCCTCAGGAGCTCCCTAGGAGAGAGAGTGTAGCTGTAGAGCTGCCCAATGTACCTCTAAAGCAACTCATATTGACATTTTTCTTGCAAGAATGGGTAACTGGCCCCTGTCATTATAAAGATAGTGAGAAGGCTTTGTATGTATTTCATCCCCAGCTAGGCAACTCCTACAAGGTGTAGCAGACACTATGGAAAGGTGAATTTGGATTTGGAAGATAATTAGTTTTATCCGCAATGTACGAAAGATAATAGAACCACAATGGGCTTATTATAGAATTACTCTAAAATGACCCCAGTTCAACCATAGTGAGATTAGTACAGTTATATAATCATACACACTTAACAAATAAAGTGGAAAGCGAAGGAGATGTCCTCAATTCTTCAGCAAGTGCCTTCTGTTCAAGCACATGATCAAAAGGTAATCCAGAGCTGAGGAAAGTATCTTCTCCTTCCAAGTGAGACCTACCTTGTAAAAGACTCAGGACACCAGCGCAATGTAGTTACTATCTACTTGTGCATGAATTATCAGATGGAGGCCCATCCCTGGCCCTGTGTAGGAGGCCCCAGCTAACTTTGGGGTAGTTATCTTTCAAGTCCAAAGACAAATACATAGAATGCATTACTTAAATTCTCCAGAGGTTGCACATGGACCTGCCTGATGTTTTGTGAATGTCTAATCTAGATGCATAATAGTAAATTATATTTAATAAGAAGTCCAGATGCCCGGCTTCTTTCAAAAAATCAGATGTGGCACCCTTGGGCAGAGCCATACACTATCAAGTGGCTACAAGCTCACTGGCAAAATTGAGTGGCGACTGCTTATAACTGAGACCAAATCCTGTACCTTCACCACAGTTTTCACTGGGCCCCTGTCAGTCAGACGTCTTTCTACCTGGCTCTGTTTCCCTTTGCTTCCCCTGAGAAATCTCATTACAGTTTTCAATTTCACCGTGGGTGGAAAAATCAGGCTCCCTAAGCATGAGGCTTCTCAAAAGGCTTGTGAGGCCAGGAAACAAAAACCCAGATCCCTTTCAGATCAAGTTGTAAATGGTCAACTCGAAACCATAGCAATTTAAGCAGGAGGGATAAGTATCATGCTTAGAAGGAGTAGCTGTGTAATCAGGACATGGTCACTCCTTAAGCATCAAAATCAATTATTCTGATAAAACTCGAGGACAGCTGTACCACTCTTGAAATAATTCACTCATGAAAAGAAAAAGAAAAACCAAAACTAATTTTAGGTGATCGGGAGAAGGGTGTTCTCCAGGGATACAGCTGAGTTCATTCTAGGACAGCTGACACAGCCTGCCTCTCATCTTTTAAGTTCAGCACACATGCTTTTAGTCAAGAGAGGGTGGTTGTAGTGAGGGTTTGAGTTGAATAATCAGTACTGTTGCTTGAGAGAGAATCAAAGCCATGGTCTTCCCGATGAACACCAGAGGGAAGTGTGGTATGAACTGTACTCACACATGGGTGTTGTTCAGGTGAAAGCCTTTTGGAGCCTCAAGACTTCCTGAGCATGGCATTTCACTGAGACTCCAGGATGGGAGTTGGTTTCATGTACCACCTGTGTTATTGACATGTGCTTCTCATGAGACTCAGTGTAAGAATTGACTTTGTAATTTAAATTCGATTCATCCTTATTGTTAGCATTCCATTTGATGGAAAAGAAATACATGGTGTATCTAAAAATAATTAATCTTTTAATGGTATTTTATTTCCCTTGACTTAAGACTTTCTAGTATTGATTGTTGTAGAGTTATGTGGCTGAGAGAATGAGATGTGGGCGCTAGTCTCTCTCCAATGGGTATGAATTGCCCTTGGCTTTTATGCTCTTGTTCTTAACAGTTCAGGTAAATAGAAGCTACCAAACAGTTACTTGCAGACTCAAATGGACTCTTGACTAAAATTTCTACATGTTAAAGTTCTGAATTTGAGTGTGCTAAACAAGAAATACAATTCACAGACCCTGCCGTTTTCCTATTGCCAATGCCAAATCACATTATAGATTCATTTCATTTGTTGAACTCCAGAACGTAAATACTTGGGTTCAGAAATTATGAAGTTAGTGTACTAACTTGGTTAACACATGAAAAGTCTTAAGAACAGTTTCCATCACACAGTAAGTTGTGGCTTGCATCTAGATGTTCCCCAAAGTTCATGAGGCCATGGCAGGTTTTTTGAGGGTTGGTGTGACAGTGGGATTAAGGATGTGTGGATATTAGGATATTAGGATTAGTGGTGCTTTGCTTGGATTAAGTGTGCCCCACCCTGGGATTGAGTGCTACAGGTAACCTATATAGAATGAGAGATAGAAAGAGGGCAACTGTCATTGCTCATTGCTGTCCTGCTGCTTTGCTGCCTTCCTATCTTCTGCACACCCTGAGTTGTTTCTCCTCGATGATGCCCCTCTCTCAAGCGACACTGCCTTAGAGCCAACCAAACTGGGCCAAAATAAGCCTTTCTCCTTTAACTTTGGGTGTAGGGTGTTTTGTTCTCAGCAATTAGAAGACTATCTATGATGACTATATTACCAACATTCCTTTTCTAGTTCTTTCCCCCTGTTGACTGGTAGTGCTTACTAGATTGGTTATAACCTAAGAGGTTTTATTTATGATTTTTCCTTATTCCAGATTTCCATTTATGTGGCCTTTCTTCTAGAATCTGACTCTTTATAGAAATAGTCTGATTAAATTAGACTACACTTCTTTGCAAACAGAAAAACAATCAGCTGACCAAAGAAACATGCCTTAAACTGAAAGTTATGTAGGGAGAATAGAAAGCCAGCATTTTCTCAGAAGAATAGACACAAATAGAAAAGTGAAGGTTTAAAAATAGACTGGGCTAACTACAACTGTTTAAAGTCATTGTTTTCCACAAAATCATACTCTATTTAAGAAGATGGCAGGTCAGTCATTAAAATCTTGTGCAGTGCTACAGGACTTCTCCTCAGCATGACTTTTCAGTAAAAGATACTTAATTATTTTAAGAAAGCAATTCTGAAATCCTTGACATGTAAGGGAAATAGCTCAGAATTGCTTTAATTCTTCCTTCAGTACACAGAATAACAGGTTTCTGAAATTTCACAAATTTTGATCTCATGTAATGTGAAATTATCCTGGGATAGCTGAGTTGAGTCCTCAATGTAAGAGGCAGTTAGTGGTTGGATATTAATTGTACTCTGAGAAACTTGGGGGTAGGCTTCCGTTTTCTCAATTCACAAACGATGGGATTTGTTCATTAATGTATTCAATTCTATTCACTCCAGATTATAAAACAAATCTATTAAGCTTCCTCATTTGAGAGGATATGTCACCAAAAACTCAGATCATGTTCTATCATTTCAAGTACAATGATAGCTTCATGTTTCAGATGTTTGTGCACTACTCACTGAATTATTAATAATTTTAGTGAAATTAAAATTGTTTACCTTGTTCATGGTCATTTTTATTCCCAGCTGTAATAGACCCTGCTATATCTTCCCTTAGAAAGCACCTACCCAAATACAGAGAACTCCAAGGCCCCTTTAAGGGGAAAGCACTTTAGTAATGACACAAAAAATATGAAGGTGTGGAACCATACATTAATTGAGATGAGGTGATTTTCTGAGTAGCATAATTATTTGCTTAAAGTATAGCACAGGCTGCTTGCGGATGGAGAGTGGCAAAATTATGTGTACATCTAAGACAGTAAGTTTCTTATTTCTCTAACATGTTAAACAGTTAATTGTGTGTCTAAGCTGTAGGACTTCATGCATATTTTTGAGAGAATTTATGGAAGTACTGAGGAAATACAATAATATGATACCAAAAATTCAGCAATTCCATGGCATTTACTCAATGGTTATTTTCCTCTCAAGTTTGCCTATTTCTGCTTTTGACTGGGTACAGCTGCACTGTATCTGTGGTTTGTTATAAGTCAGGTAGGTGGCTCTTCAGATATTTTCTAGATGTGGTTACATCTCTGACTATTAGCCAGATATTGATAAAAGTAGGATTATTTTGGCTGTGGGGCTGGGGGAACTCTGCTCTGCCCCATGTGTTTCATCTTATACCAGACTATTCCCATGACATGGCAGAGGAAAAGAGTTAAACTAAATGTTTTCTCAAGCCTCTGCTTGGGCCATATTTGCTAATACCCCACTGGCTAAAACAAGTCACATGAATGCTTCATGATCAAAGATGTTAAAATAAACTGTGTGTATAATCAGGAAACCTTAAAGTCATAGAAAAAGGCTGTGAGTACAGGGAGAGATGAAATGTTGGCACCACTAATGCAGTCTTCATACTATAGAAAGGAGAATTTTTCTAGAGTCTAGGCCCAGTTTGGTACTCATAGGCCAGATCCTTAGAAAGCCACTAACTACCAGAGGCCAGAGGCCTCTATGGAGTAAAAGAAAAAAAAAGACTATATAATTGCAAAAGTCCCTCTTCCAGGCTTCAAAGTCCTGGAGGATTTGGCTAGGTAATTGCTAGCATTCCTTTCCAAGGTTTTTGCAGTAATCTCTAGATGCCTGTGAGATGATTACAGAAGCAAATTTGAAATATATTTGAGGACAGAAATACAAAGTATGGGCTATATTAGGAAATTAAACCTTTCAGGAGAGGTATGTTTGGGAAGGAACACAGAAGGAAAAACGAAGATGGAGCTAGGAGAACAGTCACATGAATTTGATTGCTGTTCTTTGATTTAGGAACAAATTTCTGCTAAGGTAGTGTCATATAGTGTATGATATAAAGGAGTTTATACTAAGAGCTGTGTCAGAAAGTATTTGGCTTCTGAGGTAAAATATATCTAAGATGCAAATTTGTGTTGGGAGCAGTGCTTGGTTAATCACACGATTTCTAACTTGTGTCTCCTCTCTTAATGGCTCAATATTTGGGTCTGCTTAACATTTGCTCACCTTGTCCTTGTCTCTTCAGCTCTCTTTTCCTGAATTCTTGATAGCTTTTACCTTCCCCTTTACCTGGTAGACTACAGAGAATGTTTTGAATCCAAACCTGACTATTAAAAATAGCAGAATTCAAGTATTAAAAAATACTGTAAGTCCAATCTATTGATCCTTTGATGCATATCTACATTCTTTCTTCTCTCCTGATAAGTACATTTATGCAATATTTACTAATACGTATTAATAACATATGTCACATTTAACATACATGACCTAGTTTAACCTTCAATAGGGCAGGGTGGTAGTGTAGCTCATAGGTTAGAGATTTTGTGTAGGCCTAGGCTTGATTCCCATCATTAAAAAACAAGCAAACTAACACAAAACATTTTTTAAGAACTTCATTGGAAAATTAGTCTTAGTAGCCCCATTTCTCAATACGAGAGCATTGAAATGCCAAGAGACTAGATGAGCTGCCCAATGTCATGTTCGATAAAATGCAAGCCTTAGTGGCTGGTGGATTTTCACTGTGAATTCAGTGGCTTCTTCCACAGTAGCATGACCTACCTAATTTATTTCTTTTTGGTCTGGAATATTTCCCACTTTGACTTTAAAACACACTGATCAGCCTGTTACTCCTTTTCTTTACATTCCAGCTGCCACGGGTAATCTTGAATTACAGGATCAAACAAAGCCACATTATCCTTGAGTGGCTCATCATCTCGGACTCAAGCTGTGTTTCTATGGTGTCACTCCTGCCCTGAGTCATGGAGGAATCCAAATTGAATTGGCCCGTGCCTCTGCTATGACCCTATGGGTTTTATTAATTTTTGAACAGTTTTTATTTTTTGGAACTAGCTGGTCAGTTCACTGGGGCAATGCGAACCTCAACACTATACTAAGTTTGGTTTGGGTTTCTGATTTCCTTCATGGATATCTTTCCTTTAACTGGCTCCATGAGTCATTTAACTTCCTTGTTCTTCCCCAGATTAATGCATTGAGTTTTCCTAATCTGCATTTCAAGAGTAAAGAACCTGACTCTGCCCTTGGACTTAAGTTTCAGCACTCAGACAGCCCATGTGCTGATACTTCCTCTCCCATCCTCTTGGAATATTAAAATCATCCCAGAGCAACAGAAAATCTACTCTGCTACCCTGGGAGCCACATCCCTTCAAAGTCCTCTATTATTTTTAAGTTCTTCAGTTATAAATGCAAGTAGATGTGTGTGTTCTGTTTTATTTATTCTGTTTTATTTATTTTATTCTCTGCACTTGGGAGGCAGGAGGAATTTCTCAGTCAGTCATATTCAACCAATGTCCACATCACAATTGACTGCAAGAAAACTCAGAGAAACACAAATAAACAAAAACAGGAATGGGTTGGGACACAGAATATAGCTTGATTTTCCCTCATGGCACTTTCCAACAGTCCTCGGGTAACCCGCATGACCTCAGCCTGTATTTCTCATACAATCATGTTATTTTTAATCTTGGTTGATGTAAAATTTCATGAATTTATTCTAAAAATAAGATTGAGCCCTACAAAGCTGCTCAGGCCTCGAAGCCCATCATGTTATGCTTGTATTTTATAAAAGCTTTCCTCATTGTTTCTAATATCCTCCTACTCGACTTGTTATGTTGACGTTAAAATTCTGTCTCTGTGATGATTCGCCATGCAGTTTTCTTGGTCACTGTGTCCCACATTCGGAGTTCTGTATTTTTATTTCTTATGCCTTATAAAGTGTGTTTAAAGGGCTGGAGAGATAGTTCAGCAGTCTAAGCACCTGCCCGGCAGGTGCAAGGAGCCAGGTTCAATCCCTAGTACCTCATGCCATGCCAGCCCTGGAACCCCAGGTGCACCACCATGCCTGCCTCTTAAAAAGGGTGTGGAGGCACACACCTGCAATCCAAGGGCTGGAGAGGCTGAGACAGGAGGATCACTATGAGTCTGAGTTACATAGCAACACCTGTACCAAATTAGTTAATTAATTTTTAAAGATGTGTTCCATTTTGGTTCCAATTTAGGATGCTGGATTTATGCTAAAAGTAAAATAATCTTATTACCATAAATGTAATAGAAACAGAAAAATACAAATAGTAATCCTCCCAACCCAGTATATATTTAGTGTTCCTGCTAGGCAGGACCGATCCTTTCTAGTTCCTCCATCCTTGTAGACTTTTCATGCTTTCTTGCAATGAACAAGTGTTCAGCTGATAGGAAGAAAAAAGAGAAATAGAAAAAACTCTAACATAATTTGAAATTAAATAGTAAATACAATTCTGAAATAAGCTTTTAATAGCTGAAAGACTTTTCAAAAAGAACGGAATCTGTGGCACTTTATATAAACCATGAAGCAGTGACCTAGTTAAGAATACAATAAAATCTACTGCCTCATGATGAAAGAAAGAGTCCAATGAAGTTATAATTTGGCCACAATTGATCCAGTGCTTATAAACTGTTGAAAGTAATTATTGAGTTCCCCAAATTAAATTTTTATGAGAATTAAATTATTGAAAGTAGTAAAAAGTTTTGGTGTGGTTTTTAAATTTTGTTTTACACTTTGTTTTTGTTTGTTTGTTTGTTTAATAAATAAGAAAGCAGCAGTGATCAAGCACCATGGTTTCTTCTTGTATCCATTATCCTAGGAGAAACTGCAGGCCAAGCACAACACAGCTGTGGGTAAAGCACTCCCAGTTCCACCTAAATGAAATTAGCAATCTGTCCTCACAACAGAGTCCTCTGCTTTTCCCCCTTGTTCTGCCTTCCTTTGAAGTGAAGCTACTTGTGTATGTTGCTAAATTAAAAGTGAGGCAAACTGATGGAATGATCTGGATTGCGTGAACCCTGGATTGCGATTTCACTCGTGTCAAAAGAGAAAGACATTGTGAAAGCTCCACCTCTCCTAAATGGTTGGGACAGTAGGGAAAGCACTGGCAGAGGTCTTCTTGGTTTTGACGCTTCAGTGGTCTTCAGGAACTGGTCATATTCACCTTGCACCCTCTAGTTCTGAGCATCTCAGGGCTCTTGAGTACCTCTCCCACCACATTTCCTCCTTGGCCTATTTTGGATGGTAATATGGTATATTCATAAATATCTTGCAAGAAAAATATCATTCAAACAAGATTTAGAACATATTATCTGAGATACTTTAGGTCTGCTACTTTTCAGTCAGGATATTCACAATGTAGCTGATTTCAAGCTCCTTAGTGTTCAATAAACAGAGAGAGTTGTAGTTAGAACTCTGGGTTTTCATCTGGTCTGGCCCAGAGGAGTGGATTCCCAGCTGGTGTCTCTCAATCCTGTCCCTCATTTGCACTCCAGTTCTACCCAGGAGTCCCCACATTTACAGCAGCTTTGAAACTAGGGCTGCCATGTGAATTGGCACAAAAATCAGAGTTTCTCTGACATTAAAATTTCTGAAAATACTCCAGAGGATAGAACAGATACATTTACAAGGTAGCCAAAGCAGTTGAAAAGGCAAATAAAAATTACAGTAAAAAAGTAATCAAAATAAGGAAGTGATAAAAAGAAGTCAAAATAAAAATTAACAGTTAAATGAATGTGTTGACTTGGTAAAAATACATCGGGTTGTTCTTTAAAAGCACTGATGGGCCCGGGGATGCAGCTCAGTAGTAGACTGTGTGCTTAGGATGCCTAAAGACCTGGATTCATTCGCAACAGGGCAAACAACAAAATGTAAAATAAAATAAGCAGTCAGCATTGGCTTCCCAGCCTCTGGCCACACTGCACTCCTTATGCCCACTTCCCCAATCTGTTCACACCAGCTTGACTTGTGGTTGACCTTCAGTAGCTTTCAGCCACTGAGAGGAAGAACTTCAGGTCACTATGTATTACTTTTGTAAACCTTTTCAAACATGCAAGTGTAAGCAGGTGTTTGTAAGTGTATTTTGAAACCTTAGTCCAGCTCTTTAGCCTATTATGCTACATATAACAGGAACTTGACTTTCAGCTGGGGACAAATGACATGTTGAACTAATTTATGAGTTTTCATCTTTACAGCTTACTACCAATGAGATTAATTCATTTTCCCCATGCCCCATCTTTCATACATTTCTTTCAAAGAGTCTCTACATGATGGGGTAGAAAACTCATTCTCTTCTTTTGATGTCCCTTAGCTGCAGATGGAACTAGAGCAAGAATTCCAAGACAAGTTCAAGAGACTGCCCCTGGAGATTTTGGAGTTCGTGCAGGAAGCTATGAAAGGGAAGATCAGCGAAGACAGCAATCATGGCTCTGCTCCTGCTTCTTGGGCCTTGGACCCTGGGAAAGTGAACCACAAGACTCCCTCCAGTGACGAGGTGGAAGCAGAGAACCCAGGAAAGGAGTTTGATACTCCTCTGTGATTGTTCCTGCCAGGCCTTCAGGAACGGCATGGCCTTTCAAGCTCCATCAGACTCTCATACTGCAAAGATCACTGCCCAGGAACATCTTCCTAAGAAGCATCCTTTAGCCTAAAATCCGTACCACAAGGAGAGTTCCGGAAGGCTCCATGAAGAGACTCCATTCCCAGGCTCCATGCATCATGTGGAAACTACTGCAGGTTTACTAGTGAAGAGTGCATGTATATGGGATTTTTGTTTTTGTTCCAATAGTAAATTCAAAGCAAGCAACTTTCAGGCTCCATGGAACATTTAATGAAGGATAGTGTATTCTTTAAAGAAATTTTGAGCTCATGTTTTCATTTGAAGCTCTGGTGTAAACTATTTCAAAGTAATAGAAACAGTTTGAGAAATCCATAGCACTATTTAACACTATTGGATACCCAACTTTGTGCATTTTTTTCTTATCTGCCCCTCAACTCCATATCTTAAAGTTATCATGCACATTAAATTTATTCATCCTTTGCTTGGCAAGCACTGGTGGCTTGCAGTTTGTTAGTTTATTTATCATAGAGGTATCAGTGTATTTGTTAATGACATGGCTTTATTAGATACTGTAGCAATTAAAATAAGCTCTTTTTCTTTTATTTTTTTAAAATTTCACTTGATTGTATCCTCGTTGAGTGAAGCCATCCCAAGAGTTAGCAATATGGATTGTACATTTAGCTGCATGAGCAATTCAGGCCTTGTGCTATCCGAATCGACTGTTTGCACTCAAGGTCTGGATATGCACTAGTTGTTGGCCTGAAATGATCAAATAGCTACAAAGGGTCTGTTCTGTTGAATAAGAAGAATTGAGCTGGCATATGTTAAGCAGAAATTCAATCAGAAGGAACATGTTCCAGTGGTTATTTTGCTGTCTGACATTTTTATGGTTCATTTATTTTTAATATAGAGAGGAAGATTGAATATTTATCTAAAGAATACACAGACCATGTATAAATGATATATATTATCTCCATGTATATATATATGTATAAGTGGATATACACAGGCATGTGCGTGTGCAGCATGCATGTTGGTGTGTATTTATTAATTGGCAGTGACCCAAATATCTTCCACAGGACTTAAAAGCAAATTAAAGGATAGACAGGTGGGAACAAAGGGGTCAATCCATCTGAATTACATGGATATTAAAACATATGGAAGTAAATTTTTAAAATCTGATGGAACTGTTGATGTAGACTTAGGACTTAGAATATGAATCTGATAATTTTTTGCAGGAACAAAAATTGGATGTTAATCTTGTTTAAATGATCAGAATATACAAAATATATAGAAGAGAGATGGAAAAATTTATTGATATCTTCCATAATTTTTAAATCTCAGTGATTTCTATGTCATGCTAACATTTAAAAAAATGCACATTATACACTTAGTATATACATTTGATTGTGTCTTTTTAAGTTCCTATTTTAAGTGGCACAAGAAAAATTATATAATGGTATAACTGATCTAAACCATTACTGAATGATCTTAAGTAGAAAGAACAATCATAGAAAATGTATGTTAGAGAAAGATACAAAGAACATTGAAGGTAATGTCCAGAAGCAGGAGGCTACAGCTTTATTTTACTTCAAAATAATCCTGTCCATAGCTTAGCAAAACATTTTGTAAGGCAAAAACGAGTCATGTCCTAAAAATTGTGTTTCAAGAATTTAATATTTTCATCAAAATTATTTTATTTAACTTTAAGCAATAACTAGGAATTATAATTAAGTTTTAATCAAAATGAAGGCTTATTTCAAACATTAGAGTATTTGATTAAAAAAAAACACATCTATTATGACACAAGGGGAAAATCACCTCCTCTTTAAGATGATTATATTTTGATCTGAAGAATTTAGAGCGTTAATTAGACACTTAATGAAAACTGAACTTCCACAGAAAAGGAAATCTTTTGTAAATTGTTCTACTTTTGCACTTTGAAGGCAGGCATTAAGCAAAAAGAAGCAAAGGATGGTCAAAACCGAGTGCTGCATTTTTATAAGCGAAATTACAGAGTGTCTAACATTTCAGAAGAATGAACTAAAAGCATTCATAACCAAACACAATAGTAATTATTCCAGTGTATTGTCACATTTTAGTCCCGAGTTAGACCGAGGTTGAATAACTTTGATTTAGGCTAACCTGTTTCGGTAGCTGGGTTTCATTATCTTAGTGAGTCTAGTCATTTTACAATGCATTTGTATTTGGCCATTTACTGTAATCACATTTTTATATCTGTACAATGACACTTTTTGCAGTTGTGGGGTAGCGTGCAACACTGTGCATCTTACATTATTGAAACTACTACAGTGATACTAGCATTCAATAATATTAATACTACTTGAAAATAGACAAAGACAAAGGAAAGGGTCTGTAGGATGTGCAGTTTTGTGCCTTTATGTATTTGCCTTGTTCTTTGTTGAATGTGTGAAACTCCGTACTGTGTGTTTTCCTAAAATAGAAAGTAGAGTTGTGTAATAAATTAGACTGTGTCCCTGACACCTTTACACTACTGAGAATAGCGTGGTTTGGGCCGTGTAACCCAATTTTCAAAAATCTAATGATATGCCATGTGTTTTAGTTTTTGATATTTTATTTCAATATTTCATTACTACCACACATTAATTGGTACTCCTGTAGTAGATAAACAGTCATTAAATAATTCCAAAAGAAAGGGCCATTGCTTGCATTCTTTTGAATTTAATGTTGTGCTTGTGCACTGTATTAGTATTGTTCGTGATGGATTTGACATTGTGACTTTTGCCTTTTAAGAAAAAAAAAAAGTAGGACACAGTGTATGAAGCTCTGACAATGTACATATTTTGGTTGTTCTCTCTGGAATTATTTAAAATGCATAATTCACATTTTTGTAATAATTCTATGCAATTTTGTGGCATGATGTTTCTTCCACTTGTAATTTTATGTGCTTTCATCACAAATCCAAAGGAAACAATAAAAATTTCTTAACACACGCAGATGCTGTTTCTTGGTGCCTAAGCCAATCTTCTCTGGATGGGAGAGGTACTGGGAGGGTAGGATTGGGGACCTGCAAAGCTTGTGCCAGGGTGAGGGTTGTCACTGCTATCGCCTCGCTCCGTGCAGGAGTGTCCCTGCCTGAACTTGCATTGCTTCCAAAACTGAAATCCTAGCTTCTTTCCTTCCTCTTTCTCTTTATCCCTCCCTTCCTCCTCCTTTCTTTCTCTTCCCTTCTGTCTTGTTTGCCAAGCTAAGGAAGGCAAAATAGGCAAAGATTTTTTTCTTCACAAATGGTGGAAATGACAAGAACTCACAGAGCAATTGATATTAGTTTTCTTACAACACATCACCTGCAACATTGATAAAGACCGCACAAGTAAGTACTATGTGATGGTTCCAGGGAGAGCCCAAATGCAGCGTAGTAGTTACCTCTTGCTAGGTAGTAAGTTACTCCAAAATCTACTGGCTGTAAACAACAAGAGGATCTCTTATGTCAGCCAGCTTTTGGAGATGAGGAATTCAGACAGGGCACAACAGAGATGGCTTTCTGTACTTCAGGATGCCTGGGCCCTCAACTAGAAACTTTGAAGCTTAGGGCTGGAATTCAGTTACATGGCTTGTGGCTAGTGCATCAGCTGGAAGACTAGCTGTTGCTCTGGGCTGGAACCCTGGAAATTCCCTCCCTGTGTGGCCTGGGATTTCTTACAAAATGGTAGTTGGATTCCAAAGCTGAGCCTCTTGGGATAGCTACATAGTGTCAACACTTTTAGGACCAAGTTTTAAAGTTGTACATATCTTTTATGGCTTTCTTTTTCTTAGTGCTGACACAAACCCCTTCTCAGATTCTAGGTAAAGGAACAAACATGGACCTGGGATAGTATTGATCTCTGACAAAAAGCATAAGCATTGAAATAAATATCAGTGTATGGCTATCTTTATAAAGTGCAAGAAGCTTCACAGGGTATAACCACACTGAAATTGTGTTATCCTCAAAGCTGCTGTCTCCTTTATATTGGTCACTGTTTCATTAGTGAATTGACTCAGTTCCCCAAGACAAAACACCAGTCAGGCATCCTCATTTTCTCTCTCTCCCCTTTTCCCATAAGTCACCATGTCAGAGAAATTGCTTTATCGCCCCCTTGGGAAGCTAATCCTGATTTGCCAACTTCATCAGATTAATAAACACCTGAAAGACTGATAAAGTTCATACCTGGGTGTGCACGTGGGTGGGTCACAGAGGCAGGGTCTTGCTCTCCTTCCTGCCCACTGAACACTGAGTGACTTTGCTCCATCGTGCCCCTCACCCATGCTTTTAGGTTGGGAACCAGCTGACCATGAACCAAGTCCTCTGTGACCATGAGCCAAATTAAGCCCCTTCTTTTGAAACTGCGGCTGTTGGATACTGGGTCTCAGCAACAAGAGAACTGAGTAATACTCTCCTGTTCTCCCACCCTCTCTGCCTACCCAACAAGGGTCTCCTATACAATTACAAATTGAACCCTTCCCCATACAGAAGCCGCGCTGACAATACAAAGTAAGAGGGAACTGACTAACTGATGCAGACTCTTCTCAGGATAAGATCTGAACTGTTTTGCAGATGGTTGAGACACCCTGTGGAGTGTTTCCTCCACAGCTTCCCAGTTCAACAATTTTCTATGCCTCATACTCCACACTTTAGTGTTATGGACAATCTTACTTTACAGCCTTACACAGTACTATTTTCTCAATCATTTAGAAATTTATAAAAACTTTATTCATGTTTTGGTACAGGGTCTAACTCAGACTCATAGTGATCCTCCTGCCTCAGTCTCTCCAGCGCTGGAATTACAGACATGCACCACCACACCTGGTTTTGAAGCCAGCACAGCATGCAGTACCAGGGATCAAACTTGGGTCCTTCTATGCTTGCAGGCACACACTGAGACTGCTGAGCTATCCCCAAACCCCTGACCCTTTCTTTTAATTTCCCTCTCTCTTAAATGTTGTGTCCAAAACCACACAGCAAGTTTCATATACAAATATTCCCCCAGTTCTCTTCTTTCTATGGCTAACTCCTATTTATTTATATCTAACTCCTACTCATATTTCTTATTTAACCCCTGTGTATATCTTTGCTCCAGGAAATCTTCCTTGATCCACACAAGCTTCTATATGTCCCCTTTTCTTTGTTCCCAGTGCACTTTGTATTATCTACTGCTGTGTCACAAATAGCAAAACTTAGAGAGCATAGCCACTACTTACAATTGATTTGGAGCCTGTGCATAAAGAGGAGGCTTGGCTGATCTGAGCTTGGCTTGGCTGATCTCATTTGGGTTAATCCATGCTGCTGCTGTAAGCTACGAGCTGGCTGGTGGCTGCTCCTGGCTTGCTCTTTCATGTGTCTGGAACAACTGGGCTGACCTTGACTCTGTTTTATCTGATTTCACATTCTGTAGAAATCTAACTGTGGCCTTTTCATGTGTCCGTGGTAGGATCCAATGAAAATACAAAGTTGTTAATGGCCTTTTGAAATCCAAACTCAGAATCACACACCATTTTTTTCTACCACATGCTATTGAGGGGAGCTATTATGGTTGAGATCTAAAATGGTCTGTTTTGGGGGTTCAATCTCCAGGCCTGCTATGTCAGCCCTGCCCCCAGGGCATGGTGAGACTGGGCATGGTAGGGCGTGCCTGTAATCCCAGCTCTTGGGAGGCTGTAAACAGGCAGATCACTCTGACAGACAATACAGAAAATTGAAACTAAGAGCAGTGGACTCCCGGGACAGGGAGAAAGCTTGGTGGTCTAACACCTGCCTGGCAAGTACAAGGATCTGGGTTCAATCCACTATATTGCATGCAATGCTGGCCCCACGCTATGCTAGCCACCAAAACTGGACATGGTGACACACACCTGTAATCCCAGCACTGGGGAGGCTGAGCCAGGAGGATCATTATGAGTCCAAGCTGTGTAGCGAGACCCTGTAGCAAATAAATAAATCCTTTTTTTTTTCTTTTAAGTGGTCTCATTGATCTTGTGGAGGACATTTTAAACAATGTACCATTCAAACTATGTAGGCTAGTGCTCCTGCTTTTAGATAAATCTAATGTGAGAAGCAAGGGCACTAATCAGATGTTAAAAATGTGTGGTTTTAAGGAGAAGAAGTGCCTGTAAAGTTGTGGGGAAAGGAGAATGATTTGTTGCTGAAAAACTTAGCAGCAAAAAGAAGCCAATTACTGTGCATCAGGACAAAAAAAAAGATGACTTGAAGTCACCTTGGAAGTGGCCAAAGCCCAGTTTTCACAGATTGAAGGGTATGAAAGGGAAAGACTCTTCTTTGAGAAGAGAATCCTAGGGATCTCCGCTCATTCAGGGTAGTTCCCAGATTCTAGCCATCCAATTCTAGCTGGAAGGCCTCTGCAGCTATAGTCCAATTGCTGCTTCAGTGGGAAGCAGACATTGACATCATCTATGTTCTACCAAAATGCAAAAGTTCTGGGGTCAGAAATGATTCCAATAAAATTTCTAGGAAATGCCTTGAGAGGGCAGGGAAGGAGCCCTTAAGAGGGCAATGCATAAAACTGTGGAAGCGAAGCAAAAAAAATTTGCAGCGGGTACCAAGGAAGTTGGAGATGCCAGGAATGTGAACAATCTGCTGAGGGAAATTGCAGGCAGTGGATGGAGCTAGCCCAAGAGGGAAACCACGTGCGCTGCAAGTGACAAGGCCGTATGGATGGGGCTGGCTGAGACACTCAGAGCTCACATTGGAGATCTTTAATACTACAACCTTTAATGTTTGTGCTACTTCTTTTCACTCCTGTTTTAATTCTATCCCCCCTTTTCTCCTTTCTAGAAAGAGCACTAGCTCTAGACATGGTATGCTTGAAATATTCCATTTTTAAAATATTTATAATGGCTTACAGCTAAGTGTTTGCCTTGAGTCTTCAAGAAGTCTTTGGACTTGGACTTTGCAGCAATACTTGAACTGTGAAAACTTAGGAAATGCTTAGAAAAATGGCATTGTGTCATGGGGGCATTATAGTCATCTGCCAATTTATCAATTGATTAACGCATGACTTGAATGTGTTGTGAACAGATGGGGCCTGATAGGAAAAATCAGGTCACTGGGGACAAGATGTGAAAAGACATATCCTTGCCCCCGTCTCCTCCCTTCTCTCTCTCTCTCTCATTCCTAGCTGTTATGTCATAAATATCTTTCCTTCTCCATTCCATTCTTCCATATCCATTACTGCCTTGAAGCAAGCCAATGGACGGAATCCTCTCACACCAGCAGCCCAAACAAGCCTCTCTTCCTTCAAGTACTTGGGCAGGACTTTGCCCCACCAATGGGAGATTGACTACTACAAAAGCCAACAATGCAGCCCAGATAAGAATTTACTGGAAGTGACAATGTCACCAGGGAAAAGATGTGGATGTGCGGTTGTCAAGGTGGTGACTATGAAAGGAACCGATCCACAAAATGCCCTGTACTTTTTTCAAAATAAAGAGTGCACGCCAACTCCACCTTATGGCCCCTTTCCTTAAATATTTTCCCCACTAACATCTTTGATGTAGATGATATGACCCATCAGCTACATGCTCACACTCACCATAATGTAATCACTGGCTAAGTATTACATTTATGGTGATGAATTCATTTGCTCATTTAACCATCAGTGCGAAGGTAAAGGAAAAAGTCAACAGTTGATAACTACATAATGAATGCCATTAACTCAAAACTACATCACGGTCCAGACACCTCCTAAGTCAGCAGCTCCATAAATAGGAAGGCCAAAATGCATAGGAACCCCACTCCTTTTCTTTGACTTATGGTATAAACCCCAATACACAAAGTAGTTTGTGACTGAGAGAAAGAGTCTGTGAGAGACTGGTGGAGAAAATGAGGCACACTGAGAGTCTAAGGGGTGCCAACAAGAAAAACCTGGAGCCATTTTTCCCCCAGTGTGCAAGTCCAGTCATTATTTTGGAGGTTGTTGATATTAATTTATGTACCTGAATTACATCAAAGATTCAATAATTAATACTTTCTGCATTGTTATTTTCCTAGTGGTTGTCCCGGCCTCTATTGTTTTGCTTTGAGACTTTTTTTTTTTTTCTTTTCTGTCTTTCTTTTTTTGCAGAACCAGGGATTGAACTCAGGCCCTTGCACTTGCCAGGGAAGTGCTTATTCCACTGAGCCATCTCCCCAGCCCCTTGATATTAATTTATGAGCAGCAGCTTCAGTGAATGATTGTTCTTATGCCATAATGTTCACCATTGTGAAGTACAGACTTCACTAGCTTTTAGAATAGAGTTGTTCACCAGTTACCACTCTTACTCCAAAACACTTTCATCACCCCACAAGGAAACTCCATCTCCATCAACAGTCACTTCCTGTTATCTCCCACTCCTTGCTCCTCTCTCTAGCTTTTAGAAACCACTCATCTACTTCCTTTCTCTGTGGGCTGGGTGCACATTTCATAAAATTACATTATATTTATATAATGTGTGGCCGTTCGTGTCTGAGCTCTTTTACTTAGCATGAATTTCTCTTGCTTTGCCCAGGCTGTAGGGTGTATGAGTACTTTATTATTTTAGTCATTCTATTGGCTACCTCTTTTATTTCTTCACACTTGGACAGTGAGGCTCTTTCCCACTTCAGTATTACTAAAAGAATGAAGCTATGAACATTTTGCATAAACGTGTCGAAATATGTTTTCGGTTCTCTTGTGTATTGTGATTACTGTGCATGCCAACTTGACCTGAGTGGGAACTGGCTTGCTGATTAGTAAAGCTCTGGGTGCATCGGTGAGTGACTGACACATAGGCCAGGAGCTGAGGAGGGAAGACCCACTCTGCCTATGGCTAGAACTGGCAGACAGGCTTGTAGGCTGGACAGAACAAAGAGGCAAAGAAGGAAGCCTGGGGAGGCGATCTGGTCTTCGCCATTGCCTTTGGACATTCATTTCCAGTTCCTTCAGGCTCCTAGCGCAGACTCTTTGCTCTTCCAATACAGATCCTCTGGCTTGCAGATACAGGACTCTGTAGTGAGCTCCAGGCCTTCGATCTTCCACTGAACTCTCCAGCATGCAGAGAACAATTTTGCATTCTTCTTCCCCTGATCTAACAGACAACCACTGGGAATCTGCTTCTGATTCAGTAAGCATATAAGCATATCCAATAAACAATTTGTAAAATCATACATACATGTATATATATATAATTTGTTTTCAGAACTGGGGATTGAACTCAGGCCCTTGTGCTTTCAGGGAAGTGCTTATTCCACTGAGCCATCTCCCCAGCCCCTATACATATATTTTATGTTAAATATGTTCCTCTAGTGAACCCTAACTAATACAAGTGCATACACTCAGAATTGTTCAGTCATATAGAGACTTTATATTTTTTCTGGAACTACTAATGTCTCTTCAAAGGTGCTGTATCACTTTACATTCCCAACAATATATGAGGTTTCTGATTTGTCCATGTCATTGTTCATAATTGTTGTTTTCTATAGAGGGCATGGAATAGTAGCTCATTGTGGTTTTGATTTTTGATTGATGATATTGTGTATCTTAACTATATATGTGTGTGTGTGTGTGTGTGTGTGTGTATTATATATATTATATATAACTTGGAAATATATTTATTTAAGTCATTAAGTCACTCATCCACTTTTAGTTAAGTGGCTATTTATTTTACTTTTTTTTTTTTTTTTTTGCGGAACCAGGGATTGAACTCAGACCCTTGTGCTTCACAGGGAAGCACTTATTCTACTGAGCCATCTCCCTGGCCCCGCTATTTATTTTAAAATCTGGACCACCTTACTTGAATCTTGACTTCAGTCCATTTGTGCCTGCCTGTCCCAAAACCTTATCTAAGGAAAACTCTCTCAATTCTCATTCCTCCTGGGGCTACCAAAAGCTGTGGGTATTTTAGAAAATGACTCTGGTTATTTTCAATGTGAATCCAGATGTCATTTGCCTGCTTATTTCTTACTAACTGTCACATTTTAATTTTTCCAGATTTCTCTCTTCCTCCTAAATGCAGGGTATAAAACATCTGATAAGTGCAGATTTAATGTACTAGGATCTCATGAGTTTCCTGCAGCAAGAAATTGATCAGGGAAAAGTGAAAATAGTAATGTTGTAATGGAAATGTTTGCCACACAGACTTCAAAGTAAAAGTGAATTACATAACATTATCTAACACATGCTTTCAAGAAATGGAATGTGTCAATAAGAACTATAGCAATAGAAAATAAAAAAAGTTCCTGCCCACTAAGCTCTGGTTACTTGTTAAAGGTAAAGGCATTACCTGGATTCTAGAATGGTAAACAGCGAAATTAATTAATTAAGATAAAATAGTACTCTTCCTTTTTTTTCCCCTCTAAATTTCCAGGAGCTATGTAGTTTATATGGTTGTAAATTCATTTATTTTAAACCACTATCCCAAGGCCTGTGAAAGAAAAGAGAAATTTACACTGAAATCCCTCTAAGAAGAACCAAGTAAGATTTGATTCATAGCAAAATCTCTTTCAACTGTTCTCTCCCTTTCCTTCAGTCCCAGCATATGATTGTTACACATGAAGGAGCTCCTCCCTGTACTTCTCTCAAAATTCACTATGTGCAAGCTCTTGTCTTCTCGGTTCTCATGTTCTTTTCTGGATTTGTTCTATTTCCTTTATTTTTATTTATTTATTTATTTATTTATTTTTGGTACCAGGGATCAAACTCAGGACCTCTCCCTTGCCAGGCAGGTACTCACTCCACTGAGCTATCTCCCTGGCCCCTCGTTCTAATTCCTTTAACCTTTGTAGCAATTCTTTAACTTCTGCTCATGAATTACTCTACCCTTCCAGAATACTTTGGTTTTCCCTAACTCACCTTACAAAGGTTCCCCAGTAGACAACGGGAGAATTACGGAATTGCCCTTTCACTGGGAGAAGGCACACTACCTTATAATGCTTTCCAACCCTATAGTCAATCAATCCATACTGAACAGATGCTTATTATATTTCACGCATTGATTTGGGCCAAGGTTCAATCAGGTTAAAGTGCAATGTTTGGTAATTAACATTCTCAGAGAAGTATATCTTGAACGCTACGCTCTGAAAGAGAATCATCGTGTGTACTCTGCCCCCACACAGAGGGAGAGGGTTGATTTCTTTTCTACCACACAAGCGTTCTTTCACATGGGCACAGCGCACAGACCACACCAGGGCAAGATGACTGGCACCGTATAGCTTTCAACATCATTTTATGCTTTGGAAGTTGCTTCTCTAAGTCACTCCCAATGCACATGCAACAAATTTTTGAACCTCGAATATAGCCTATGCCCCCCGCCACACACACAAAAGACTGTTCAGGGGCCCAAGGATCCTATTCACAAGATAGATTCACACTGAGATATTTTTAGAAGTGATAAACTGAGATTGACTTACATTTCAATGTTTATTAAAATGACTTTACTTTCCCATTACTCTTTTCCCATTCTCTTTGAAAGTCATAGATATTTAAAAAATTGTCCCTAAAAGTCTTTCTTTATTCTTATTGATTCCCTCTTTCCTCCCTTCCCTCCTTTTCTTTATGTGAAACAATGATACACTTGATTCCATTGTGCCCCCTCAGTAGCAATTATGAAGCAGGTCCCATCTTTATGGTTGAAAACCATCAAACTTAGAAGATCTCTATAAAGTCACCTATGAAATAAGAATCATAAGTCTTTAATTGTTGAACAGGCAGCTGCTTCCTGCCTAACTCTAGCACTTATCAGCAAACATAATAGCACTTTGATCCACTCTTAGGGAAATGTGGGGCAGGGAAGGTGCCTGTGCCAGCTAAAGAACAAGGCTTGGGGACATTTGGGCAAGGAATTTTAGATGGCCAGGCCAGTCCAAAAAAGGGCACTGCTGGCATGTGCCCCAGCCTGGCAGATGCTTCTTTATAGCCAGAGAAAGGCCACACGGAGACCCAGGAGGCATGAGGCCCAGGGGAAGCATTCCCCATGCCAGAATCCAGAGAAGTCTTTCTTTCAGAATAAGAAGCTCAGTAAGTTTTAGAAGTCAAATAATGTAGTGTCTGCCCCTATATATTGTCTCCATTTGATTTTCTATTCATTAAAACGATCTGTGCCTTTCTGTGTTCCTTGTCTCAGGGAATAGGAATACCACAATAGGCTGCTAGAAGTCTGTGAACCTCTTGTTGGTCATTACTGTTCCATCAGTGTAATGGAAAGGATTCCAGTTAAGGCAAAACTGAAAAATAAGGAGACAAAGTAGCCCTACCTAGTTTTGGCCAGTAAGAGGCATAGGGGCTGGATTAAAAGTCTAAGTGTCAGAGGTTCCTAAGGGAGAAATTTTACCTCTTTATGCAAAGTACCAGGGAAGGAAAAAACCCAACAGGAGCAAGGGACACAGAGGCAGCAATGAGGCACTGGTAATTCTGATTTACCCCGGAAGCATGGGAACAGCAGATTCCAGGACACCCCAGGATGAAACAGATGAAGCAGAGACAACTGTCTGATAGAAATGGAGCAGGAAGACAGTAACAAGAAAAGGCGAGGGCTGACTTAGTGAAGACCTCCACAGCAAGGTGACTCTGGGCATCACAGGATCCCCTGTGTGACACATCTTGGCATTGTATAAGCATCCTGGTACTTAGCTATCTAAGCCCCACATAACTAAAGTGGAAGAACACATCACTACACATGTTAACTTAGCTCCTTCAGCTGCCCATGTCCACCCAAATCCTCTCTGCCTTTCCCAAATTGCTTCCTGACCCATTTAACAGTTCAGCTTTCCCTGTGGAGACTACATATTTCAGCTAGCTTCCTAGTTCCCAATTCCTCTCACTTACCTTGTAACTCACGGCTCTCTTCAGCTGGTAAATCTCCCTATGGAGACCTTCTCTTTTTCTTTTAATTTCAGTCATTGCATTAGTTTCATTTCTAGTTATTCCATTTACTTTTTTAAAAAAAAAATCACTAAGTCACCTTTTGTAAGATTTCTGCTCTGTGAAGATTCTCTTTGTCTTTCCTTTTTGTTTATGCACACTAAGTTGTTTTATATCCATCAGTTTTATGAGTTGGTTTCTGTCAGTTCTTGCTCATGTAACTTTGTTTTCTCTCATTTGGGCCAAGATTCAATTAGGTTAAAGTGCAATGTTTGGTAATTACCATTCTCAGAGAAGTATATCTTGAATTTTTACTGTATGTCTCAGTTAGTTTTTCTTTTTTTTTAATCACTAGGGCAAAATCTCTAACACCCGCATTAAGGAAGGAAAGGTTTATGTTATATATTTTTTCTTTTCTCATTAGTAGATCGACCTCATAGTGATTCACCTGTTGACAGCCTCCCAAGAGCTGGGATTACAAGTGTGGGACACCACCCTCAGTCTGAATTGCCATCTCAGCCTGCCCCAGGGGAGGGGCCCACAGGGCGGGCCCGGGATCAGCACTCCCCCCAAGCCCCCCATCCCTGCTCCTGCACCTGCTTGCAAGCACTTTAATTCACTGAGCTATTTGACTAGCCCTAAGGGAGGAAAGACTTATTTAGCTCACAGTTAGTGGAGGTTTCAGTCTATACTTGGCTGGCAGCAGTTCACAGGAAAGACTGCAAAACAATAAGCACAAAGGCAGGAACAGTGGCCACAGCAGCTAGCAAGCCTCTCTCCTTTCTTCATATTGTATGCAGATTATCTGCCCCCCAGTGGGTGTGGTACTCACACCCATAATTCCATCCATAATTGGATCATGAATTAATCACAGACTCTACAAGCCTGCCCCAGTGACTGCATGAGGCTTTGGTGGAGACAACTAGACACAACTCATAGCACTGTATAATGCTTCTTTTGGTTTAAAATTTATTTATGAGAACACTGTGAGATCTATGATGAAAGTGCCTTTTGCTTCTGATAGATGAAACTTGTGTTTGCTTCCACACACTGTCTCAGGCCTAGTTCCAGTGTTTCTTCTTTATTTTACACTTGTGATATTTTGAACACTGATACACTCGATGGACCACTTTAATGATGACAACTTTTGTGAGACAAGTTGTAGATAGGACTGTTTTGAGGAAAAAGAAATCACTTAAAAGAAAATCAAAGAAACTTTAAAGCCTGGTAATAAAGACAGTGTTAGGTTTTTCTGGTTTTCCTTTGCCCTAATTGCTGACTAATTGGGCATTAGCTTAATGTTGAAGTGCCTCTGGTAGACTCATTTACATGAATGCCTTAGACTTTCATCTTTATCTGTCTCATGAGATGATCTAACTGAAGTTCAGATTTCCACTGAAAATAATCTCAGAGAAAAACTGGCTTTCGGTTCTGCACATTCCTTTCTTCTAGCCTCCTTCAGATTTAGCTGGAGGTTGCTATCTTGTTATTGCTGTATTCTCTTTAAGGAAAGGTTTTGTTTTTCTATTTTATCTAGCATTTTAATGGTTCTCTTGGAAGAGATATTCAATTTCTACTTTGAAAAAATTTATTTTCCTGGAGGTCATCTTTAAATGCTACACAGACTGAATCCTGCAACTGGACAACATGCAAAGGTTAATGTTAGTCTCCTGGGGAAAACAGCCAATCAAAGTTGAAAAATTAAGTTTCTGCATTTGTTGTTTGGAGACGCACCATAGTCACATCCATGTAGCTCAGCTGCAATAGGAATTGCACAGCAAAATATCAGCTAAAGATGGAGAAAACTTCTATAAGCTAAAGACCTTCACATTGTCAAATGTATGTATGATATCCTTGTAATTTAAATTTAGCACTTAGAGCTCCACTTTTCTCTGCAATGTGTAAAAAGCTCATCTCGCCTGACATTCCCTGTTGGCTGCACCTCTGAGAAGTCAATTATTCTCTCCAAAGCCAATTTTAATTTGTGCACCCTACATTACTCCTGAATCTCTATGTGATTTTTAATAGAAGGTATAATATCATAGCTAAGGGCTAATGGTTTTCTGGGCAACAATATAAAATCTGATCCTACATCATCAAGTCACCTATACCACGTTGTGTTTCACTAGGGAAGAAGAACAAGATCAATTATTGTTCTTTTTTTTTTTTATCTCTAAGGCTAATGATAGCACTGGAATAGGCGCAATGGATGACTATCAACAAAGGTTGAATGAATTAATCAAGGTTGCAAAGATGGCACTAGTTCTTGACAGCACCCATATATTTTTCTAGTTTAATTTGATAAATCTTGCCATAAAAAGAAGATATCTCTTCCCTATTCTGGAATCTGGACCCACTTTAAGATGGTTTTTCCTAACAGAGTGACATTGCTCCATTATTCCAGCTTGGAGACTAAGATTTTTGGAATCCTAGCCCAATGGAAGATGAGGAACACTGTGAGGTAGAATTGACCTCATTTTCTTACTTGAGTTGTGAAATGTGTAATAAAACTTGAACAATGTCTGCTAAGTCATCTGGTCAACCCCCAGTGAACCACGAACCTATGAGTGAGCCCAGCCCAGAGTCAGCACAGAACAGCAGAACTACACCATGAGTAAAGTGGGAAGCAGCAATGATTTTTTCTTTTGTCTTAGCCAGTAAGTTTTTGAGTGGTTTATTATACAATGGCAACTAAGTGGTACAAAATCTTTGTTTAGAAGTCTGCCTGAGGGAGGTTTAGAGGAAAGAACAGAAGACTGGGAATCAGAAGTCCTGCCTTCCGATTCATTCTCTGCCATGAGCTTGCTGATTTTGTACAAAACAGTTTCCTTTTCCTATCCCTTACATTCAAGTTTCCTTTAAATTCTAGTCTTATATGTTAAGCAAATCTGCAGAATGCTTTATTTTACTTTCTGTCATATACGATGATAATGACAAGAGTTGAGTTTCTGTATAGTTGAACATTTATTGATCTTCCAAGGGATTTGCTCATGCACCAAGTATGAAAAATTCTTGAGCAGTAAACTTATAGCTCCTTATTATAAACCACTGTGGAGAGTGTATTTTTAAAACAAATTCTTGTTGCCAGCATTCTCTAATTGGCCAAGGGTGTTTTTACCACTGTACTCTCAAATTAGGACTGAAACAAATCTATTAAAATACACATTCTTGCTAACCAAGGATTTTTTAAACAGCGTCTCTTTATCCAAAAGAACATAAAACAAGGATTCAGCAATGATATTTGTGGAACAAAAGCACCTCTCAGGCATGCCATTCCACTGTCCATCTGGTTCTTACTGATTGCTTATATTATTGGACGAGAAATTCCTACACTTCAACAGTTCTCAGTTCTGGAAAATATAACAGATTCATATATGTAAATGGATTCAAACATACACCTCACACACACACACACACACACACAGGCACACATGCACATACACACTTGTGTTTATGCAGGAAGAGTCCATGTGATTGTGATCCTTTTGGGGGCAAAGGTAGTATCAGTAATGTTTAATATGTGGGGATTAGGGATTTCTTTGAGGAACTGGTGAAAACTAGGTAATCATGATTTCAGGAATCACATTTGCATATACATATACGTATACATATTTTTTCTTGATTTTTGCCTTCTTAGCATTTTCTAAGCATTGTTATTATGTTTGAGGATTTTCCACTTTATTAACCTCCTTATCACCAGTGTAGGCATTAGAAATCCACTGTCCATAGTTGCAGGTATAGCCTAGACAAACAACCTAGAATCAACCATTTAGATATCTATAAGAGAGACTTGGCATGGTGGTGCACACCTGTAATTCCAGCTTTTGGGAGGCTGTGAACAGGAAAATCACTATGAGTCCAATCTAGTAGTGAGATCCTGAACACCCTGTAGATCCTCCCCTAAAATGCAGAAAAAATAGATGTCTGTGAGCTATCTATTGAGAAGCAAGTGGCATTCAGAAGCAGACACTGTGCTAGGATGGGGGAAAGTCGTGGAACTTCAGAGACTCCAGTGGGCAAAGATTCCAGTGAATCATCTGCACAGCATTTGAGTGAGGTGCAGTGAGTCCATTCAGGAGTTGGACAGTAGGGTTTTCCTAAACATGGTCTGCAGTGTCACTTCAGAGTTGTTCCTAACTGTACTGCCTCTAAACCTTATCCTCAGATGCCTTCAGAGATGCAGTGAGTTACATAACACACTTTAACAAATTGTTTAACCTCTATCTGCATCAGAGAATTCTGATAGATACAGAGTTTGCTTATAATTACAGAGTTGTGTTTGCAGAAACAGGTTTTGCTTGCAGTTTCAAAGTTTATAAAATTTTCTATAGACCACTCATGACTTAGCTCTTATAATACAAAGGCACTAAAATAAAATACAAAGACACTAAACTGTAACCTGGTGAAGAGGTAAAGATGGAACATAATCATTAAAGACTTTTTGGTGCTAAAAAATTAACATGATTAACATTGAGTAGAATATAGGAGTCCAACCTTTTGACTTTCATGAGCCACAATGAATGAAAAGGAATTGTTTGGGCTGCATATAAGTAAGGAATACATGATCTCGCTCTTGCCAGTCAGGCACTTATGCCACTGCACTAATTACCCAGCTAAGCTTTTATACACATATGTATAGATTTTTAAAAATTTTGTTTAGCAAAGGATCTATAGGGTGTTCAAGGTCTCACTACTAGATTAGACTCATCATGATCCTCCTGCTTACAGCCTCACAAGGCTGGGATTACAGGCACATGCCAGCATGCCCAGTCACAATTACCCTCTCAGCATGTCCCAGGGACAGGGCCAGTATGACAGGCCCTGGGACTGAACTCCTGCACCCTGAACCTTCTTGCAGGTGCTTTAATTTCCTGTATTTTTAAAAGAGCAACATTAAGATAAAACTAGAGGGATATTTGATCTTTTTTTTGTGAAATTGATGTACAATATCTAGTTTGACAGAAACAGTTACAATTTATACTGAGTTTTCAAAGTGCTTACAATAAATTTGTGATCTAATTTTGCTCTTTGGGTTTTTCATATTTGAAAATACTTGTTCACAAATGTACATACTGCCTAATAATGATGACATGAATAAGACGTGGTTTGTGAGGCAAGGGATATATTTTCCTGGAAAGATAGGTCTTATACAAATCTAGCAAAGAGGCATGTCAAAATTTTTCTTTGAGTTAAATGTCTGATTGAACCCTGTACAGTCTAAAATTTTGTAGTTGCTTTATAGCAACTACAAATTTTGTAGTTTTTTTTTTTTAACTTTATTGAAGAACAAATAGCAATGAGACAGTTTCAAGACAAATTAACAGGACAGATTCGATAAATTAATACATTGCAAACTGTTATTTTGTTTTGCTTTGTTTTTTGTTTGGTACCAGAAATCGAGCTCAGGAACTTGTGCTTGCCATGCAGGCACTGTGCCACTGAGCTGTCTACTCAGCCCTAAACAATACCTCAACCCCCCCAATTTTTTTTCCGTAATTTTATTGAGAAATATATAGCAATGTGACAGTTTTAAATCAAATTAGTAGGACAGTTTTAATAATTAATGCATTACATTTTATTTTCTTAGTGACCAAAATTTTATAAATAAGCAACCACTTGTTTTTCTACTAATGATAGTGCTGTACATGCAATTAAAATAATATCATAACAATAACAAAAGAAAATTCTAAGCATTTTTCTTTATCCTTTACAACTGATACTAAAAAACCATTTTAATTTATCAAACTATTTTACAAAATAAATCTAGGGCTGGCCAAATAGCTCAGCACTTAAAGCACCAGTAGGGCCAGGGAGATGGCTCAGTGGAATAAGCACTTCCCTGGCAAGCTCAAGGACCTGAGTTCAATCCCTGGTTCTGCCTAAATAAATAAAATAAAGCACCTGCAAGCAGGCTCAGGACATGGGGGTTGATCCCCATGCCTGCCATGCTGGCTCCACCCCCTAGGCATGTTGAGACAGCAATTGAGACTGGGCATGGTGATGTGCACCTGTAATCCCAGCATTGGGAAGCTGTAAACAGGTAGATCACTATGAGTCCAATCTAGTAGTGAGACCCTGAACACCCTGTAGACCCTTCTGCAAAAAAAAGTTAAGTCCAAGTTAACATAATTAAATCACTTATATTAGTCTGTAGTAATTAGCATCTTGGCTGTGCTGTCATGGCTCTCTTGGTGTCCTAGAATGGCTAAAATGTTTACCTCCAAGGGCCACTGTGACTTTGCAGAAAATTTAGGAGTTTCCCAGTGCCAGATCCCGTGAATCAGGTGGGTGGGGGCACAACACTGTTTTCAAGATCTTGCCTTTGTGTGGAATGGCACTGTACGTGCAATTACAGCAATATCATGAACCAAAGAAAATTCTAAGTGCAGCAGCACTGACCACTTTTTTTTTTTTTTTTGCCACGCTTTGTAAAGTCACTCACGAGAAAGGACGTCCGGGACTGCTCCTGAAAATGTCGCGAATGGTGGCACAGGTGTGCTTGAAGTAAGAGGGAGCATTTCGAAAGAGATTAATAGCAATGTGCCTTTGACTGTGATATTTTTCTAAAAATTTGAATATTCACTGTTGAATTATTAACCCAGGACAGGCTGTGTTGATGAAGATTGTTGTGGGTCAAACCAATGCGTGATCGGCTTTCTGAGCAGCTGCTCTGAGCTAAGCACCTGGGTCTTTCTTTATTTCTGGGGGTTTCCTTAAAATGAACCGAGAATTACTGAGCTGGCAAATGTTATAAAAACCAGTACTGTAAGCACGGGGCAGGCACCGCAACACATGACTAAGGCAAAAATAAGTAAATAACACGATGAGGACAGCAGCAAATGTCCTCAGAAGCACCTACTTTAGACCACAGGAAACAAATACTTACTGCTACTATCTATTACCCGGCGAAAAATGGACTCAATATTTATTTTATTTAATCCTTTGTTTATTTTCAAAATAAATTGAAATTATGAAGTTTTCACGATAAAGTTTAGCCAATTACCTAGGCAGTGTTTCTGAACTTCAGGATTCGACGAACTCTCATGGCCAAGAGGCCTTAATCCGTTGAGTCCTGTGTACTGCTGCCGCCCTTCCCACCTGCTCAGGCTGGTGGGCTCTGGCTGGCTCATTTTGCGGGAAGCTCTTGTCTCTGCTAAAGTGATGCCCACTGCTATTCAAGCCGTTCTTTCCCCACCCAGCTCCTAGATTGAAGGTAATTAAAGCTCATTTTCCACACCTTGTTTGAAAGCATTTCACACTATCACTTTACACTTTTACGCATACCATATTTTCTTCCCAATCAGGTACAGTTAAAAAAAAAAAAGAACAATCATGCAAATCTTTAACTCCAAGTGTTAGTCAGTTATTGTGAAAATTGTATGTAACAGACATGCAAAGAATATTCAATAAACTTTAATATTCACAATCACTGATCTGGGGGTTGGCTACTCCAGACTATGTTCAGCTGAGTGGCTCTGCTGTTAGTCATGGGACAACTAATTTATAGGTGGGATTCCTTCCTTTTTGTCTTATATTTTTCCTAAAATTCATGGAGAAGGATGCCTACCTGGCATTATTCCTTTAAAATAGATCTTAAAAGTGCAAAAGTCAAACCAAACTGATGAAGTTCAACTAAGGTCTCTGTGCATCTTGCATCTGCTAATATTTTATTGACCGAAGCAAACCACATGGCCAACCATTTAAAGGGCCAGAAAGTCCACTTCACTCACCCTGGAAAGACAAATGAGTGAAATCAGCACTTATTAAAATTAATCCCAATTGTCAGGCCCCAGAAATCATTGCAAAGTTCGGTTAATTTGAAAATAATCCCAAACATCCTCTCTCCCAGGCCTTGCTGGCTCCCCGTGGAGCTGGCAGGCTCTTGGACTACCACAAGGGGAGCTGGCCTGCAGCGAGCAAGACACGTGGGGGTGGGGTGGCGGCAGATGCTGAGAGCTTGGAACCCTCAGGACAACTGCTCTAAATTAGGAACAAAGCATTCCAAGGGCTACGTCAAGACTTTTAAAATAAGACCTTGCTCCATGCCCAGCTAATGACCTTGCTGAAGACATTCAAAATCCCTCATTTAAGTAATTTCTCAGGAACAGTGGCCATAAAGTTTTTCCATCCCACCTGTGCTCTACCTCTAAGACCTCTGCTTCCCTTCTTGTTTGGGCTCCTGTTCCCATGCGAACTGCTCTCCGTGAACACAGTACTAGAGCCAGTTCTATAGTGGCCAGCACAAACTTCCCTGGCACATGGACAGACAAATAGCCACTTAATATAAGAAACCTGCCTATCCATGGTGACTTGTGATGACTTCTTTGGTGGGACCTTTTCTTGATTCACTGTGGTCTTTTGATGCTTTTCTAAGAGGAAGAAGTGAACCACCGCCCAGTGACATCTTCTCATTTTAAGACTGAGCCAAGGGACACCAAGAAGCAGGGGCTATCCTACTGTGCCCTCTGACTTGAACATCTACAAATGATGGTTGATTTTTTTTTTTCTTTTGCAAGGACAATGGCTCAAAGTAATCCTTTCATTAATTCAAGCCCCATTTAGGGTAGGAGGGAGGTCCCAACTATCACCAAATACTTTAGGATGCAAGATAACCCTTCATGAAGCATGTGGGAAGTAGATATCATCCAGAATTAGATTGAGACACACAACCCGGGTTCTTTAATTCCTTTTTGACTGTGTAACATAGAGACCTGAGCCTACTCAGGTACACAGCTATATTCCAAAAAGTAAGCCCCTTGTCAAACAAACATACAATAATTGGAATCATCCAAGAACACTCAATGAGACATCAAAGGTAGGAAGAATTTTAGTTTTTCATAACATGACAGGCTCCTCTTCCCTTGCTTCTCAAATTCTTACTTTCCGCAATAGCTGTTTAAACAAATTGCTTTCTTCCAACTTTTCCCATTTATTTCTCCAAAAATCATACAGGAAGGTCTGAGACCTGAATAGAGAAGCAGAAGATGCCCTGGTATGTAGAGAGTTGGAGACTGCATATCAGGACCCTGTGAGCTAGAGCCGTACTCATTTCAGTCAGCACCAAAGCTCAGGTAGACATCGGCTTATGCTGGGCTCACAGGGCTCCTGCCTCAGTATCATATTCAGAATCATACTCTGCTGTTTAGGAAATAAACCTGTGACTAAAATGTTTGTTTCAATCTTAGTCCCATCTCTTAACTAGCTCTTTAAATGTCTACAGACTACTTTATAGTAATTTATTCTAATAAGCCAGCTGTAAATACTCTTATTTCAAAGTGTTATTCTCAGGATTCAGCGATGTAATGAAAATGAAATATATGTGGTCCGCCAGGAGTTCATGCCAGTTCTGAAATACAGAGTTGTAGAAAATTGTATTTTCACTTGTATCCTGCCCTCTAAAATATAGCAAGGCTTCCTATCACCTACAGCTTAAATTTTTGTGCCTTCCTTTTCCCAAATTCATATATGAAAGTCCTACATTCCAGCATGATGGTATATGGAGATAAGGCATTGGAGGTAGATAGAACAAGAATGAGTATACCATGACAGGACTAAAGCTATTACTAAAGGAGATGCAAAAGAGACAACTCCTCTCCTGACCATGTGAGGATAAAAATAAAAGAGTAGGCCACATATACTGAGAAGAGGGCCCCATCAGACACCAGATCTGGGGTCAGCTTGACTTTGGACCTCCCTGTGAACAGGAAGTGTACTTTCAGCCATCATTTTAAATCTATGGGATTTTGTTACAGCAGTTCGAGCTGACCAAGATACTTACTCCTATGGTGCCTATTTACGACATGAGGTGTGTTTGGAAGATAACGTCATTTCTATAGGTGGGACAATAAGCAGTGGAGATTTCCTTCTCATGTACAATGAGGACAAGTGACTTAATGGAAGGCAGATTAAACTTCCCTAGATGGTCTGATTCCTGGAAAGTGACACGTCCCAAGGAGCCAGGTACCTGCTCTCCTGGACTCATCTTCTACTCTCAGTCTCATTCATAGACTTGTCATTGTGACAGGTTTTATAAACTTAATTGAGCTGCAGTTTTGTCTCTGTTCACTTCCACTGACTTTCTGAACAGTGCCTGAAATGTCTGGTCCCCTGGGCATGTACACCAAGCTACTGGAGAACAGATTAGGTGATCACTTACCCAGCTTACTGTCAATGCAAATGGGGTCTTTAGAGCTGCAGAGTGGGGCTGCACAGTCTGTGGCATCCACCAAGGGAGTAATGGATGATGAAATGAGGACCAGAATCACAACATCAGGTTTCAGCTCAGGGGAAGGGATGTTTTCTTTACAACTCAACTGCCGCGAAAACAATGCTTTACTTAGTGTGTTGTATTTTATAATTCCCAAAAAGTTCTGTGCACACTAGAGGCAGTCTGGAGTGTCAGATTAAGTTTCTTTTGATTGATCTGGGATAATTAGAGAGACTTAACCTTAGAGAACTTTTTTTTTTTAATTTTTTTTTTTTTGTATTTTAGGGAAGGGTCTACAGGGTGTTCATGGTCTCACTACTAGATCAGACTCCATGCGATCCACCTATTTACAGCCTCCCAAAAGTTGGGATTACAGGCACGTACCACCACGCCCAGTCTCATTTGCCATCTTGGTGCACCCCGGGGGTGGGGCTGGTACAGCAGGCCTGGGGATTAAGCTCCCCATCCCCCAGCCCCTGTGCCTGCTTGCAGGTGCTTTAATACACTGAGCTCTTTGGCTGGTCCCCAGCAGAACCTTTTAGAGGAAACATGACCATATGTGAACAAGACAAATGACATATTTATTTATTTATACATTTATGTGTTTGGTATAGGATCTCACTGCACAGCTCAGACTCGTAGTGACCCACTTGTCTTAACCTCCCACTTTTCAAAGAAGCTCTATTTCCTATCCAGAAGAGAACCTCAGCTACTGTTCACAACCCAAACTCACACACTGAGTATAGAGCCTAATAAAAAGAGTAGAAGGCATATGTTATTTAAGAGAAATAGAGGTTGATTTTCACAGGTGATTTATTTGGTCTGCAGGTTGTCATAGGTTGATGGCTTTGTTTCATTCACTGAAGCTATTTTTCAAAAGAGGCCTTCTGACTTGTAACTATAGACATTGTCCTTGATTAAGACAACTTTGTTAAAACTTTTTTGTTTACTTTGGGCTTGATCTTGCACAGAGCATTCATAAACTTTCAGTGTCTTCTAAAGAGGAAGCTGATAATAATGACAGTGACAGCACTGACACACTCAGAGCGTGCCAAGTGCTTCCTCACCCTTCTCATCAATATGCTCAGCATCCTAAATTACCAGTGATTTTCAAACTAGAAGCCACATAGCCCCACAGCCTGGGATAACATTGAAGGAGGGGAAGTAGGCAGCTGAGCTATGCTGGAGGATTGGACGCTACAAACTTGTGCATCTTTGTTTCAATGCACTTCTTTTAATAGGAAGAGCGTACGAGAACCATCAAGCTCTTTAAATTCCTTTGAACATAGAATTCTTCTACCTAAACAGTCTAGATTACTAATGTGGTCCTTACAATTAGAGATCCTGAAATATTTCATACTAAGATTATTTGGGAAAGGGAACTGAAACACATGAGAATCCTTTTTAAAAATTTTTTTAGCTTGGTAGCCTATTTTTCAATCCATGGAAGTTGATAGGATTTGTTTAATATTTCAGATTCAGACCTGAATTCTAGAAATACCATAAGATGTTGAAATACTAATACTGATAACATTTAAAAATGAAAGGCCTTTAATTCTTTGGAAGAACCTGGAACCCACAATCACGAAGTAACATAGAAGAATACCCTTGTATGGATTTATCCTGCCCAGGGTGATTACGAAAACTCCTCGGAATGTGTTTAATTCAGTCTTGTCTGGAGTCAAAGGAATGTGCTCAATGCTTATTAGTAACATAATCCATTACAGTAATTCTACAATCCTAACTTTGCATTTTATTCCTGAAGTAAGAAAGCCTTTCTAATTTTTTTTAAAAATGTTCTATTTATTTATTTGGTACAGGGACTCGCTATACAGTCTCCCCAGTCCTGAGGTTTGGTACCACCACACCTGATTTCAGGCCAGCACAGCATGCACGGCATGGCGTGTGGTACTGGGAATTAATCCTTGGTCCTTGTACTTTCTAGGCAGGCACTTACACTGCCAAGCTATCTCCCCAGCTACTAGCAAGCCTTTTAATTCAGAATTATAAAACTAGCAAGTTAAATTGCATCAACACCAAACAAATGTCCACTCTTTCCTTTTTTCATTCCCTTTACTCTTCCTGGGACTGCGGATTCCATCAACCCTTTGAAACATACAGAAATGAGAAGAAATAGGAATTGTAATCTACTTTTGAATTTGTGCTAAGAACTGTGTGCAGAAGATTCTATTTTTCCAAGATAGCCAGGAAATCCCATTCCCTGGGATCGTATGGTGTGATGGTGACACTCTTCCAATTAACAATGAGATCTGGACCTCTGTCCTGGACCCAAGGTGGACCTTTGCAATCATTTGGCCAACACAGTACAGAAGAGATCTATAATATTCTCAAAATCAGGTCATAAAAGTCATTTCTGACTCGTTCTTTTGTCATGTCTGCTAGCTGCTATGCTGCCAGGGAGTCCAAATCACACCTGAGGCCCACTTGGAAGCATCAGCTGACAGCCCAGTGGAATTTCCAGCCGATGCAACCACTACCTGCCATCAAACATGCTCCTTCAGAAGCCTGGATAATTCCAGTCTTGGCCACAGTCTTACTGCAGCACACAGAGGATGAAAGCTATTCTTTTTTGTGTGTGACATATGTTCGCTGGCTATGGTCCCTAGAACAAAGGACAAATTTCAAAAAGAAAATCATGTACACTTATTTAATGTAAACCTTATAGGCCACACAAACCTTCATTAGGAAGTGAAGACTGGAGGAAGACATTGGATTTGGGTGTTTTTGTAGTATGTCTAATGAAGAGTGGAAAGATATGATGAAATATAGGGCAAATAGGAGAGTGTGACCTAAGAATCATGATATACTGACAAAATTTAACAAGATCTATCTGTCTGTAGTTTTCTCAGCATCCTTTGTCTTGGAAATAAGAATTTTCCATTCCTTCAAGTATTGAGAGGGCACATCTCACATGAGGGGCTTGTTACCTGGTTCAGAGTAGAAGAGCAGATGAATGTTACAGAGACTGAAAATTCTAAACATGCTACTTCTCAGAGTCCTTCAGTTGTTTTTTTTTTTTTTCAGTTTGAAAGCAGATACTTTATTAACTGACCAAAGCATAAAAATACCATGATAGATACCTTAGTTCATCCTCCTAATCAGCCTGTTGATCTGGTCTTCCCTGTTTCCAGCTTCTCCACCTTCCACAAAATGGGTGGTCTTTTTCTTCATTTCACCTCATGGAGATGCTAACTGGAATGGCCAAAGGAAGTTATTTGCTTCTTTGAAGCATTTTCCAGTTGTACAGCTCTTATGAATCACATCCTCCATGCAGATGATGCCATATTTGCTGAGAGACTGAACAATCAAGGAATCATCTGTCAAGCTAATTTGCTTCTTATTGACGTTGCCATAGCCACACTTGAATGTTACTTCATTTACTGACTTCAGGTTTGGGTGCCCCCATGCAATATATGGCTCCGCAATTCCCAGCATGTTAACTGAAGCCTTGTTGAGGTTAATGAGGGTACTACTGAAGGTTTGGTGAAGGCGAAGAAGCTGCACACCTTGCTGACCTTTGGGCTCACACCATTGATACCCCTAATCTGGATGAAAAATGGCAGTTTGGGCTCTGCAGGGACACAGAAGTTGCCAGCTTTGCTCTCCATCCTAGTCATTCAGATCTCAGTTCCGCACATTGGTTTGTACTCCTTATGATGGTGTCTGGCTTTTTCATAGATGAGCTTCCTCCTCACCTTATGAAGCATCTCTTCTGGGCAAACTTCTTTTTCAGGCACTTTATCTTCAACTCTGTGAAATGACTTTGCTTTTTTTTTTTTTTTTTTTTTTTAAGGTTTCTGGCACAGCAGGAACCTTCTTTTCCTTCTCTTTGACGCCCTCCAAGTCCTTCAGTTTTAACTGCTGCACATGCCAGCATGCAGTGTTTTATGGTGGCAGACCCTGAACTCCATCAAGCCCTGCTAGAATATTGCCATGCTGTCAGTCAATTCTCAGAACCAAGGTTTTAAACCATTATTTTACATAGTTTTGGAGTGATATACTGCGCAGTATCAACTAACCTTAGTTCATCCTTCTAATAAGCCTGTTGATCAGAGGCATTATGAAGACCACTAAGATAGAAGACCCTGTGACCCTCAGTGGTTAACTAAGTTCTCTGCTCTAATCATTGCTCATCATTAAATGTGGATATTATTAATTGTACGCTCTAGACTCATGTCTTTCCTTTCCTAAGAAAGCTGTGGAATTTAAATTTAAACTTAAGTGCATTGTTCTATGGTTAAAACTAGGATCTCATTCTAACTTTCTTATAGCTCTTTGTCACCATATTTTCTAGCCATATTGGGATGAGTTTTCATTAACTTCTCCCTTTTCGCTCTGACTAACCATGTGATGATCAAGGTGTACTGCTACTTTCTATGTGTAATGTCTTCTCAGTTCTCTCATGCCAATGTCACTGGCCCGGCCTTACACTCTACCACCACCACTGACCAGGGCATTCTAGTTCCCCCTTTCCTTCTAAAATATTCCCACTCTGTAAACTACAACTGTACACAGTTGCTGAGAGGGACCTGTCTGGTTATGTAAATGAGTGAAGTAGGTCAGGTAGAAGTCACTGAAAGTAATAGACATTATGAAAGACCAGATTGTGATATTCTCACCAAAGAGTCACTGTTGTCACACAGAAATGCAGGTCCAGTATTTCCAGATTACATGTTTTTTCAAAGGAATATAGTGTTCTTAGGTTTCTATGAGACATCGCTGGTTTTAAGCTTTCACCTGAGTCCATTCATTGTCATTGTGCAATAAACTATTCCATGACTGAGTAGCTTAAAGCACTTGTCTGTTACTCATTTGATGATTCCATTGATAGCAATTTCATCCAGGCTCAGTCACATAGTTACGCTGCTCTTAGCTGAGCTCGCTTGTGGATCTGCACTCTACCGCTGCTTTGGATTGGGGCGGTGGTAGGGCACATCTTTACTCCATGGGTGTCTCGTCTTCTAGCAGGCACGTCTGGGCTTGCTCTGACAGTGGAGCCAGCGTTACAAAGGGCAGCAGCAACACACAAGGCTGTCTGAAGCCTAAACTGGCACATCATCATTTCCTCCTTGTGCAAAGTAGGCCATTAGACCGGCTCTAACTCATAGAGTGAGGGCACTGCGCAACTGTGTTCATACAAGGAGGTAAAAACTTACAGTTTGGGGAAAATAAATGTAAGGAGAAAACAATGAAGACTATTTCTTATATTTTCATAAGTGTTCATGCTAAAAACTTCGGATAAAGCTGTAGGTCTTCATTTGGCCACCCGTACTTCCCTCTGCCTCTCCCTCGCATAGCCCCACTTTCTCCTCATTCCTCTTCTTCCTCCTTGCAATGAGCCCATTTCTCCATGAGCAGTTCCATGTAAGTCTTTTATTCTCCATCCCTACCCTGCCTGTTTTCACATTTGAACATGAATTCTTTGCTCACATGTCAGGAATGGCTTTTATCACAAGTTCTGTACTTCACACGTTTATTTCCTCAAGGGATCCTTAAATCTGGCATCTATGGAATGGCCTTTGAACAAACCATATTTAACTTCTTCCTACTCGTTACACTGGCACTTATTGTTTTGTACTTTACTTATACCTTTTTTTTTTGTGGAGCTAGAAATTAAACTCAGGTCCTTGCACTTGCCAGGCAAGTGCTTATTCTACTGAGCTATCTCCTTGGCCACTTTTACTTATACATTGATGACAAGATTTTATATAGTTCTTTAACTTTTTAATTTGTGCATGCTTTTGTACCAAAATGTTACATTTCTGGATTAAGGAATCATTACATAATTTTCTTATATGGAAATCACATTGGAGTATTTATAATCAGTTACCTACTGCTTTATAAAGTACTATTAGTTAGCTGATGCTGCATAACAAACAAGCCCAAAGCAAAGTGACTTAACCATCACCATATGTTTAATTCATAGTTCAATGGGCAGACTGTTTAATTAGATTTAGCTCGATGATTCTTTTGTTTTGGTCAGTTTCATATATGGGCATTGGCTTGACTGATCTTCCTGCTCTCTCACACATCTGAAATGTCAGCTAGGACAGATAGACATTCCCATGTCCTCTGTAATCTCACTTCCTCTAATAGTTTTCTTGGGCTTCCTCACATGGTAGCTGGGAAAAATTGGCCAGAAAATGTATGGGATCTCACAGGCATCCTTGAGGATGGTTCTGAATTGGTACACGAAGTTTTGTTGGTTAAAATAAGTCACATGATTTTCCCAGATTCAAGGAATGGGGGTAGAACTCCTTGAGGACAGAGCTTCTGTCAGCCATTGTGTATTGCTCTATATTTGAGAGGAGGAGTTACAGTGTAGCATTGCCATGGGTTGGAGCCTAACCCTGCCATGGTCCATAAGTTCACCCATGTGAACAAACTTGGTCTAACATAGAAGACCAAAGTTTGTCTTTCATAGAAAAAACATAGCTAAAATTTGTAGAAATTGGAGGGAAGACCAAGAAGATCCAAACAACGTTGAGATCCTGATCTACCTACTCCTTAACCTTAGTTATACAGACAACAAATGTCTTTTTGCCTTATGCCAATTCCAATTGTTGTGAGCACAGAGTTCTACCAAGGACATTAGGAACATGCTTAAGAATTCAGTACATTGCTAGGTTCATGAACAGTTGTTTAATAAGAATATATTAACTTCAAATATGAAATACCAACATAAAAACTACAACCCAAAAAGATGTCTAAATTTTTAAAAGATAGACAGAGATGTAGAGCAATTGAGCCTGTCTCGTGATGGCCACAATAAAAGATTACACATTATTCTGGAAGCATCATTCATGTTATTTAGAAAGCTGTACATGTATATAGCCCAGGACCAGCAATCCCAACTCTACGATTACACACAAGTGAAATAAGAATCTGATTGAAGTAGACCCAGATTAGACCCAACTCCAGCAACATGATGGATGAGTCATTTGTAGGGATATGTACAACAAAATATTGTCTAGTTGTCACTGTGTTTCCACAGGTTCTACTACTAGTCTGAAAATTTTTAAAAATTCATGCTTGCACTGAAAGTATACAGACCTGTTCCCGCCTTGTCTTTCCTCCCTAACCAATACAGTGCAATGGCTATTTACAAAGCATTCACATGGTATTAAATATTGTAAGTAATCTGTAGATGATTTCAAGTGCACAAGAGAATGTGCATAAGTTATATGCAAATGCTGCAGTATCATTTTTATATAAAGGATTGAGCATTCATATATATTGAGGAACCCCCAGGTCCTAGAACCTGTCCCTTGGGTACAGGAGGATGATCACAAGCAATCAGAATGAGTGAGCCACAATGTAACAAACATGGGTGAATGTCACAAACACAATGTTGAGAAAGAAAAGCCAAGTACACACAGTATGTATTGTATGGTTTTATTTACAATGCACACATCAAGAGAAGCTAGTTTTTACTGCCGAAAGTTGGAATCATCATGACCCTTGAAGAGAACCGTGCCTGCATGGGACACAAGGACTTTCTCTCCAAGCCCGTGGGCGTGTATGGCTATGATATGTGCACCTTTACATATGTGTGTTAAACTTCAGTGACCAGTTTAGATAAGGAAGTTGGAGAAGTGGTTTTGTGTGTCACGGGATAACTGCACACCGTCAGCTTCTCCCTCTTCCTCTGAGTGTTGCTCCTAATTGTCACAGCAGGGAAGAGGTGAGGACTGTAAGAAGCACAGTCATCCCCACAAAAGAGCAAAGCCATCAAGAGAAAACACTTCTGCATTGAGGAGAAAACATGTGCTCTGACTTTCTCCATCTGTCACACCATATGCAGCAGCATCGATCAACACCCAATTTGGTGCATGCGGTTGAGGACATTTCTCTCATGTAGGAGAATAAATTGTCTCGCTTAGGTTGGAAGATTAAAGCGTTTCTTTTTTTTTTGTATGTTGAGTGAAATGATTATCATTTTAGATAGCTTCAACCAGACAGATCTCGATTCTAGAATCACCAAAACCCAGAACTCCACACTCAAAATCTTAATTTCAAAGAATCACAACAAAATCTTTTATTTTTTCCCACTCATTTCTCTCCTCCAATTTTTCTGTATTTACATTTCATTTAGATCTTTGTTCCATGCGTCACTGGATTTCCAAGTGTTATAAATGTATCTCCTGGGCAGGCCAGATGGCTCAGCAGACTAAAGCACCTCTTAGGCAGGCTCAGTGACTGGGGTTTGATCCCTGGCATGCCATGCTGGCCCCACCCCTGAGGTGCGCTGAGGTGTGACTGAGACTGGGCATGGTGGCGTGTTCCTGCTTGGGAGGCTGAAAGCAGGAGGATCACTATGAATCCAGCTTGTGTAGTGAGACCATGAAGACATTGCACTAGATACATTTTGTAAATAAATAAATGGACCTTCTAAGTGTGGTTATCTCCCTAACATATCCACAAGGACCTATTAATTCCTATTAATTTAATCATTAACTTCATTCCACTGATCTTTAATATTTCTTGCCCAGTTAAAATCTCACCCCATCATGCCAACTGCTTTAATTTTGATATTTAGCCTTTTGAAAATCAATGGTGAAATGCCACAGTCGCATACTACTGCCAACTGATGCTGTCCAAATAGTACTAGGCTTTCCCCCTTCCTTGTTAATTCTAGTTCAATCCATAGTTAGGTTTCTTTACTTCCTTTCAGGGACGACTCTAAATTTCCACACACTCTTGTGTCAGCTATGTTCTTGTTGCTTCCTATTTCCTGAGAAAATTTATCAGGAGATCTCCCTCCTGCTGGGCCTGTTTCATGGTTGTGCAGCCTGAGCAGTCACATAGGCCCCAGGCTCAGAGAAGCCCCTGCTTGATGTAAGGCTCTGCTGTGTCAACACTGAAATTCTTAATAACTGTGAGCAATCCTACCATCATCATTCGTACTTTCTCTGAGGTCTGCAAATCCTGTAGGCTGCCTTCTGCCAATAGGTACCAGTCTCCCGCTTTCCTGTTCTGGAGTTTGAAGTCTCTCCTACTCAAAGGGAACTTTTTATGTCAATCTTAGAAACAGTCTGGTAGCCTACACTTCCTGTATGACAATCTACTCACTTAAAAAGCCACATTCAATAATATCTAGTGTAGTATATTCACATTTATGCAACCTTCATTATAACCTGAATTCCCCCAGACAGAATCTATTTAGCAGTCACGCCTCTTCTCTTCCACCAGCCCCTGACAATCACTAATCTGCTTTTACTCTAGGGATTTACTTGTTCCAGGCATTTCCTATAAAAGGAGTCCTCGAATATATGTTGCCTTTGCCTACTTCTTTTGAGCCAGTGGTGAAAAATCACAGTTATTTTGAAGCAGTTAACTTCATAGAAATTGGAGCTCTTCATCTCACCAAGTCAGAGAATGAAAACCATAGACAAAAGAAGGAGATTAGAAGAGTGTTTATTAAAATTGATGAGAAGAAAACAAAGCTCTTGGTGGATATCCACCATGAGGGGATCGAAAAGTGAAATTGCCAATGTGCTTCCTTTGTTTTCAATAGTTAAACAGAGCACCACAGGCTTCACAGAGTTTTGTTTTGTTTTGTTTTGTAAAATAATTACTCATCTGGAAACCAGTGACTCTGTATCTCTAAGTTCCTCCAGCCCAGAGGTTAGAGAGGAACTATCAACTAAGCTAGCATATTCTGCCCAAGAACCTTCCTCCTAAGGTGGTGGGTATCCATCAATTTTTACTTTAACTTTCACCTTGCTTTCTGTGGCTTCTTTTACATTTCTGAGCTTAAAGGGCTCCATGACTTGAATTAAATTTTAACTGGGTATATGTTCTTGCTTCTCTTTATCTAGCAGACTCTGTTTTAGGCTGTCCTTACTTGTAGTCTAACTAAACACTCCATTACAATGTGTCATAGCACAGCATTTTTAAGGTCAAGGTATACCCTCCACACAATTTGGACCCTGGACCCTCCTACCTCCACAGGTCATTTGTTTCTGAGTCATTTTCCACATCCCATCGCTTCCACAAACTCTCTCAGTGAGTGAATGCATTTCTTTCAATCCTGTACAAACTTTACAAAAAAACTCGTCAGTCCCACGGCCTCTCCTGCTGGTTCCTAGAATACTCCTGAGCCTTCGCTGTCTTCTCATCTCTCACTTCAGCCCCAACCTTCTCCAGTCTGGCTTTTGCTTCCACCAGGCCAAAGGAAATGCTCTTGCTGAGTGCCAGCGGATTTGTTACCCAACCGGTGGTGTTTTCTGCCCACACTCTAGGGTGTGCTGCTTGTGCTAGCAAATGTGTCCTTCTGATACCCAAGTTGCCATTGGCCTCTTGGTCTCCCCTTTATCTCTGTGACCATCCTTTTCACTTCTCTTCTTAACCAGAATATTCACATTTCCTTCAATCTCTAAAGTCCCACAGTCTTCACAACTATTTCGTTATTCCTGACTCTCACTCTTCAAATTTTCACTGAAAGTCTCACTCCAACTAAGCTATCACATCTATGTTAGAAATTCTCACTGCCTGCTTAGGCAGATGCAGGGGTCAGGAGTTTGATCTCCAGGCCGATGTGGCCCACTCCCAGGGTTTGCTGAGACTGTGATTGAGACTGGGCATGGTGGAGTGCACCTATAATCCCAATGCTTGGGAGGTTGTAAACAGGAGAATTACTAAGTTTCCGATCTACATAATGAGACCCTGCCCTAAAATACAAAAAAAAGCTCATGGAAATGCAAAAGAGTTAAATACAGTCTTGGTGAGTTCCTAAATTGATATGCTTTGCCTGAGATTTTCAACCTGAATTCTATTTTTTTAATATGCATTTCTCAGCAGCTGTAACTCCCAAGATGAAACTCCTTTCTACCTGAGTTGCAATAAACAGACTAGCTTGAGGGCATGAAAGCTTGATTAAATGTATTAACATATCAAAAGGCTACCCAAAGCAGCAGGGAAATAGCTTAGTCCAGGAAACCCACAGAACTATAGTCTCATAGCGACAAACCTGAGCAGCCTGTACCCACCTTGGCACCTTTGGATCAGGCTAATGAGAGACATTGACAGCATAGCCAGCAGCATGAGTATCCCATTCCCAACACAAAACTTCCTTAGAGGAGAAATACAAACATCGGGGTTTTCTAGGCTGGGGTTGTTGGTTCCAATTTCCTTGACAGTTTATATAGCCAATGTCCTTGAACACCTACTGTCAACTGATGGGCCAGGGTAAAACAAGAACGAAGGTGATAGACTTGAACTCAACTCTCCTAGAGTTTTCCTAGTATTTTATCTATTTATTCAACAACTTCAGATTCTGGTGCTGTAGTAGCCTTTACCAGAAAATTGGAGTATTATAATTCAGTTATTTTCTTCTCTTTAATGAGAAGTCAGGGTAGTAGACATTTTCTCCAAAGTAAATACATCATAAAGCAGATCTTCCTCTATTAAAAAATATAATGGCTTTCATTATATAACTAGAAACCTGTTGGCATGATCGTCTTAATAAAGGGTGTATTTTTTCAGCATGCTTTGAAGGGTTATTTTCTGATTGTTTTTAGTTGACTTTTTTTTTTGGTAGTAAGTTTGTCTTCCTTATCATATTCTACATAAACTACTAGTAAAGTAGATCTGCATGCTCGGAGCACAAGCTGGAAGTTCGACAGGGGATCGAGGTGGGAGGCATGGAGGCCCTGGCAATCACCAAGATACATAAAACTGAGAGGACTGGCAGAACTACTAGTTGTGCAGATCATGATAACAGCCTCACCTTGAAGCTCACGATGAGATCAGTCACTCATTTCACAGATGCAATTAGACTGACTGTTTTACAGAGGGGTACATGGAAACAGTACCCCACGGGGTCTGCTTCTGGTGCATTCCTATCGAAGGCCAGAAGGTGTCTGATGGGGTGGGGTGAGGATCGCCAAAGAAGCCCCTTGTGGGAGACAGGCACCCACCCTAAGGTTCCTAAGGACCACGGTAGTTAGAGGCATAGGCAGCAGATACAGGGGCGATGGGGAGGGCACTCAAGTACAGGGAAAGGTCCCTGCATGGCAGAGCACTTGCATGAAACGCAGTTGTCTTCCTGTGGGCAAGTGGTGGAGGCCTGGGTTTAAGGGCAAAGACAGGAAAAAGCTCCCTTTGCCTCAACCTGCAAGCCTTCCTTGGCGCCCTAGGAGGCCTCTGAGCTCCTTCTCTGCCTTCTGGAGAAAAGGACAACCCGGCAAGAATCCAGCGAGGTTTCACACCTGGCCAGGTGGAGAGGGCCAAAGCTGCTTCCAGTGCAGAGCTCTCTGATTGTTTTTAAGGCTCCTGAATGCCCATGGTAGGAGGTGAAAGGAAGTGATGTCTGGGATCCTAAGCAAGCATCTCACTACCCTAGTCAATGAGAAGTCAGCTATAAATGTGGTATGGATCTGTCGCCCAATGCCTTGGGCCTGAGAAACACCAGACAAGGAAACGAGTGACAGGGATTTAGGAATGATCATTGCGCTCTCAACCCAAATTTGTGGATGGTTTAGGCAGTGAGCACCAGCCAGGGCTCACTACAGAAATTCATGGCTAGTCCTGCTACAGCCAGCCTGGCTCGGAATCACTCTCTGTCTCACATAGTTTATGAGGCAGTAAGCACAGTAAGTAAGAGCCCTGGGTGGAATCTGCAGAGCTCAGGTCAGTTTGGATAAGCACTCCCCCCAGTGAGTTTCCCCTTGTGGAAAAGGGAGACGCTGTTCAGTTCTCTGTCACCTGAGGCTAAAAAGAGAGGAGGAATGTGTCACCCTGCACCATCTTCACAAATATTTCCATTTTACAAGCCCCATGATCTCTGTTGTAATGGCTCAGCCGTAGAATGGCCGGTGTAAGAATGTGTGTGGCTGGATTTGGCATGTGGGACTGATTGAGTACTGCATTCTGCTAAGCTGCACACAGGCACTATAGACTCACATAGACTCACTCCATCTTCACTGTCCCTGGGCTCCCAACATTGCTGTGTGCTTGGAGAAACTCTCAATGAACATATGCTAATTTATGATCCTTAGATCTCTGTGTCTCTTAAATTGGCAGACTGGGCTAACAGAAGCCCATGCTTGGGTGACTAGACCCATTTTCACTAGAGCTTCAGACCCCAGGGGAATTTTAAATGATCAAAAGAAATGAGTGCCTTGCATTTGAGGCTACTGGGGAATAGCCTGACTCTAGTCATGCAATGCATTGAATAAGCTTGAATCAACAACAGACTACATATCTGACAGTGGTTCTATATCCTCCAGTGAGTTACAGCCAACTTACTTTGTGTATGTACACTCTGTGCTATGCACACAAGTGTGAAATCATGCAATGAAGCATTCTCAGAAGCATTTCATCATGAAGCAATGCACAGCTGTGTTTGGTTGCTCACAGTACAGTACAGTGATACATTCCAAATACACTGTAAAGAACAATTTCCAGGTTTTGCTAGATGGAATTGGAGGGAGCCAATCCAATTTAGTAGATTGGATTACAGGTATGACAGAGAAAAGTGAAAGTTGAATTTTAGATTATGCAAATGTAAAGTGAGAGAGTTCACACTGATCTGAAACAGCCCTGCTCCGTAATTGTGCTACAAATCACTTGCAGTACTTGTTAAAATGTGGATTCTTATTCAGTTAGTAGGGAGGGACCTGGGTGTCTGCATTCCTAGAAAATGCCTAGTGTCATTGGTCAAGCTAGCATTACACTTTATAATTTATTTGAACAGAAAATAGCCCCTAAAGGCTGCTGTATTAAAGAATCAGTTGCCAGCCTTTAGTGCTACTTGGATATAATGGAACTTTTAAGACACTAACAGGCATGGTCTCTCTCTCTCTCTCTCTCTCTCTCTCTCTCTCTCTCTCTCTCTCTTTCTCTCTCTCTCCGCTGTCTCACACATACACAAACACACACACCTATAACTCCTATAACTCTGGGAGATGGAGTCAGGAGAGTCATAAATTTAAGTCCAGTCTGGGCAACCTGGTGACTTAGTGAAACCCAAACTCAAAATAAAAAATGAGAAGGATGAAAGATGAAGTTCAGCATGAAGGAGAAAAGATGGAGTCTTCTTGGAGTAAGTCAGGCCATGTAGGACACCCCGTAAAGAGGACTTTGGAACTTGGGATCCTTCTCTCTATCCTTCTTGCCCAGCAGTTGCCAGGCCACAGTCTCCCAACCACACGTTCCCACCAGGATGAGCTATTCTTCCACAGGCCCAAAGCAGTGTGGTCAAGCAGCCATGGACTGAAACCTGGGAAACCAGAAGCCAAAAACAAACCATTCCTCATTTAAGTTGTTGGAAATCAAACTCTGAGAGCCATGATTAGGGGAATGCACCATATCTCAAGTGGCTTAAAAACCACACTCTAACAATTTCACCATAGACAAATTATTCACTTGTGTCTCCATTTCTTCCTCAGTAAACAGGGATCATTGTGAATTTCATGAAATATAAATACAAATACAGCAATTTTGCCATATATTGCACATATGAAGGATACTTTTATTATTTTTCACAATTCTCACAGTTTGGAATTCCCTTAATCCTTTGGTCCAGTGTGTTTGTCCTATAAGAGGTGGTCCCATTTCATCAAGAGTCAAGAAGAGCCCCAGAACATAAGTTATCTAGACATGACCCAGGTTTTTGGGAGATTTAATTTATTAGAGATTCTCTGATAAGCTAGAATGAGCCTGACCAACTTCTATCAAAAGAGAAGTGCTCAAGAAAGACCTACTTTAAAGAGAATGAATTTCTAGGACTGGTGAGATAGCTCAATGGACTGAGTACCTGCTTTGGCAAGTGCAGGGAGCAGGGTTCAATCCCTGGTCCCACGTGACATACCAGCCCTGCCCCCACACATGCTGAACCAGCAACCAAGTCCAGACATGGTGGTGCATGCCTGTAATCCCAGCACAGGGAAGGCTGAAAACAGGAAGATCACTATGAGTCTGAGCTGCCTAGTGAGACCCTGTACTAAATACATACAATGAAAAAAAAGGGGGGGGGGAATGAAGTTCTCAAAACTAGTATGATAAGCTGGTAGTTTTCAGATCAATACTTGCCTGAATCTGGAATCCTTTCAGGCACAGACCCCTTAGTGGTTTCAAATAACATAAAGCAAATAAGCAATGTTCCTCAAATTGAACTCTATGACTCAGCAGTAGATGATGATATCAATTTACTAGTTTACAGCATGAAAAATGGAATTTTAAGCATCAAAGCACAATGCATGTAGTAAGGCTAAATGATTATCTTATAAAATGTGCATCCTCGATCGTGTTCTCAAATGTATTTCTCCAGAGAATTCTGGTCAAAACAAAGTTAACATCACTTGATCTCTGCATCGCACAATGTAACTTCTGAGGACTGTTCTCGTGCACACTGCTAGTCCCTAAAAGGCTCTCACTGACATCTTACAACTGCAGCAGATGTCATGGGCTGTGCAGTGGCTGGGTTCAGTAATCACGCTACGGGATGCACAAGGCAAAGAAGACTTTAGACTGATGAGAGACTTCTGAGTGTCATGTTCTGCCTGTGAAGGGGAAATGTATGACTCCTTGGACCTGAGTTCATGATCCATCTCCCCTGGAATTTTGGGCATCTTTAGAGAGAGAATTCAAAAGATTTCTTGTTCAGTAGACTTGCAGCGAAGAGGATGTAATATCAATACCCTTAGTTAGTTCAAAAATTTATGTTAGGTATGAGAGGTTTTCTTACAGTGTTCTGTAGGTAAAACCAGGATCTTCAAAACTGTCCCAAGGAATATCTTTTCCTAATAAAAGTCCCTTCAGAGTAGAAAGGGCCAGATGATAGCAAAATGCTCTGCACTTAAGTACCTAAGAAATCACAGGGAGAACTGGCTGGGTGGCTCAGTGACTACTTCAAGCATGGTTTCTGCAGTGGGATGTTTGTGGGATTCCTGCTGTAATCACTTACCTTAAATTCTCTGCTATTAATTCTGTACCAGGGTAAAGAGGAAATAGGCTCCTTCAGGGTTTCACATTGGCAAGTCCAAGCAGAAACTGTTTGCTTAATGGAGCAAAATTTGCCTTATTCTAATATGCCATGGGGAACAGTACTAGTACTGGTTGTGATAGCTTAGGATTTAGTACCAAAGTGGCTGCTGGGAATCTTGATAACCAATGGAATGAGTAGGAAATTAGCTTTGCAGAAACTGTACAGAGGCAAGAAGTGGAGGGTTTTGTTGTTGGACATTTCAGTCTCAGGTATGTTTAAATACCGGTGAAGCCTTATCTCTAACAGATCCCTAGATTGTCCCATGAATACTGGGAAGCCAAGCATAGCATTAAAAAGCAATTTTTTTAAGAGATATTGCTCATGATGGCTTTAAAACATGTACTAAAATATTTGGGACATGAGAGGCTAAGGTCAGAAGAGGATTGGAAGTTTGAACTAAACCTCACCAAGTTAGTAACTTAGTAAGAATATCTGTCTATCTATCTGTCTATCTGTCTATCTATCTATCTATCTATCTATCTATCTATCTATCTATCATCTATCTCAGAGGACAGTGACGGCTGTGTATGTTCCTCTGTGTGAAGGCTCTAGGTTTATGCTTCAGAAACACACACATGGAGATGGGTGTTGTGCCCATCTGCTGAACCAGCTGATGTGCTGCAGCCCACAGAATATGGCAGACTGGTGCTGGATAACTTCCAAGACAAAGTTCACAAAGGCCAAGCAGCTTCTCCTACTGGTTCTCTCCGGAGGCTTGTTCTGGGGAAGCTGGTTAATTGTAATAAATCCAAGCACGCTGGAAAGGCCATGTGAACGTGTCCCCAGGTACTACCTAGACAGACTCCTGGCTGACAGCCCACATTTGCTGTCCACCATCTGAATCACCTTGGACCCACAGGCCAGTCCAGTCATCAGATGACCACAGCCCAGCACAGTTTGGTTTGCTTCCAACCACATGAAAGAGCACAAGAAAGCATTTCCCTGATTCCTCGCGTGTAAATGCACAAGCAGAAATGAAGTGGCTATTTTGAGTTGCTGTGCTCTGTGGTAGTTTCTTACAGTGTTATTAATATAAACTGTTGATATGATGCTAAAGTATAAGTAGTACTTCAATATAAACTATTAAAGTTATTACAGAAATGGGAACAACCATTTGTACAGAGTGTGAATAGCTTTGCCAGGCTGTAAGGACTAGAAGTAAAATCACGTCTGCTGCAGTCTCTTTGTTGTGAGGTACAGCTCAGAAAGTGACAAGTCGACCAGTAAGCAAACAACATCCCATATGAAATGTGAAAAATATTCTACTTCCCTTATAATTTCAAATAAATTATCTTTGATTATGAAATCACATAGGATTCCCTGAATCACTTCAGGTGGTCGTATCAGCTAAAATTATAAACAAATGCCACAATTCAGGGATTTTTCTAAGTACAGAGACTTTAAATACATTTGCCTCAGCCTCTTTTGTGTTGCTGTAACAGAATACCTAAGGCTAGACAGCATCTAAAGTGAAGAGTTTCTTCCATGCATGTTGTAGGGGGCATCCCAGCAAGAGGATCTTGTCCATGTCACAACAAGGCAGAGAAATAGAAGGGAAACTGGTCATGGGCAGAAAAGTTCATGTAATGCTCTGGCTTGAAACTAATTCATTCTCATAGAAACTCTCACTTCCTGAGACCATCTGGAGGTGGAGTTCACACAACCTAAGTGCCTTGTTCAAGGCCTTGCTTCCTAAAGGTTCACTCAGCTCAACACTGCCACACTGGGTACCAAGCCTCCCACACACAAGCCAGTGAAGGATGCACTCAAATCTTCTCCAAAGGCCAGCGAAGAATACATTATTGCTAAGTTTTAAAAATAGGGACAATGCTTGCTTACCAAATGCTTTGCTGAGAGTTGTGTTTATGCTTTTGTGTAGTCCTATTTGCCTGGACACCAGTCCTGTTTGGTCCAGATTGAAGGGCTTCAACATCAGTGTACAACTCTTCACAACTTACTTTGGGGGATATATATATGTAGTTCACACAATTAAAGTTATTGTCAACACTTAAAAGGAAGCTCAAGGTAGTTTGCTACATGAAATAAATTGTCAAACGGCACAACTAAGAGGTCAAAAGCTAGATGAAAGAGATGGGCTCACTGCCACCAACCATTGTAGAAGGGTCTGGTGTTGAAATTTATGGCAGTAAGGGTTAAGGTGTGGCAGTTTAGAAGCTAATGTCAGTTTTGCTTTGCTGGCAAGCTCATGCCAGGAACTAAATTCACATCCTCTGTCTTATTATTTGTGTCTAACACCCCCACCAAAAAAAGTTTCATGCACTCATAGGTGTGACTGTCCAGAGATTCCTAGATCTTGGGTGTATGACACTGAGATTAGGGGTGTGTGGTACCAAATTGATCCACTAATTGAAATTAGAGTAATTCCATGTGTGGTTGGATGAATTTACACAGAACAGAAGCTTCATCCTAGGGATGGGTTGCATCACCCAAGAGACTTGAAGCCTGTTTGGAATAAAAGGGAAAAACAAAGCTTACTCCTGCTGCTTACTGCTTTCTGCCTTCTGCCTGCCAACCCATGAACTGTTTCTCTTCTGGACACCTCTCTGCTGTACCTCACTGCCTCTAGGCTAGCTGAATATGACTGACACCCCTACAAACTATGATTTAAAATAAACTCTTTGTCCTTTAAGCTGAGGTGTTGGGTATTTTGTCTCAGGAACAACAACAAAAAAAAAGACATCTGGGTATAGAGTAGACAATTTCTCCACCACATTGCTAGAGAAGACATAGAAATTTATAGTTCATCCAGAGTGACTGAGAATATGGCCAGTAACTGCCCAGAAGGAAGCCAGGAAAATAGAGGCAAGGAGGACACCTTACCTGGTGCTACTGTGTAAGCTATGCTGACTTCCTGGCACGTCTGCCTGTGACACTATCTCCAAGGGCACGCTTCGCTGGAAGGAAGGAACTCTCTGCTTCATGGTGACCCCACCAGCTACCTCTCCAACACTTAACTACCTGCCTCTGGGTATATAACTTCCCAGGGCCCCATCCCCTTATAAATCTCTACTGGCTGGGGTTGTAGAAAGATAGCTAAAGACCAGGCCCCTGCTGTCCATTTGGTTTAGAAGCTTAAGAACCTTCCCTGACAGTGGAGGTGCAGCCTGCCTTCCTCCTGGCCACTCCTACCAGTGACTTTCTCCCGCTCAAAAGATCCAGAAACCAGGGCAACAAATGTGCTGAGCAGCTCGGCACAGGCGGCAATACTGATTTCTTCCAGAAGACCAGTGTTCTCATGCCCTTCTCACTTGGAAGGGCAAAAGCCATCTTCCCTATAGGAGGAAATAACTTCCAATCTTCAAACTCAATCCACAGTTTCCAACAAATCCTATCAACTATTTTTGTGTAGCTAGGGAGTTTGCTTGAGATCTAAGCCACGTAAGATGTGTATTCCTTGTGTGGAGTTTCTGTGTAGCATTTATCACCTACCAGGTATCTTTCAAAGACAAACAGAAAAATTCAATGCAATGGTCTCTTGTGTGCACCCCAGTTACTGTCACTCTACCATCTTCCTTCCCCACCACACAGTGAGCTCCCTGTGGGTGGGAATGTGTCTAGCATCTTAGCATATCTTAAGCCCTAGATATGCATTTTAGTGAACAGAACCAACTTAATATTGGGACTTTGTTTACCCTGAAAAATTTTAGTGCCAACTCATTGAGAGTTTGTCATGCAGGTTCTGAGAAGAATTAATCACTTGGGTAGTCCTGACTTGTTTAACAGCTGAACTGTGAAAAACCCATGTATAGGATAGTGAAAGAGTGGATGTGTGTTCTAGATAGAATCTGCGAGGGCGGCTTCCTCTGATCTCTTTCTAGGTGTTTCACTGTTGCAAGAAATGATTTTCACTCCCAGTCTTAGGAAGGAAGTGATTTTCTAGCTCCTTTTGTCATTATGAAATGAGATCAATACCAGCAGCCTGCCACTGGGCAGAGAGAAGTCTCTCCACCTGTGTTCATGTGAGTTTAAATGGCCCCACAGCAACAAATATGTGGTCGTGTGGCTTGAAATGGTGAGATGCAGACCAGGAAAGTACCACACAACTGAAGACCTTCTAGAGGCAGGCTCAGAAAGGGTCCAGGTGTTGCCTTTAAATGTTCATGAACCTGCCAATTAGCATATTTTTTGGAGAAGAGTTTGACAATTATTACTAACACACAGTTTATACTCAGCAATATCGTTTCTAAATTGGAATTGCCCCTAAAAAATTGTTGGGAAAATGACACAGGATGTTTATCTAAGTGTATTAAGTAATGTATTAGTTAATACACTGGGATATCTTGTAGTAGTTTGTTGTCATATTGCAAGCAGGAGCAGGTGCTGGGAGTTTAATCCCTGGGTCTGCCAATGCCAGCCTTGCCTCAGGGCATGCTGAGACTGATTGAGACTGGGCAGGGGGGCATGCACCTGTAATCCCAGCACTTGTGAGGCCTTCAACAGGAGAATCGCTAGGTGTCTGATCTACACAGTGAGACCCTGTAGACCCTGTAGACTCTGTAAACCCTGTCCTAAAGTACAAAAACAAAGCAAAGCAAAAAAACAAAAAAAATGTTGGTTGCAGTCAGGTGCATATGCCATTGAGCTCTCTCCCTGTCCTTAACAATGTTGGTTGCAGAAAACAAGGATTATGTGCTTTTACTTTGTTTTCCTTTTTTCCCAGCAGTTGTGTACTATTTTTGCCATCAAAAGAAAAGAAAAAATAATATTTTTAAAAAGAAGAAATATGATATGGGTGAGCGACTGACTTACCATTTATGGTTTCTGACAGTATCAACAAAACTTTCAAGAGGCTTGCTAAAAGCAGTAGAATTAGAACTTCATTCTGAAGAGTAAAACATAATTCTGGAGTTCAAATCATATTGAGTAACACCCCGATCATGCATGTGTGTGTGTTCAGAGGTGTAGTGGTCAAGGCAGAACGCTGTTTTGATTGGATTTGGGATTTGCTTTTGAATTAATGGGGCTCACTTCTGGGAGGGTCTGGATAGGGCTCAGAGGTGTGACACTGTGGTCTATGTCTGGGGCTTCACCCTTCCTCAGGCACTGTCCCCTGCTCTACTTACCATGGACTAAGCTGCTTGTTCTGCCACATCCTTCTGCCACCTATGATGGCTCTTTGGACCTGCAGGCCAAGGCTTGAATTGCCTTAAAAGGCGAGCCAAATTAAGCACAGGTGGTATAGCTCAGTGGCACAAGCAATCACCTGGCAAATACAAGATCCTGAGTTCAATTAATGGTATCCACGTACAAATAATGCAAGCCAAATTAATCCTCTGTGGTATAACTTGTGAGTACTGGTGTTGTGTCCAGCAGAGAGAAAGCTGACTAAAGCAAGATTATGGAGGGAAAAAATACAACACAGCTTACATGGCAATAATATCAATGGAGAGGTTTCAAGATGGATTTTTGGCAGTGTTATAGTGTGTTGATTAGCAAATAGTTATGCATATATCACAGTACTTAAGAACTTGAGCTCTTAAATTTTCAATTGTAGCTCTTTTATTTACCAGCAATAAGAACTTGGCAAATTCTTCAATCTTTCTCAGCCATTACCTCAGTAAGGAGATAATAATACTAATACCATCCACCGCAGGATTGCTTTGAACAGCAAGTAAATTAAAACATGTAAAGCACTAAAAACACAATGTGGCATGTAGTAAAAGCCCAATATAATATTGCTATCATTATTATGACAAATAAATCTCTGTAGTATATTGCAGTGGGAAGCCGCAGCCTAAGAGTCAGAAAGCCTGAGCTCATGGCTTTGTAGGAGTACATTGTGGTCCAAACACTTGACTTCAGTGCTCTCAAGCACTGGAATGATATTAGCCATTTGCTCTTCTTCAGAACACTGGGCAATTGAACATGGAATGCTTGCACATGGGCTTCACCTATTGAGCATTCAGTCCAATAAGGACAGGCTAGAGATCTCCCACTCTTCTAATGTGAGTGTAGGTTTTACAAGACTGTCCTCTGCATAGGATAGTCCTGGTGTGGCTAGAATAGTATTAGGTGTAAGAGGGGTGATTGTTTGTTGGTCATTTTTATTTTTATTTTATTATATTTATATTTTATTTTACTTTATTCATGAGTGTGTCAAACTCATGAAGTTGTGCTGCCGGGCAGGCACTGTGCTGCTGACCTATATTTTCAGCCCTGTTGGTTAGTCTTAAGAAGTAATAGCTTCTATGCTCTTGACCTGAGTAGGTGAAACGTTAGCTCATCTGTGAGACTCAGCTGTAGTAAAATCATGTTCAACATCTTTTCCCCTATTTATACTCTGGAAAAAACCTCCCAGAAATATTTCTAAGTGAGCAACAGAAAAGGTAGGCTAAATGAGTTTCTGACTATAGGTGCAGTGGGATATTTTTTTTAGTTGTAAGAGCAGATACTTATCAGAAAAAAAAAACTGATTGAGTTTCAAACAGGAAAACACAATATTTCTCTCCTGCTCCACAAAGAGGGATGCTTTGGGGGCTGCAAACTAAGACTACTCAGTGACCTTATAGCTATAAGATAAACCAAGTTTGTATAATAAACACTTCATAGGGAAGCCCAGAGCAGGCAAATCATGTTGGAGGAGATAAGGCCAGAGTAATTTGTTCACTAGGGAAAAAGAAGTCATAGATGTTACAAGAAGGATTATGAGTAGAGCAGACAACCCAAATGGGAATTTCAGAAGGAAATTTGTAGAGTCATGTGGAGTGTACCAGAGTGAGAGACTTTCCCCTTCTTCTCACCACACCACAAGTGGAGAGAAGTCAGGAAATGAGCCCACCCCACAGCACACTTGCTCTGCTTACTGTACACCCCAAGATGCTGCCTTCGAACAGTGCAAGAAGGAGCTTGATAGTTCTCTCCATAATAGGCTGATGGAATTTTTACTTAGTCCCCAAGTATGCATTAAAATGCTTAAACCTTCCTTGGAGACAAGAGTATTACTTTCCTATCTGTAGAAAAAAAAGGAAGGTGAGACACATGATTGTTCACTTACTAATTGTCCACATTTGAGTATTTGGGTCAGCTTCATTTACAAAACCAGTCCATCTTCACTGACTTCATCCCATTCACCTGTCTCCTTTCTGGAGCACAGATAGGCATTCACTCCATGAGACGGAAGAGGAAGAGCCTTGAATAAATCAAATAAATTGACTCCAGAATTGCTAAGTGGATTCTAAGTTTTAATATATCCCAAATGAACAGAAAATTGAGCTAAACTTTCTTAACTACTAGGGAAGACTGAGGATACCATTTTGTGCCTCTATACATGTGCTTCTTGCACATAACTTTGAGAATCTTACTATTAAAGAGACAGAGTCAATTCGTGCAGCCTTCACAAATTGGTCAGCAGAATGTAATGGAAGCAAGTGTATGCTGCTTCTCAGCCACAGCTGTGCAGTATCCGTGTTTCTGCATGGTCTCCGGAGCCTCTGTTATCACCATGACAACATTCTTGGGCTGAGTTGTCAGGGGAAGAGATGTAAATGGGACAGAGCCAGTCACCCGTTCTTCCAAGCAAGACCAGCCCAGATCGGCTGATAGGCAGCCTGACATTCAGTTCATGAATGAGTCCAGCCAAGATCAGCAGAGCTGCCCATCAGGACCCTAGCTGTGTTCATTGGTGTGAGTAAACACTGTGACTGTGTGTCATGGTCTGTCACACTATTAACAATAGGTGTAACCACAGATAACTGATAAATTACCTCTCTCTGTTGGATTCTTCAGCATCTAACCTCTCAGTCATCTGTGAAAAGTATGTTATTTCCACTTTCAGATGAGGCTACAGACACAGTGACATTAGGTAATTATCCCAAACTCACAAATAGATTAGGAACTTAGAGATGTTTCAAACACGGGGTCTCTCTAATACACTGTAGATGAATTAGGAGACTCTAAAGGATTACATATATATGATTGTGATTTGATTGCTTGGGTTAAGTTCCCATGTACAACTTCAGAATGTATTTCAAGTTTTCCAGCCTTTCCAGTGCTTGACATTCATTTGTGTGAAGCAAGGGCTTTTCATTTGTCCTGACATGATGATGATTGCAAAGTTCTGTTCTAAGTACTGGAAGTTCAGTCATGATCAAAATTGAACAGATCTGAAAACAGGACTCTCTCTTAGTGGAGGAGCAATGTAGCTTGAGAAAAAGGGGATGGTTGAAAAAAACTGGTTTCCAGAAACAAACAAAAAGCAATTTACCTTCTAGAACTTTCTTCCTACATTTCTTCCCTTGGGTTTAGAACTAAAGAATAATGAGAGAGTTGTGGGGTCTCAAAGCAAAGAGGACCAACACCCAAGCACCTCAGTGTTTCTATTCTAGGAGGCTCATTTGTAGGAAGAGAGAGACAAATCCCCATTCTCTGGGGATAACATAACAAAACCACTATAATTAAAAGATGTGGCCTTCGCTTTCCTGGACAGCTTGTGCGCACTTAGGCCAACAGCAGAATCAGTAACAAGATGCCTACTCTGCTGTCTGGCATTTCAGAAATCCATGGAGAACCCTGCCATGAATTTTTGGAAGTAAAACCCTTTGAGACACCAGTTAAATTATTCTGTGGCACCACAGGGGTGGAACTTCAAAATGAAAATATTTTGAGTTCTTTAAAACAGAAATGTGTTTTGAAGCCATGAACTCATTTTGAAGCCATGGATGGAGTCATGCCTGTTAATTAAGATACAACAACTATTTTCTGTGATTGTATTTGTTTCTGGTAAAATAACATAAAATGCAAACACAACACTTTCCATAGAAGAGACAGCTAGCTCTGCATCAAAATGTGCACTGTCTAGTCTATGATGTAAAGCAGCTGCTTGGCAAAAGAATGTAAGGTTAAAAGATACAACAAACATTTAATTTTTAAAAACATATACACTATAAGACACACTGTTGTTAATTCCCTTCAAGATATACTTATCCAATAGTTCTTGCCACTTTCTGAAGCAGTCACGAAAGTCCTGTTTTATGAGTATGTTTAGTTGCACTGTTGTGGTTGCCTCAATGTCCTGAAACTATTCAATCTATTTACCTTCCAAACTATTTACTAGGAGAGTCAAAAGCTGCTCTGTGTCAGTTGTAGGGAATAAGCTAGATGAGGATACACTGTGGGTGGTCTTTAAATGCCTGTCTTCCCAGTGGATGGCACTTGGAAGTAGTGTTGTTAAAAATGCTTGTTTTGTTGTAATTTAAATATCAACCACGTTTTTCAACCTGACTGAGTACATTTCCCACAACCCACTGTGCCTAGTAGAATCACATGACAAGTTTCTGCCAATAGACTGTAAGTACAATTGATATGCTCTTTTCTGACTGAAGTGTTGTCTATAGTCGCTTTCCTTGTCAGTGTCTAAATTTCAGAATACCCTGAAAGCCTTGTAGGAGACAGAAACACAAATGAGGAAAAGGAGCCTCTGGCATATTTCAGAAGGCTCACCTACTGATCAGTAATTCCACTCTCTATTCTGAGAGTGAAAATAAATGTCTCTTTAATTGAACCACTGATACTGGGAGGCTTATTTGTTATAGCAGTTAATGTCACCTCAAAAGTGCCTCCATAAATCACCAATTGTCCCATTCAAGAAATAGTCTCTAAATTTTGAGAAACCCATTCCAGAAAGAATTAATCCTATGATAAAGTATAGAATTCATGCTTCATTAATTAGAAGTCCTGGAATAGAATTCTTCTTGAAATAGTTATCCATGAAGGTATGTACTAAGGACTCTTAAGAATAATGTGGAGAAGCCAGGCATGTGGTACATGACTATAATTCCAGCACTCTGGAGACTGAAGCAAGAGGATCACGGCAAGCTCGAGACCAGCCTGGGCTATAAAGTGAGCTCAAGGCCATCTTGAGCTGCATAGTCAGAAACAGTCTCAAAAAGACCAAAATACTAATACTAATATTACTAATAATAATAATTTGGAGAGATTATTGAGATTTAACACAAAAGCTCTAAGTTCTTGTTTGTTTTGTGGTCCTGAGGATTGAACCTGGGGCCTTCACACTGGGCCAATAATCCCAACCTTTTATTTAATGTTGTTTTTGAAACAGGGCTTCAACAAATCACTGAATTGCCCAGACTGGGCTAGAACTTACTTTCCTCCTGCCTCAGCCTTCCCAAAGTCTGGGATTACAGGCATAGGCTGCCATGTCCAGGTGATGACCAATTTTTAAGTAAAGAAGGATCAACCTACCTCAAACTTTTCTTCCTACCAAAGTACCTCCTTTGTTTATGGAAGCCATCAGGGCTGCTGAAAAAATGTTAATAAGTTTTGTCTCTTAAAAGCAGCTGAAATTGCATGAGTACTATTTTTTTTACATGAGTCTAGTGTCACCTGATATTTTTACATCAGGAGAGTTGCCTCCTGGAAAGGTTTATAAAGCTGCGTGAGCTAATCCTTCAAAGCCTACAGAAACTGCAAACTCTAAATTACCAATCAAATTTGCTGGTTCCTGCTGAACCTCACGAGTTCAATGTTTGTCTCTGCACAAGGTTTTCCTTGCTGCATACCCATCCTCAGCAGAAGTCACTGATTTTGGAGCAGGAAGCTGATAAACACGGAGACCCAGAAGCCTTTCCTGTGTTCTTAGTATGGAAGAAGCAGGGAAAACTTTGCATTTTTATGTCAATGAAAAATTGATCAAGGACCATAATTTCCAACCAGAGATTTTTCATAGTGAGAGATCAACTGCAAGACCACAGCAATTCTACAGGCACTTGACTGGATGCCCAAGGTATTCAATGGGCCAGTTCTGACTGCAGGTTCAAATGACTTGGGAAGCTTTCTGAAATATTGCACATGAATTGAAACTATCAAAAGGAGAACAAATAAATGAAGTGTGGCCCATGACGCAATGTTATACCATATTTCAGTGAAAATAAACAAACTTCCACTGCATCTGATAACAAGTACAGATTTCATAAGCTCAATATTGAGCAAAAGAAGCCAGATGTTATGGTTTGTGTATACTTGTCCTCCCGAAGCCTCATGCAGTCATGGGGAGGACTTCTAGAGTTTATGATTAACTCATGATCCAGGGCTGGGATTATGGGTGTGAGTGCTACAACCAGCCTGAGGCAGATAGCCTGGATGCAACATAAGAAAGACAGACTTGCTCTCTGTTGCCACTGTTACTGCTACTTCTACCATTGGTCTTGCTGCTTTGCTGTATTCTGCCACCATGAACGGCTGCTCTCTGTCACATGCTACTCTGCCTTGGAACCAGCCAAGTATGGACTGAAACCTTCATTAGCTGTGAGCTAAATAAACCTTTCCTTCCTTCATTTTGGGTTTCGGGTATTTGTCTCATCAATAAGAGAAGAGTAACTAAGACACCAGGCAAAGGATTATTCAGTGATGTCTAGATATCTTTATATGGAGTTGAAAAATAGGTCAAATTGCCAGGCACAGTGGCATGCACCTGTAGTCCTAGTTGTTGACTGAGATGGGAGGGTCACTTGAGCCCAGGAATTCAAGGTCAGCTTGGAAAACATAGTGAGACCCTGTGTCCTCAAAAACAAACAAAACAGCAGGTTCAATACCTATGCTACACTGGAAGTCAGAATGACAGTTACCTTTTAAGGCATAAGAAGGCTTTTGGAGTACTGGTAATGTTCTGTTGTAAGATTTGGGCTCAGTTCCCCAAATATATTATGCTTATAAAAAAATCACCAAGCCATTTGTGTGTGTGTGTGTGTGTGTGTGTGTGTGTGTGTGTGTAACAGTATCTGGTGAGATCTGCTTTCATTTGGAGCCAAAGTTTTTTTTTTTTCTAATTGCTACCCTCTGGACAGTTGCTTCAACACAGAAAATTGATAGATGATAGATAGATAGATAGATAGATAGATAGATAGATAGATAGATAGATAGAACCATGTATATAATCGTGAGGTCTATCAGAAACTACCAAATAAATATATATTCACATCTTTGTATACATAATGACAATACATAATATATACTTACATATAACATATATAAATGCATGTGTCATATATGTAACAAAATACTTTTAAAAGAATCTGTGAAAGGCTCTCAAAATTCAGAGATTCCATGTAATGAATTATGGTCTGAATACCTGTTTAAAATTCTATCATGGCAAGGAGATTATGGAGGCACAGAGGAAAGTGATAGATAATGTAGAGTGTGCCTAAGGAGACTCACATGAAGAGAAAACATTCTCTCAGGCTTTCACAGAGAGCAAATTGATCAAGCAATGGCTGTGACTCATCCACATGGCTGACACTGACAAAGAATCTACACTTTGCGGTACAGGGTTACAGTATAAACCCTGAGGGGAACTGACTGACCTCATCAGATACAAAAGTTACATTTCTTGTTCTATAGGTCTTGCTTTATCTTGGTCTTAACAATCCAGCAGAAAAATATAACAACGAGGTATGTAAAGCCATATTAATATGCTGAGCTGTAAAAGGCTCAAGTCAACAACTTATGACATTGCCAGTCTTATGGAAAACCCACTACTCTTATGGACTACTGGAGTATATTGGAATATTTTGCTGAATTTATGCACCTACAATATTTAAATGGTAATGGAATACCCATCTCTGACAAAACTAAACAAAAATGAGGATACAAACAAAGGACCATTTTTGTATCTGTATATTCAAAATAGTTAGGATAGATATACAACTACATTCTCTTAATTCAGTGAATAGAAATACTTGTTCTAATAGTGTTTGTGGACAGGATACCATGTCTGCATCTTGTACTGTGAATAACCACTACGAAGACAACTGCATACAATGTATTAACTATTGAAACTGTCCTATTAATTGCTTTTGAAACTGTCACACTGCTATTTCTCAATAAAATTATTAAAAATAATAAAATAAAATTCTATGATAGATTTTGTTATAAGGTAGCAAGTAAAATCAATCACGTTCAAACTTTTACAAAAGTGGTGTTTGAACTGATGAATTTGGATTGGCCTCCTTCTTCCCTTCCTGTTTCACATGTTTCTATTTTTATTATATGTAAATAAATGTATTTTTTAATACAGTGGTGGTTGTAGCTCCATAAATAATGCATGGAAATTATGAGTTATGAGATAAATAGTTGTTTATTGTCCTTTTTTCCTGCCAAGCAGCTCTAAACTCATAAGACCCTCTGAAGTGATGACCATTTGTGACTCCCTGGAGCAATTTTTGGTATACTAATGAGATGACCAGTGACTGAAAGCTTCAGGGTGGACAATTCTCACAGCAAAGACCTACAGGATTAGAATTTAGAGTTAGGACTTTTCAGCCCCATCCTTTGACCTTCAAGGAGGGGAAGGGCTAAGAGTTGAGTTGATCTCTGATGGCCAACTGCTTAAGCCATGCCTAAATGATGAAGCTTCTTTCAAAATCTAAAAGAGCTTGGCTCTGAGAGTTTCTAGGTGGCCTAACAGGTGAAGGATCCTAGATTCTGGGATCCCTGGAGAGGGCATCAGAAGCTCTGAGCATCTTTTCATATATCTTGTACAATACCTCTCTTCCATATGGCTATTTTCTATATTCTTTGTTATACAATTTTCTGAAGCTAATATATGGGTCTGCCTGAGTTCTGTAAGCCACTCTAGCAAATTGATCAAGTCCAAAGAAATGGATAGTGGGGGCTTTGATTTACTGTCTGCTGGTAGAAAGTACAGGTGGCAACCTAGGACTGGACTGGTCAGTGGCACCTGAAGTCCAGGGATGGTCTTTTGAGACTGAGGCTGAGGGATCTAACAGTCTCTCCAGGGAGAAAGAGTCAAGACTGATCTGAGTTAGAACAGACCTAGCTGCTGTTCACTGGAAGATAGAGTGGTTGCTGATGGAGGAAACTCACATCTAATTTGGTGCTCAGCAGCAAAATGTTCTTTGTTCAAGTGACTGGATGAAAGCAAAGGTTCAGACAAATACTGTGTTTTTCATCTATCATAATAGAAGTCTGAGAGATCTGGCTTGATGATACCAATCACTCCTAGCTATTATATGCTCAAAAAGAGTAAACGCTACACTTCAAAACTTATGTCCAAGACCTCAAAAAGAATGAGAGTCCAGGAAGGGTTGGCCCTGAACTCATTGCTTCCTTTATGCTTATCCTTTGATTCGTGTACAGCGATGCCAATAAGTTATAATCAGGGTGATGATGAATCTTGCTTGTCAGCTTGTTTGCAGGAAGAGACACCAAGGAGATTAGAAGACACCTTTCTGGGTATGTCTGGGTAGTCATGGAGGCCTGAATTTGGTGACAAACGTCGATCTGGACCCTGGACCCTTCCTCTCTGTTTCTCTTTCTTCCCTGCTTCCTGGCTTCCATGAAGAAAACTTAGCAATTTTAATGATTTTCTTTTATTATTGATTTTACAGCATAGGACTTCACTAATGGTCCAAGTGGGCAGTTCTCACTTGGTGTCATGGTTACCAACTGCTCACAACTTGGTGAGATACATGGAAGAAGGCATTTTTTTTAATGACAGGAAGATGCTTACTCAAAGCTATCTTCTAAGGAGATGGAAAGGCTTCTCATTGCCTTAAATCACCATCCACATGTGTTGAAATGAGCAAGGCCTTTTATAGAAAGCAAGACAGGGGAGGGAGAATGCAAGGAGATAATAGACAAGAAGTTTCCATGTGGTTTCATCTCTCCCCCTTAGTTTCTTCCATCCTGTGTAGGAACCAGACTCTCACCTCCAGGGACCAGCACCTGCATATCCCTTATTGACAGAGACTTCACTTTTCCTGTCCTTTACTAGAAGCTGAGTGGACATTTAGAGAAGCAGCTTATCTTTAAAGGAAGAAGAAATTCTCAAGACAAGAAGATCACAAGTTCAAGCCCAACCTGGCTAACTTATGACTTCTGGAGACTCTGTCTCCAAAAATAAAAACGTCTTGGGATATAACAGAGTGTAGAGGTCCTCTGATTAATACCCAGTACTGAAATCAAATCTTAAACTGCATTTTACCCTCTTGGTAATACTGAGAACCCGTGAAGAAACAGCCATCCGTTGGTGGCTAGGCTCCAACCATCCACAGCATTGGCTGTTCCGGACAGGCAAGGCATGTATCCAAGTGGCTGCTAGCAGGTGGTGGGGTAGCAGATGGCCCAGCTGGGCTGATGACTGTGGCATCACCTGTGATCAGCATGCTAGCCTCGGGGCAGCTGCATTTCCAACACGGTGCCCACCTTCCCCTTTCACCCAGCGAGGGGAAGGGAGGCCAGGGCACCTGACTTATCAGTAGTCACACAGCGCTGCTTCTGTTGCATTCCATTGGTTTCAATCAGCTCAGAAGCCCACCTGAGTCTGAGAGCAAGGGCTTATACCCCAGCTCCCACTGGGCGGCACATCAAACAACATCCGGCCATTCCATCAGATGACATGGTGTGTGAGCAGCGCAGTATCCATGGTAAATTGAACAGACTTCCTTCCCTGCTGTTGTTTCCCTCTAAAACGTTTTCACGAAGTCTCACTGTGTTCAGCACACATTCAGAGAGTGATTGGATCATCCCACAGACAAGTGCGGCAGCTGAAAGGGCCACTAAAAGGTGGAGCCCAGCCAGAAGAGGCTGACTTAGGAGGGTGCACGCTTGTCCCCAGCTCCTGCCTTCTATCCATGCTTGCCATGAGCATATTCCCTCCACCAGGAACCTCTGCTGTGTACTGCGCCATCGCACCTCAGAGCCAGCCAGCTGTGGGACACACCCATTAGAAACACGCTTGAACTCAACTCCTCCCTGCCTTTTATGGTGCCTATTGCATATTTTGTTCCCATGACAAAAAAGCTAACAGACATCCTCATATTCATGTGCCCTGGGGCCTTCACCCAGAATCTTCCATGTGGTCACGGAAATCCAAATCAACTAATGAATCACTCTCCTGGACTTACTATCCACAAACACCTAAGATGGTCCCATTTCTTTTGAGGAGCTTGATCCCCTACTTCCGTGGCAGAGACCTGATTATATTCCCTGTCCATCTGAAGCATGGAAACCTAAGGAACTCACAGTCACCTGCCTCACAGCTGTCCTAAAACAAATCCTGATGACCCTGAGACAGGGCTGTATCTACGGCTACTTGGTTCCAAAAAAGGAAAGAAACGATTTTTAGAAGGCAATGGAAGTGGGTACCCGAGAAATTACAGGGCCAAACTTGGAATTTATATTATTGGTTAAGTTCAACATTTCAAAATGTACCTCTGGGAGTTGAGGACATCTGTCATTTGGAGACATTCTCTGAACTGAATACATAGATGCTCTGGAGATGAGAATATCATATCTTACTTCCTGTCATTGTGCTCTGGGTTCTTTTGATTCATTTGTTGAAGCGTGCATTGAAATACAATGGACCCATTATATTAATGGGTGCCACATTTACAGGTTCAATCAATGGAAGGTTAAAAATATTGTGAAAAAAAAAAAAAAACTTAATCTATTCTAAATGTGTCCAGACTTCTTCTTCTTTTTTTTTGGGGGGGGGGGCAGCTCAGCCCGCCCTGGGAGTGGGGCTGGCACATCATCTGGTGCTAGAAATTGAACCCTGATCCTTGTGCTTTGCCTAAGCAGGGGTTGTAGACCACTGGCTATCTTACGCCCCCTTTTCTTGTCCTTATCCCCTAAGCAATACCGCCAAAAAACCATTTAGATAACATTTACATTATGTTAGCTATTGAAAAGTAAACTAGAGATGATTGAAAATGTCTGAGAGGATATTCATGGGCAATATGCAAATTCTGAACTATTTTTTATAAAGGACCTGAGTGCCCAGGGATTTGCATGTCCATAAGCTGTCCTGGAACAAATCCTGATGATACTGAGGCAGAGCTGTATCTGCTGCTACTTGGATCCATAAAAGGAAAGAAATGATTTTTGGAAGGCAATGGAAGCAGGTACCTGAGAAGGAAGGAAATTGTATTCTGGGTGCAGAATATCTTTATCAAATTGCCTGAGGATTAATAAGGATTAGAGTGGTAAGCAAAATGAAGCTAGATGGTGTTTCTAAGGGCTCAAGGGACCAGACTAGAATTCAGTATGATCCAGAGCAAATTAAAAAGACAGCTTGTTAGAAATGAGATAAAAGCAGTGGGAACAAATGCTGTATGACTCATCCCAGTGAAAGCTCACATTACAGCAAAAAGGGCAAGGCTGACTAGACACAGCCACGATCGCCATGGACCCAGGCTGCAGCACCAGGAGAGGAGAGGCAGCAACGTGGACTTCAAGGATGGAGGCTCAGTGGAAAGATGGAAGATGTTTGCATAATGCACGGAGGATTTGTCTGACCTCAACATTTCTACTGGGCCAGCTCTGCTTGCACCACATCCTCAACACTTGTCCATCTTTCCTTTCCTGGCTTTTAGTGCTGTTGTAATCTTTAATCTGGTACAATGATGTGACTGGTACTGTCCTCCTCCCTGCTGCCAGTCCTGTGACAGCAGTTTCTGGGTCTGAGTCTGTCCCACGCTACTTGCCACGTGCATGATTCATAGCTCAATATTTTTAGTAATATTAGGATGAAAATACTGTCTATCAGGATTGGTAGGTGATATAGTCCACTGAACGAATTTGTCTCATAATCTGGTTTTATATGGCCTACAGACTAAACATAGCTTTATAAGGCTGAAAAGTATCAAAGCCAAAGTAATTTGTCATGAAATGTGAATTATAGGAAAGTTAACTGTTAATGCCCATAAAGTTTTTCTGGAACACAGCCCATTTGTCTACCTATCACCAATGTAAAGTAGTCTGCAGGGAAGACCATATGGCCCACAAAATCTAACATTTCCACTGTTTGGTCCTTTTCAGAAAAAAATTATTGTTAAATCTTGATTCAGGCAATGTGGTTTCTATCATCATTGGAGACTCATCAACTAATGAAGAGCATGTTCCTGAGGTTTTGGCTTAAACCAAATAGCTCAAGTGATTGCTTTGGTTCCCCACTGCAATCTAGAAATAGACACTATTTGTTAACAGAATAAAGATTACTTGGAGAGAGAGATGGGGTAGCAGGAGAGGGAGGAGAGGAAGAGAGAGAGAGACAGAGACAAGAGACAGAGAGACAGAGAGAGATACAGAGAGAGAGACAGAGAAAGAGAGAAAGCCTGCTCATGTTTGTAGGATAGAGATAGTGAATAATGAATGAGTATTAAAATGACTAGAGGATTGGTAGAACTATGAACTTTGGAGACTAATGGAGCTGTAATAATTTTAGGCAGAATAATTTTTTTACTTCCAACTAACCTTTCTGTGAAATACAAATATAATTATCTTCATCATAGGTGCTGTACTATTTAACTTACCTGTAATAAATATCCTCTGAATCCTTTATCTGAAGTGTGTTCTCCCACCTCCAAGCGTGTTCTGTATGGAAATTTCTGTCTTCTCTCCTCTGTTCACAATTAATTGGCTAAAGTGACGATCAGTGCCACAAACTCTGCTATAGGCCAGCTGCATTTTTTTCTCCTAAAATAATATATCCCTTATGAAACATGCAAACTCTGCTTAGTCTTTATGAAGAACCTGCTCTGGAACCACTTGCTTGGACCACACACACATACATAAAAAGTTTTCAGAGAGAATAGATCAAGCCCATAGCTAGATCTTTGTGCAGAAACAATGAAATGAGTCTCTCCCTATGAGATGAGTACACTCCACGGCTGTTCTGTGGGGCAGCTAGCACTTCCAGCTCACGGGTGCAGCCTGAAGTTCCATGTCCTGCCCAGGGCCAAGCCTGCTCCACTTCCGAGCTGCTTATTGCTTATGCATCTCAGTTTCTCAGGGATCCACATCCTTTCAGGGCTAAGCTACAGAAGCAAGGCTGATGAAAGGTTCGCTTGTAGTGAGATGCTTTTCTAAACATTCGCTGAGGATTCTTTGTTTTAAGCCACAAGCATCAGAGGGATGACTCAAACAATACTGAGTGAGCCTCTCTGTGTAAAACCAGGCCCGGGGCTTCAGCCTCAAGTCTAGTGAGTAGTCCAGGTGGGACACTGCTAACAACATACTGCTACACATTGAGCTTGGGGTCCACACTCATAGAGCAAATACCAGACTGCCTGCTCTCTGAGGTCTGAGCGCCTCCTACATCTGTGCAGAAATAGGATCGAATAGGGATTTGAGACCAGCAGGGAAGGGCCCAGAGATGTCTTTTGATGTGCACTGGTCAGGGAGACGCCTGGAAGCCTGATGAAGCCCCCAGTGCCATCAACTTTCTAGTGCCGGCTTGGGATCCCTTAGGTGCAGCCTACCTACATTTTTGTCCTTCGTTTAAGGAGATATTCCTGCCTAAGTGTTTTAAAACTAGCTCTCATGAACTTCAGTCTCTTCTGATAACCAAGCCTGAACTGAACCACTATGCCCATTGTAGTTGTCCATAATGCAATAGTTGTTAAGTTCAAGAGTGTTATTAAAGCCAGGGAGGTAGCTCAGCATCTTAAGGTCCTGCCTAATCACATGATCCTGAGTTCAATTCCTGGCATAAAAAAAAAGAAAGAAAGAAAAAGAAAACATGGGGTTGTTCCTTTGGCTACATACATGCTAATCTACAAAGAGGGTGACATTGTAGACATCAAGGGAATGGGTACTGTGCAAAAAGGAATACCTCACAGATGTTACCATGTAAAAATGGGAAGAGTCTACAATATTACCTAGCATGTTGTTGTAAGCAAACAAGTTAAGGGCAAGACACTTGCCAAGAGGACCGATGTGTGTATTGAGCATATTAATCACACCTGAAAGAAAGAAGGAAAGAAAGAAAGAAAGAAAGAAAGAAAGAAAGAAAGAAAGAAAGAAAGAAAGAAAGAAAGAAAGAAAGAAGAGAAAAAAAGTATTATTGGTTGGTGTTTTGTTGTAGAAGCCAATAACTGTTGTTTTTCGTTCAGGCACGCTAGAGTTTATAAGCAGATAGGGACATGACACCTGGTATTTGCTTCAGAATAATCCCCACATAAACATCTTTTAAGAATATGTCAGAATATTTATTTATTTATTTTTCTAAAGTGACTTCTGTTTATTTGATACATCTTTTCCTTATGATGGTTTACAGTGTCTTTAAATCAGTATACATATTTTATAAATTCTTGAATATTTGAGTATACACATGCACAATACCTCAGCAATATCTTTCAGCAAGAAAGACATTGAAGAGTAAAGGCTAGACACAATTACTAGGTACAGTGAACATCTGCTGCAAATGTTTCTGAGGTAAAAAGGCACCACATACCTGTTCAACTAAGAAAACCACCCTTACAACAAAAGATGATTTTATTTTTATGTTGGACCTAGAACACCTAAGCTGCCAATTAGGTACTGAATGGCAAAGCAATATCCCCAGTTTATGCCATGAATCATAGGGGATAGGTTCCAACAACTTAGGTTTCTTCCCATTGGTCCTCACAAAGTGTGCTTCTCTGGGAGGGGCAGGCTGACGCTTCTGTTGAACCTAGGAACCTTTCTGTTTGGCTTCCTTCTTTCTATGCAAGTTTCAGGAAGCTATCATGACTTTTTCAGTGATTAATATGTTCAATACATACATTGGTCCTCTTGACAAGTCTCTTGCCCTTAACTTGTTTGCTTACAACAACATGCTAGGTAATATTGTAGACTCTTTCCATTTTTACATGGTAACATTTGTGAGGTATTCCTTTTTGCACAGTACCCATTCCCTTGATGTCTACAATGTCACCCTTTTTGTAGATTTGCATGTATGTAGCCAAAGGAACAACCCATCATTTCTTTTTCTTTCTTTCTTTCTTTCTTTCTTTCTTTCTTTCTTTCTTTCTTTCTTTCTTTCTTTCTTTCTTTCTTTCTTTCTTCTTTCTTTCTTTTGATGGAACTGGGGATTGAACTCAAGTCCTTGTGCTTGCCAGCAAAGTGGGAAGCGCTTATTCTACTGTGTCATCTCCCCAGCCCAGAGGTGATTTCTGTTTTAAATCTTCTTTTTTATTTTTATTTTTTTTTTGTGAAGGGGGAGAACCAGGGATTGAACTCAGGTCATTGTGCTTATCAGGAAAACACTTATTCTACTGAGCCATCTCCCCAAGACCCCCATGTTTTCTAAAAAGCCTGGAGAACATATACCAGGTTCCCCTCCTCTTGCCCTTTGTGTTAGTCATTTTGGCAAATTACTGAAAGATGGAGGTTCCAGTCCAAAGACAGGATATTTGATAAAGCAGAACTAAGCATTTATTGTTGAGTAAATTTATCCAAGTGGCACATGAAAACCTCAGTCTCCCAAAGGACATGACATTATTTTGCTAAGTGGTTGAATAGTTGTCTTCAAGCCTGGTAGAGAAAAACATTATTTAAGAGAAATGAGGGGGGGGGGGAAGAAATGGAGAGATTGACAAATTTCTGCTAATTGTTGAATTTATGTGATGGTTCTACGGAGCTTATGGTACTACTGATTCCACTTTTAAGCTTTTTCCTTTTGGAGGGTACTAGAAATTGAACTCAGGACCTCACACTTGTCATGGAGACATTATACCACTGAGTTACATCCCTGGGCCCACTTGATGTACATTAAATTTTTTTCATAAGAGAAGAATTATATTAAGATTATTTTAGCGCCAGTGAGATAGCTCAGTGGCTTAAGCACCTGCTTAGGCAAACATGTGGACCAGGGTTTGATCCCTGGCAGCACTGGTGACTGAGTTTAGGTGTGGTGCAAAAAGCCTATAATCCCATTGCTGGAGATGCTAAAACCAGGAGGATCACTAAAAGTCTGATCTGTGTAGTGAGACCTTGCAACACATACATTAAGAAAGGATTATTTTAGAGATAATTAGGTTTTAAGCATGTTGAATTGCTGAGATAAAAGCTCTAAAAACTGAGTCATTATTCAGATTGCAAACAATGCTTCAAAACACTGTTCTTTTAAAAATTAAATATATCTTGTATTAGGTGGAGTATCTCAGGGACAGAAAAATGGATCCACAAATTTTAATATTCTCCCCCCCAACACAAAATGTTTCAGTGCTCTTATCCCATATTAGAAATTGAGGCATTTCTCCTCAAACACAGAATAAAGTATCCTCCTTTTGGAGTATTTTGGAAAACTGTAAACAATCCAGACTACGTAAAAAAAAAGCCATCTCCTTGAATCTTATAGCAGGGTGGAGAGAACACAGTCATAGTTTAGATTTCTTCTTTTTCTGTTATAGCACACCAGTGACAATGAGGTATTTGTTCTCTGTTCCAGGGTCAAGTTACACCAAAGATTCTATTCTTCTATATGCAGTAAGTCAGCCCCCGGCCCCCATCAATGGCTGGGCTCTCTCCACAAGCACACCCAGCCTCATGTGAGTTGGAAGGGGAGTCCAATTGCTCAGCCAGCTGGGGTCCACCTACTTGAATGAAGAAACAAAGGCCAGAGACGGCCTGGCCTGAATGAGATTCGCCACTGTGCAGCACAGGTTTAAGGCCAAGAAAAGGAGAGGTAGGGTGGAAGGAGAAGCAAACAAAAGCTTCAGCAAACTATGCACAGAAGTGGGAAAAGTCTGAGGCTCCAGTGTCTTGGCTCTTGATGCAGTTGGAGGAGGAACTACTTTGTCTCCTTGAAAGATAGAGGTGCCCCAGTGGTTGCAGAAATGGCATGCAGAGGACAGGAGAAGAGACTTGGTGCCTCCTGCATCATTTTATTCCCCCACCTCATGACTATGGCCACTAAAGTTGGAGAACTGAGAATAACTTGGACTGGAAGCAAGATGATTCCCACAGGCAAGTCCTTAGCACAGCAGCCCATGCCTGCAGCCCCAGAGCTCTGGGGGGGTTGAGGCAAGAGGCTCAGCATCCTGGACAATTGCCTTGGCTCCTTTCTCCTTGCTGAGACAAAGCACCTGACACCCGCAGCTGAGAGGATGCGAGGTTTATGTGGGCTCACAGTTTCTGTCCACAGCTAGCTGGCTCCAAGGCAGGGCTGCAAGACAGAGTGGTGTAGCAGGGAGGAAACAGCTCAGGGTGTGGAAGCAGAAAGCAGAGAGAAGCCAAAGGAGGAGGGAGGCAGATGGGCCCTTTCAGGCTCCTCCCCTAGTGGCCCACAGTCCCCTACCAGGCTTTACCTCCAAACATCATGTTTAGCCACACTCTAGTGGCACATCAATCCTCTGATGAGCATCCTACCCCCTTGATCCAGTCATTCCCCAAAGCCCCCTTGTGAGCACCTGGGGCTTCGGGGGACATCTAGATCTAAACCATGACAGTAACTTACTGAGTCCCTGTCACAAAATAAAAAGCTAAAAAGCTTAGCGATGTGGCTCATTGTGAAGGTCTTGGACTTAATCTCCAGCACAGCAAACAAAAAGCACTAGATTACTGAAAACCATCCTAGAGAAAGGACCAAGGTAGTACTGAGCACAGTACTGGCGCATGAGGGTCTGCATACACTTACTCATCAGGAAAAATGCCAACCAAATAGGGGCTTCGCAAGGCCCTGTGCTAGGAAATTCAGCCAGAATGAAGCAGACAAAAGGAGTCTGATTTCTCATAATACAGAATCCACTGGGACAAAGGGTGATCAGGCAGATAAATACATAATTTCTAAGTGCGACATTATTGAAAAACCCCACATGTACAAATGCTCTGGATTAAGTGTTTTGTGCTTAGAAGCACCCAACAGCAGGTAGGATGGACTCCCCATATTAAAATTCCAATTCTATGACTCCTTGCTGGGGTGAGCCAAAGCCAGTTGTTTAACCTATTGGTCTCTCTAAAAAACAGTGATGATAACAATGAGGTGAACCTGAGGTGGAATGCCACCCGAGCACAGAAAGCTCGCCTCTAGTGGCTCCATCATCAGGCTCCCCTGCCCTCAGGCTTATGGTTAGATTTGACCAGGAGAACAGATGAGGAGGACAGCCATGGTCTGCTAGATACCAAGCTCTGTTTTTGGTGGCCCTCCCTTAGGCCTCTCATTTGTTGTCAACTCCACCCATATGTGTCTGTAGTTAACAAAGGAGAAATATCCTTTGCTCATGCTATCATAGTGGTATCTGCTCTTGGTCTCCTACAGGAGTTCTCCCTAGGACCCTCCAACCATCCTCTTCATGTGTCCCATGCACTTTCCATCAGACCCTGCCCAGGTCACCTCAAAGAACACAAATACTTCAACCTTACTAAATGACTGAAAAACAAAAGCTAACATTTCCAATAAGATACTATTTTAGATTTGTTCTACTGCATATAAAGTTTCCACAAACCCTGCACTGAGAACGTTGAGAGAAGACAACCCAACTTCCTCAGACTCTCTAAGAACACACCCAAGAGCATGAACAACAGCAAAGCACTAAGAAAAAGTGGCTGTTCATGTGTGGAAAAGCAATGATTTTGATCACTAGATCAAATCATAAATACATAATTTCTAAGTGCGACATTATTGAAAAACCCCACATGTACAAATGCTCTGGATTAAGTGTTTTGTGCTTAGAAGCACCCAACAGCAGGTAGGATGCTTTGCTCTCTATACAAAAGTCATGATGCCAGTGTAAGAAGGAAAACTTCTCTAGGCTTTTGACAATGGTGAGAAAGAGAAGTTTTTCCAGCAAAGAACCTCAGCCAAATTGGAGGTTCTTATTTTCCTGCTTAAGAACAAAAAATATCTCCTCTGGACTCCCTGGGATCTAATCCCTTAAGCCTTCTGCTGGCGCTGGAAACAATGTTAAGCTGCTGGATCAGGCCCTCTGGTTTTTATAATCCATGGGAATTTGACAATGATAAATTGGTGGAAAGCCTGAAAATTCCTAACATGTAATTGGAGCCCCCAAGAGAAATAATTAGGATACAGTCATGTTGACTTCATCGACTCTTCTGGAAGGCTCTGAACTGTATAATTCCCTGTTGCAGCTCCCTTCCTTGGCATGCCCCATTTTGCTAGGGAGCAAGAAGGGGCAAGCAGCAAAAATGAAAGTAGAAACAGAGATTTAACCAATATATCTATTTATTTTCATTTCCTGTCAGAAGTCAGGCACAAAATGAATTCAAGCTGGTGGGACAAATGAGGGGTAAGGGGCCAGCCAGATAGCTCAGTGGACTAAAGTACCTGTTTAGGCAGATGCAGAGACTGGGGTATGATCCCTGGAGTGCTGTTCTTTCCCCACCCTCAGGGTGCCCTGAGACGGCAATTGAGACTGGGCATGGTGGTATGTGCCTGTAATCCCAGCTTTTGGGAGGCTGAAAACAGGAGAATCACTACAAGTCCAATCTGTGTAGTGAGACCCTGGAGACCCTTTACTAAAAAATACATTTAAAAAATGAAGGGTAAAGCTAGGCACTGGTTCTGACTCTGGCTTTCCTGGCCACACCAGCCTTGGCATCCTGCCAGGGATAATGGACAGCGACACCCAGCAAGAATAATCTGGTCTGTTCTTAAAGTGTTTGGAATGGGCTGGAGATCACTACTAAAAATGAGAGGATGAAGAAGTTTTATCAGCCATAACTGGTGTTACACATGGGGCATCTGGTAGTCTCTTAAGTTGTGGTGGGAGTATGTGTGTGTGCTAATAGAGATGGAACTTGTCCTTTGTTATTTTGAAATAAAGTCTAAGTCACTAAGTTGTACAGGCTGGGCTCACACTTGTGGTCCTCTTACCTCAGCCTCCCAGAGTGCTAGGATTCAAGATGTGTGACACTAAGCTGAGAGAATGGACCTCTGTGGGTTGTTGGAGAAATAGCTATGAAAGATTTTCAGCAAAACCACAAATAAAAATAAAAATCTTATTTCTCTGCTGGTCAGAGGCCCTAACCTTTATTTTCCAGTGCCTTTTACATGGAAGACAAGCTCACTGCAGGACTGGGTGGATACTACTGCACAGGTGCAGATGCTGCTGCAGGATGGTGGCAGAGAACTCTGGATGGGGCCAAAAAAGGACAGAGGCTGGGGATGTGGCTCAGTAGTGCAGCCCTTTCCCAGCATGCTTGGGGCCCTGGCTTCTGTCCCCAGCACAACAAAGACAAAGCATCATCACACCTTAGCCCACGCATGTATCTGCTTCATCTCTTTTTTCCTTACACCTGGTAAGGCATTGTCTGACTCATTTTTCTTCCAATAAATACCACAAGCCTATTTGAAATCAGAAAGCAAAGATAATTGAAAGCTGTACCTTACATTCAAGTCCAATAAATAACAGCTGGCCTAGGTATACACTTAATAAATGTTGTTCAATTCAAATGAAATCAGGATGCAAGATTTTGTCATGGAACAGACCAGTTATACTGGTGCACTGGTACACCTTCTATGGATGGTATATTCACCATACTTTAGCGTAATTGGTATGCTCAGGAGCTATTAGGTCATGAAGAGGACAAACTCAGCCACGAGCCTATGTGGAACAGGACAATTTAGCATCCCACAAAGAGCTGCACATCCATGACTGCAACACTGTTCATAGTAGCTAGGATGTGAAATTATCCTATGTGCCCATCAGTGGATGATGGGAGGAAATATGTATATAGGTACATAGACAATAGAATAGTATTCAGACATAAAAAGAATGAAATCCTTCCATTTGCATCAAAATAGAAGGACTTGGAAGACACTGTATTGTATATAATAAGCAATAAGCCATACACAGAGAAATTCACATACTGCATGTTCTTCCTTATATGTGGAGATTGAGAAAAAAATATTGGCCTGACTGTAAAGTATGACTAATAGAGGTTGAGAACTTAGGAGGAGGGAAATGAAGGGCAGGTGAATTTTATCAGTACATGCTGTATACATGTAATAAAGATACAAACCACCATTCATATGCACAGTACATTTTAAAAATTCAACTACATGGTACAATCTGAAAAGCTGGCAGGCCTGCCTTATATCCACCATTTTGAAATTCCTCTATGGGTGAACCACTTTGCAGGAGAGTGCTGTCTTCCTTTAAAGCATCTGGAGGGGACGGGGAGATGGCTCAGTGGAATAAGCGCTTCCCTGGCAAGTGCAAGGGCCTGAGTTCAATCCCTGGCTCTGCCAAAAAAAAAATAATAAAATAAAATAAAGCATCTGGAGTTTTCTGTCAGTTTTCTCATGATTTAATCTACTTTGTTCTCATTGCTTTTTGATCAAGGTGAGATCATTCCTGGTAACCTTGTACAGGTGAGGAACTTGAGGTCAGGACATCCTGACCTAAAGGAAATACTCTTTTAGGAATTGCATTGGGCTTTCCAGGATAGGCTGCAAGTGGAGTGTATACTTATTTTGCAGGAGAATTTCTTCCCTAATGAGGATGAAAAGGAGAGAGAAGAGCTGTGGGAACCTCAAGGCCCCTGAGTTGGGAGCTGGGAGTGGAACCTTCATGAAACCTTCTTCTATGGATGGTATATTCTGAATAATTTAACAGATTATTCTTAAGTTAAGGAAAAAAATGGAGCCATGGCTCTGAAGCGGAAGTAGCTCTCAAGACCACCCCACTTCAGAGATGCCCGGGTGCTCTAACAGTAATGCTTCGAGCGAGCTTTCCTCCCAGCCGGTTGGCAGCAGATGTCAGTGCTGCTGCCTTGCAGGGAGGTTGCCCCTGTGCCTCCTGCTGACTGTCACTGTGCAGCACATTTCCCTGACAGGTTTGATTGAGTGCCCCAGCCACAGAGGTTCCTAGAAAGTTCCTTTGCAGCATATGCAGATGTGACTTTACTTTCGAGACACTTATCTACCCACAGCCAGAAACCAACAGGCTTAGAAGGAAGAGCTCGAAGAATTATTAGTCAGCCTATGTTCCTTAAACAAGGCAACAGGTTTCTGATACACTGCTTAAGTATGATAAGTGTGCTAGGAGGCATTCTTTGTACAGCAACTGCTCCAGAGGAATTCATCTTTGGATGTGTGTTTTTAAGTGGCCTTCATGGTATCTCACTCCTTGGCTTTTGTTTTGGCTTGACCTGGACTAATAAATAGTTCCTGCTGTAAACGGCATCTCTCAGCTTCCTCTATCTGGGGTTGCTTCCCCATTGCCTTATCTCTAACATTGGTCCATTACCAGCCAGGGCATTTCAGGGAAAGTGCAAAGCCCCATTCTGACATTATCTGAAACTTAAGCCCTCAGAGTCTTTCTGAGTTCTACTGGTGGAAAACAGTAGAGTTTTCCAAGAAAGCATCCTAGAGAAAGGAAAATACTGCTAAGAAACCTTTTGTTCTTGACTGCATTTGTTATCTATTAGGCAACACAATAGTTCCCAACAATTAGTGGTTTGAAATGGAAACTACTCTAGCTCCCAATTTATGAATTGGCACTTGGGCTTTGCTCAGCAGGGTGGCTCTTCTGATCCCTGTTAGATTGGCTCAGGCATCTACAGACTGGTGCTTATCAAGTAGCAAGTCCCATCTCTGAGTGCAGACTGGTCTAAAATGGTCTTGCTCTTAACACTTTAGGGATGGATAACAGTTAGTTGGAATAATGGAGCAAGATAGCCATGCATTTCTCACTCTCCGGCCAGATACCATGGACTTGTTCACATGGCATTTAATAGCTTCCTAAAAAAATGAGCATGTAATACTAGTTAAAGCCTTACAGAAATACCATGTTACTTCCACTGCATTCAAAAAGCTAAAGCAAGGCAAATCCAGAAACAGGAGTTGGAGAAGCAGAACTCTTTGTGGGAATAGTTAAGAAAGAAGGCAGATTTAGGGAGAACAGAGACTTGAGCCATTCCTACACCACTTGGACATGAAATAAATTGACTACAGAACAGAGAAGATTGACCTAAATGTGTTTGTTTTCCTTACCCCCATGGACCCCATGGACTTTAATTTTTGATCCTTCAGGAGAAGGCAGGGGAAAATATAACTCCATTTGCAACAATGTCAGCATCCCAGATGAACCTCATATGTTTAACCCCTTAGAAGAAATATCTTTGCCGCCATTCAGAGACCCCTTCTCACCCTACTTCCAAGAGGTCATAGTTTATTGCACCCATTCTGGTCCAAACTGGCCCATCCACTGATGTTCCAGCAGCCTGTGTGGCCCAACCTGATAGCACACAGCAGATCAATGAGATTTAGTTTTGTGAAATTTGAATTTGTAGACAGAACAACAGTGAGTCCAAAAGGTAGGCAATGAGAGAATTAATAGCTGGGTTGACGCAGATATTATGAGGCCCTCCTCACCCTGGAGGAGCATTTCAAAGATTAAATATCAGGCACTGTTTTTCACCCCATCCTTTCAGAATATATACAAGCTTGCAATGTAGCATAAAGAAGACTGCTACACAAGAAAAATATAAACTTTCTGCAATCCTCTAGTGAAATAACTTAGACAATTTTCTTCACTCTTCTGTTTTCCAGGCTACATTACCTTTTTATGTTTTTTTTTCTTTTTTTTTTTTTTTGGCAGGGAGAGATTTTTTGAATCCTGCTTTGAAACATATTAAGCTAAATAGAATGCTCTTTGTTTCAAGATGATATTAGGGTAGTGTGACAGATGCTGAGAGATGTAAAGCTGAGGGAGAAGAAGATAAAAATTCCATCCAGTTAATTGTAAGATAGCATAATCTTGGCCCCACTGTTGGAGAACAGGGATTTTGGCGTGGTGACAAAAGACACTTCCAATCAGGAACTTATATTTTGTTTCTCTGCTCTTGGAGAGCAGAGGGAAACCCTGGGGAAGGGCACTAGGGCATGCAGAACGGAAAATTCTCTCTTTGTATTCAGATCTTTCAATTCCTTTTCCTTTTCCCTCAAGGCCTGAGACGTACTACAGGAATGGTAGAATATAAATGCTATACATTTGCTCATTTGAAACACTGGTAAGAAGTAAATATTTTTCCCTAAGGTTCTAGTCCATTTAGGGCACTGTAGCAAACTGCCAGAGACTCAGTGGCTTATAAAACCATTTATTTCTCATAGTTTTGGCAGCTGTAAAGCTCAAGGATCAGTCACACACAGACTCAGGGCCAAGTGTGGAGGTTCTACTTCCTGGTTTATAGACACTGCTTTTGCCATAACCTCACATGGCAGAGGGAGAAATCTCACTGCAGTCTCTTTCTTAATTAACCCTAATGCCATTCCTGAGGGTTTGTTCTCTTGATTTCATCAGTTCTCAAAGCCTCCTAAGGTCATCACTTTGTTGGGGTTGGCTTTCAACATATGAAACTATGGGGACAAATAAATTCAGTGCTTTTCACCTCCCTACATCCATTCCTGGCTCAATAAAATAATTGTCACTGCCATGCTCTGTGCTCTAGCCCATGGCCCTACAGTCTGTCCTGTATGACCCACAGCTATTAAAGGACAATTCCTGGTCCCTCCATCAGGTCCCCACCTTAGGCAACCACTTGTCACTTTTCACTGCTTCAGGCTTTCTCTGCAGCCTTGCAAATTTGCTCCGCCTGCCCGCAATGAAGCCAGGGAGTGGAAGATTTAATATCTCCATGGACAGCCCTCAAGAAACCAGAAAGAAGAGTCAGTAGAAGAGACCTCTACTTCTTCTTTTCTCAGAGAGCAATGTGTTCTATGAAGTATCACAGAAAATTTCCAGTGAGGGCAGCCTGGCTGCCCACAGCAGCAGCCTGCTCACTGAGGCGTCCTTTCCAGCTGCCCCTCTGTTCTGTGTTTCACTTCCTACTCTTCTACTGGTATTTGCCCACAGTCACCTCCCAAACAAACTACAGTTACATTGAGAGCCTTTGGGGTAACCTTAATGGATATACTTATGGCTAAGAAGTGACCCTTCTCTCCAAGTCCATTAACCTTTTCCTAAGACAGTGCACCAAGCACAAGCTGAGATTGCAATAGAAAAAAAGGTATTTCGAGTAAATAAAAAAGTCAGATAGAAAAGATCAGGGGAGAAGTCAAATTTCCACAACTTCTGTAACCCTATTTGATGCCTGTTACAAAGCACAAAGGTTTTTACTTCTTTGAGATACTTTACTTTGATATATTAAACTCTATATAATGTTTCTTTGTCATCTCCCAGAATGTTGTCAATCAAAATATAAATCTACACAATGCCCAAGATGTGAAAAAGTATCTCAAGTCCTCCCATTTTTACAACCTGAGGTGATAGCTTCGTCTTCACTTTGATTTCAAGTCCATTTCTTATTCCCGTAAGGATCAGCTAGACCAGGGCGTGCCCTTGGGTCCTGGTGAGAATCCTGAGCACATTCTTTATGCCTTTTGACAGACCTCATGTAGACCTCTAGCCTTTGACACAGCACCAGGTGTATCATTAAGCCTCCTTCTTGGTGACTGTGGACAGGTTAGCACTAGGGGACCCTGGTAGAATCGGTTTCTGGCTTTGAGATCTGTTTGTTATAAATTTACCCCAGATATGAAAGTGTAGTTAGCTAACTTAGACCTACATTATTTCTATTACCAACTAATCATGTAGCATAGTTATTCATGTTGAGTCAGTTTTTAATCATTTCTTTATTTAAACAATTATGTATTAGGCAAGTTTCTCTGCTGATATTGCACAAGAAATAATCCAAAAATCTCAGTGGCCTAGAACAAGAATTTATCATGCTATCCCAGGTCTACGGGTAGCTGTTGTTTTTCTATTTTCAGCTAGGCTAGGCTGGAACCCAATTTATCAGACTATAAATTTGTAATTTATAGAAGTGTTTTATATCTTCCATTCTAAGAACACAGGGAAAGAAATCATTATTCACAGCTCTCTTTTCTGAGCACAGTAGGTTAAATGCAAGAGGCCAACTCTAAGTACACAAATTTATTTAAAATCTTTATGTTAACTGGTTCGATGTAGCTATTCTACAATGCACATGTGTGTGTGCATGTATCTGTGTGGGACTCTGTGCACACGTGTGTGTGTGCACATTTCAACATATGCTGTACTCCATACATGGGTATCATTTTACTGGTTAATATTTAAACTTAAATATGCAAAAGACTTCTCTAGGACACTGTCCCTGTCAGGCTAACCCACATTCCACTGGGCAAAGAGAATCCTTTGTGCTGAATACCATCTCTTAAGAGGCATCGCAGTTCCTAGCAGAGTAGGAGGCACCGTGCAAACAGCAAAAGGTGTGCATACACAATTTAGTCACATTGAAGGAATGAAGAATTGGAAATCTGTCACAACATGGAACTTTGTAAACATGGCCAAGTTAGACAGAATGTTATAATCAGTGTGCCCATGACACAGCCACTGCAATCCGCTCTCTATGAGGGCGTCTGCTAATCTTGCTTCACCCCTATGTTATTTTGAAGAACTTCTTGAATTTTGTGAGTGCCTTTTCAGAAAACAAATTTATCTATGGCCTTATAGGGGATTGGAGATTATTTAGACCTCAAAAGTGTACAAAGCAATGGAAAGCATTTACTAGTACATCAACATGAGGTGAAATAAAGCAGAAGTACATCTTCAACAACAGTGAGAAAGAACCAGTGCCGAGATGCTGCACATGGGTGTTTTACACTGAATAGCGATGAGGTTTATATTTAACTGCCTTGTCTAGCTAGAAAAATGAGCACCACCACCACTAAACAAAAGTAAACACCCACTCTCTATCTACGTCATTAGTCTTAGTGGTGGAAGGAGGAGAAAAAAAGAAAAATTGCAGTAATAGAATTTTAAGATGCAAACCAAAATTGCTTTAGCTGTGGATTAGAATTGTATTTTTTGGATCAAAGCCTCCCTTCTTTAGGACACTTGGCTTTTATCCCTGGAAACATCTTATAATTATAAAATAAATAGTTACAGAAGTAAAATTGCAGTGAGATACAAACATCAAAGAAGAAGAATATTTTTTAAAAGCAAAAAAAATTCTAAATGTGTCTAATGAAAGCAATCACCTGATAAATTTATTATATCATCATTTTGAAACAAGACTTCCTATCTCAGTTTCTGAAGTGGCTGACGGACGTGCATTGAAAACTCCCAAGCATAGTTACCCTATTAAGCGGCTGACCTGCCCTGTAGCAGGAGGCTTAAACAACAGAAATTAATTCCACGCAATTGTGAAGGCCAAAGTGCCAGCGGGTCTGGTTTCTGTTGTTTCTTGCTTGCCAGTGGCTATTTCTTCCCTGCACTCTCCCCCGCCTTTGCTCTATACACACGCAGCTCAGGCATCTCACCCTGTCCTACAGGACACCAATTCTATGGAATTAGGGCCCCACCCTTCTGATCTGTTTGAACCTTAATTACATCTTTGCAGTGACACTGAGGGTTAGAGCTTCAGCATAGACATTCCAAGGGAGATACTTCATCTTAACAATAGCATGGGCCATGAAGTATTATTACCCTAACAACTAATAGCACCCTTAATAATATTAATTAGTTCATAACATACCTAATAATAGGTAATTGCATAACACTCATTGTATGCCAAGATCTCTTCTATATATTTTATTAATTAAAACATTATTAATAATCTCTTTAAAACTTGAACCAATCTATTATAGGGGTATTATAATTTTTCCCATTTTTCAAATGAGCAAACAGGTACAGAATGACTAAACAAAAGAGTACCACAAAGGTAGGTAGTTAAATGCAGCATTCCCAATTAAACTTGAATTTCACATCAAAAGTGAATGACTCGCAGGGTGATAACTCAGCAGCTGCAGTGCCTGCCTGACAAGCACAAGGTCATGACTTTGATCCCTGGTACTGCAAAAATAAACAAATAAATAAGATTTTTAAGTGCATGTATGTGTCAAGTACTGCGTATAATTTATTTATGCTAAAAGATGTGAGTTTTCACTCTAAAATTAAAAATGTAGCTGACTAAATGGATACAACTAGAGGCTGTACTCATAAGTGAGATAAATCAGACCCACGTGTGTAAACATCATATTGTCTTCCTAGTGTAAGAACATGAAAGAATGCATAAAATCGGAAAGGTACAATAGAGATTTTAAAAAAACAGGAAGAAACTGAAGATAATGAATAAACAGTGGAGATGAGGGAAAGCAGAAAAGGTAGGGGGAAGAAAGGAAAGGAAATATTATACAAGTATATGTGCAGGATGGCAGAGATGATTGCACTACTAATTTCTATCAGTTTTTTTTGAAAGTAGCAATTAATGTTTAAGATTTTTACTTTGACTAACTCTGTATGCTGACATCTGTAATCTAAGCAACTACACCGAGGACAGCAATGGGCAATACAAAAACCATGGCTGAATGCCTCTCCTCTTTTTTTTTTTTATTTTATTTTTTTTCCATTTATTTTTATTTTATTAAAATACAAATGTCAATCAGACAGTTTCAAAACACCTTAACCATACAGAGTCGATGAATCAATACATTGCAAACTGTTTTCATAACGCTTTGGTTTTGTACAAGGTGCATACATGATATATTTACAGGTTTTTTTATAGTTGAATTATATCTGCCTCTCCTCTTGGTCTTCTAAATGTATAATGCTTCTCACGTCTTATTGATTATTGTACTCTTTTTTTTTTTTTTTTTTTTGTCTTTTTGAGGCAGGGTCTCACTATGCAACTCATGCTGGCCTTAAGCTCACTTTGTAGCTCAGGCTGGTCTTGAACTCACAACAATCCTCCTGCCTCAGCCTCCCAAGTGCTGGGATTACAGGCCTGCGCCACCACGCCCGGCTGATTATTGTACTCTTTAAAATAAGTTAAAAAGTAAAAAGGGCAAGTTAAAAATTTAAGGTTTATTGAAAGGAAGAGTTCATGTTTAATTACCTGACAGATGTTGCATACGTACATCTGGTAATATGAGCAACAAATTTAATGACCACAATGCGCAATATAACAACTATTGTCAAGTATGTGTTCTAGTTTTACCAATCAGAACTATTTGTATTGCTGTATGTTGCTTTGTTTCTGTCTCTGTTTCTGCTCTTCTCTTTGTTTTCACTCTTTAAAATAAAAAATGGAAAAAAAATAAATTAAAATTGGTAAGTAAAACACTCAAAATGTAACTGGCTATTCTGCATTTTTCTTTCTAAATCATATGAACTTAGTAGCAAGGTGTACGTTCTGTTCTAGATACTGGAGCAGAGGGTCTTAAATTTCTTGAGAGACCCTACAGTTTTCAAAAGGCACACTCGGGGGCTGTTGAGGAAAGATGATCAGTGAGTTTACCCCTTACCCTTACAACAACTCTTCTATTCCTCTCTTATACCTTGAGATTCACTATAAATGCTCCCTTTGGAAAAATAAAAATATCCCCTTGACTTAAGAGAGTTTGCAAAACTACTGTTTTTTTAAAGCAGAACTAACATAGCTTCCAGATGTTGTATTTTGTTTATTGGGTTTTGTAGAGGCCTTTTTTTTTTTTTTTTTTTTGCACAAAAAGCTAAGTGTCTGCTCCAGATTTAAATTCCATAACTCTGTCCCTAAGGAATCTGTTCTTGCCGCTCACTTCAAGAATTCTAAAAGAAGGGTTTGAAAGCAAAGGACAATAATGCCCAACAGGCTGCCACAGCATTTATGAAGCTGTATTTGAATACATTATCATCATTTATTTACAGTTTAGCTACTGCTGCTTATGCAGGAGAAAGGCAAAATTAAGAAGAAATCATACGTACCAGAAAGCTAAAAGTATTTAAATGATTTTATTTACCAAAAAATTTTTTTTTCTGTCAACTCTTAATGTTTCAGGATCTGCTTCTGGAGAACCTAAGAAACAGACAGTCCTGAAATTCTTTCTGAGTTTAGGAGAAGAAAGATTTTCTACAACAATTTTTAATTATTTTTGTGTCACTTGGAAAAATTGTCTTATAAACTTGCAAACCCATGAGACGGTGTTGTCATCAAAGATTCACTCGCATGGATTGTTACTGATAATGACCTGTAGTTTTGGAAAGATGAAAAACAGATGAAGCTTTCCCTAAGACAAAAATCTATTGACATTTTTCACAGTTTAAGGCTCTTCTCAAAACTTAACGTGGAAATCCGACCACATCTTCCCTGACTCCAGATCACTCTTCCAGACATATTCTAGCAAGTCACAGTAACTACCCGGTTAGATTTTTGATGAGGCATGTAAGGCTATTGTATGCTTAAGTGATCCAAGGGGGGTTAAGCAGATTATCCAGGGATCAGCACTGAAAACTTTCATACAGCTGTTGTGTCTTTGAAGTCACTTACTGGTGACACTTCAGTTATCCTCCACCAAAAGTTGTCCATATACATTATGCACCTCTAGACCCTAGAGGGTTGCTTCAACTTTTCTGCCTCATTTTGTATTTTAAGCAGTTATTTTATGAAATTCCCCAGAGTCATCTCTATGATCAATAGCCAGAATTATTCTAGGCTTGTGGTGAATTCAGGACAAGTAAAACCACTCAGAAATATGTCATCTCTGAGTGCTCACTACTGGGGAAGCCAGACCATTGATCTAATCAGTACAGCTTTCAGTGTTCTTAGTTTTTCTTGTTTAATACTTTCTTGGGATATAAATTATTTGCAGGGCTGGGGAGATATCTCAGCAGCTAAGGACCTTCCTGGCAAGCTCAAGGACCCAGGTTTGATCCCCAGTACTACATGCTATGCCAGTCACCCAAACTAGGCATGATGGAACGTGTCTGTAATCCCAGCACTGGAGAGGCTGAAACAGGAGGTTCAATATGAGTCTAAGCCACATAGCAAGACCCTGTACCATTTAAATAAAAGTTTTTAAAAAATATATAACAAAAATTTCAGAGTATCTAACTAAATTAAGAAGACATTTTAGAAAAAAGATGTCATGATACAATTTCTTTTTGATACCAAACACTGAACTCAAGACCTTGTACTTGAGCCGGGCGTGGTGGCGCACGCCTGTAATCCCAGCACTGGGGAGGCTGAGGCAGGAGGATTGTTGCGAGTTCAAGACCAGCCTGAGCTACAAAGTGAGCTTAAGGCCAGCCTGAACTGCATAGTGAGACCCTGTCTCAAAAAGACAAAAAAAAAAGACCTTGTACTTGCCCAGCAGGCACTTGTACTGCTGAGCTATAAACCTGGCCCTTCAAGACATGAGGTAAGGTAAGGAAACCTATGAAAGGACAGATATGCAATTGTGTTCACTGGAACATCAACTTTTGCACTATTTTTATAGTTTATCTTTCCTTTCCTCTGCAGCCTTAAGAGCAGCCACATTAATGGTATGCTTTAAAAATACATTTAAGGGGGCTGAAGCTGTAGCTTGGTAGTACAGTTCTTGCCTAGTATGTGTGAAGCCCTGGAGTTGCTGCTCAGCAACACACACACACACACACACACACACACACATACATGCACAGAAGGATAAAAATATTTATTCCATATGAGGGGTTGATGCCTTTTCATCATTTATGATGTGCATCTATGATCACAGACTTGTTAAAAATTATCTCCTTAGAAATGACACATCTCTTAGGTTCAAACAAGAATGAGCCATTTTAGAAAACTTTTGAATGAACAAAAACATTTTAAAGAGAAAGAATAGCCACGTCAGACCCTAGTATTTTATTGGCATTACCTACTGTATCTTCAACAGTGTCTAGGGTGCTGTGCTTTGTTTGGGATTGCTATTGGTCCCGAGATGTTTCCTAAGAATGTGGCAAATTGATCCATGCCCAAGGCTTCGCAAATTCTTTCATTGAAGGCTACAATGCTATGTACATAAATTTTCAGCTAGACGTTGGGAAAATGTCAACCAAAAAATATTAGGTGGCAGTATTTTCCATGTCAAATGAATCTTCACTTATTCCTCTAAGGGATATGGCAAAGAATAATTGGCTTTGGGACTCAACAATGCGAAAGGGAGAATGCAGGCATGACAACAACTTGACAAAACCAGAGTGAAGCCACTAAGCCACAATAAGACAGAGGTCCAAGGCTCAAAGTTGATCAGGATGTGAGTGCCTAGGGCTGTGTAGTTTGTATATCACACAGTGGTATTCAGCCAAGGCTACGGCCTCTGCCCCAATGTTCTGTACTGGCCAGCTTTCCCAGGGCTGAGACAAAATATCCATAACTAAAAGGGAGAGTGGTTTGTTTTGGCTCCTGCCTTCAGAGATTTCAGTCCATGGTCAATGCCTTAGTGACTCTTCACACTATTACACACCATTAATCCCAATGTAACACACTCAACATTCAGCCAGTTCTGAAACATCTCCTCACCATGACTGTATGAGGCTTTGGAGGGACAGCTACACACGAACCATAACATTCCCCGCCGCTAGCCACATTCCTCCCAACAGACTCATGAAAATCTCTTTAGGCAAAAGACATTTAGTTCATCTCCAAGATTTGCCAAAATCTGATAAGGCTCAACATTACAGAAGATTCTAAGATTCCAGAAGATTGGGTGTCTCTACCCCAGTGGCTCTGCCAGAGGTTTAGCTCCCATGACTTCTGGCTGGGGCCACTCTGCTCCTTCGATGCAATTTTCCTCATATGATCCACATTCTTGGCTTTTCCAAACTTCTGGGGCTCTGCTGCACCTTTTGCTTCACACTCGCAGCTTCATACACTATGAAGCTTCAAATTCACAGCTTCTCAGGGGCATATGTCTTGGCTTCCTAGGACTTCTGAAATATGGGTAGAAGCCTTTATAACCCCATAACTCTTGGATTCTGCATATACCTAAAATCAGTGCCACATGATGATACCAAAGTCTACTGCCAGCAGGAGCAGCAGCAAGACTTCTTTTTCTCTTGGATGTATGGGCCCAGTACCTGCAGTGCTGAGCACTTTGTACTCAGAGCTGAGGAATAACTTCTCTAAGCTCTCACCATGAAGCTCAAGATCTCTATCCTGAAAGCAAAGTCTTTTACTTTTGCAATTTTGAGGCTGAAAAGTGTAGAGGTCTGGTGTTCTTTTAATACCCTCAAAACATCTTTTGGATCCTACTCTTCTCATCAATCAAAATCTCCCCAGCTCTATCTTTACTGTCCACAACTTTATTGGATATTCCTTTCTGGCTAAAACTCAAGCCATTTTAAAACATTCTGCTGGGCTCTTTACTCTCGATTCTCAACATAGATCTGAGTAAAAGTCCCCAGCTGCAGCCGTGCTACAACCTCAACATTAGACTGCTTGGAAATTTCTTCTTTAAGAATAATTACTCCACTGTCCTTAACCTTGGCCTCAAGCAAAGTCTCTAGACACAATGCTCTGAAATCTAGCAACCGGTGTAGTCTATCTTCCCAGCAGAAAACCCAAGCCTGGTCTTTACTGGCAAGATTTCTACTAGCTTTCTGGTCTTCTGAGTGCTGACCAGAATCTCCTATAGAATACAGCCTAAGGTATTTCTGCTCTTCTCTAGTGTTGTCTCTGAACCTCTCCAAACTTTTCCTATAGGCTATTTCTAAATAGCCTGTGGTTCAGGTTCCTGAACCACATGACCAGGGAATGGTCACAGTAACAACCATACTTCTCTGGTACCAAATTCTAACTTACTTTTTTCATTGCTGAGATATAATATCCAACAAGTCAAGGAGGAATGATTTATTTAAATCACAGCTTGTGGAGCATTTCAGTGTAATTGGCTGGCTCCAAGGCAGGGCGGCTTTGCAGAATGACAGGTCATGGCAGGCAGAAGACAGCAAAATCAATAACCAACCTTCACAGTTTCTTTCTGCTCCTTGCTGTATTTTGTCAAGCCTGCTGGAATTAGAGCAGTGCTAAACCAATCAGTGCATGACCACAAAACCTTAATCCTAGCATCACACACTTTAGAAGCAACCACCTCTGAGAAGCCCTCCCTCCACATGAGGATTTGGGGGAGACATCTAGACCCAACATTCAGCTAACTCAAGTCAGAAGTATAATGGTGGAAAGGCATGGTGAAGAAAAGCTATTCAACTGTTGGCATCAGGGAAGCCAAGAGCAGCAGAAAGATCCAGAGAGGAAATGGAGAGGGCCCAGGCTGTCTCCCCATGGTCACAATCCCATGACCCATTTCTATAGCTTAGCCTCACCTCCTAATAGCCCATTAATCCACGAATCCATCAATAGTGTAACACACTGATGAAGTTATCACCCTCTAATGACCTCTCCAAGTGTCTCTCAGTCATCAGGGGACAATCAGGATTAACTCTCATCTGAGAGTCTATGTGCCCAGGACAGCCTTTTTCTCATTTTACATACCATTTTAGGGGTTCTTTAGCCTTTTGAAATCTAAAAATGTCCAGATTAAGAATTATTCATTTGGATGATAATGTTGTAATTATTTTTTTAACAGATTTTTCTAGTACATTTTTTTCTTTTCTTCTCTATGAAGGAATAATTAATAGGATTTGGGACTTCTGTGTAGCAAGGGCTGGGTGTGACCTATGTAGAAGAGAATATTGTGGCCTCTTCTATGTCCACACCATTTCCTTGTGCCCAGTTGCTCTATCTCTGTGTTGCTGAATTAGCAGTCATGCCTCAATCAGAGACTTACAAAGCGCTTCTTCATGGGTCCTTGACCTCGTTGTTGTGTTCCTCTCATAGCTCAGTCATTAGCACCACTGTAGCTAGCAGTCTGCTGATACTAGATGCATGGATCCAACTAACATCAAAGGAAACTGAGCATAGTCTAAGTTACTCATAGGCAAGTGCATGATCAGTAAATGCTATGCATTTATGACATTAAGTGATTTTTCTTTAGGGTTGTTTGTTACACAGCTTCACTGTGGCAGCAGATAAGGGATACAAGTAGTAATGGTGAAAAATAATATTTTTTTCCTGCAGACTGACATTTAGCAGTGAAACAAGATAATGAAGAAACAAAGAAAAAAAAATAAAATAGGGCAAGTGATATTGGAGAACTGTATTAGACATGGGAAGAGGAGGTAGAATTAGGTCTCATACAGTTGCTTTATTTTGGGGTGGAAGTGTAACTTATGTCAAAGTTTGAAAGAAGAGAGTTACAAGGCAAAGACCTAGCAATGAAGCAATCTTGACAAAACATGACTAATGTAAAGCCCTAAGGACAGAATGAACTTAGTTCAACAGAAAAAAGGGCCTTAGAGTTGGTGTGGGAGTGTGAAAAGGAGTGCAAGACAACCTCAGAGAGAGAGAGATGAACCGTGTGCTAGAGGACTGGTGAGGCCAAGGAGGAGATGTGCCACCACCAGAGCAGTCCTTTGTGTTCTTTCATCTCAGGCCTAGCCTCAAAGAAGTTGCTAGAAGAAAATAATTCCCTTCCTATCTTTTGCTAAATGATGGGGAAGGACACAGAGATAGGATTCTAGGCTTAGGAGGATTGGAAGGAGAAAGAAAGAGGACCAGTCAAATAGCTCAGCAGATTAAAGCGCCTGCAAGCAGTCACAGGGGTCAGGGGTTCAATCCCTAGGTCTTACTGTGTCAGCCCCACCCCAAGGGCACTCAGGCTGAGATTGAAACTGGGCGTGCTGGTGCACATTTGTATTCCCAGCTCTTGGGAGGCTGTAAACAGGCAGGTCACTATGAGTCTAATCTAGTAGTGAGACCCTGAGCACTCTATAGACCCTTCCCCAAAATACACACAAAAAAGTGATGGTGTGGGGAGATAGTTTAGTAGAATAAGTTTAATCTTATTTTTAAGATTAAAAATAAGTTGAGTTTAATCCCTGGTTCTTCCAATAAATAAATAAATAGAGAAATCTTTGGGGCTGGGGAGATAGCTCAGTGGAAGGCCTGGCAAGCACAAGGTCTTGAGTTCAATCCCTGTTACCACAAAGCAAGCAAGCAAGCAAGAGAGAGAGAGAGAGAGACAGAGAGAGAGAGAAGGAAGGAAGGAAGGAAGGAAGGAAGGAAGGAAGGAAGGAAGAAAGAAAGAAAGAAAGAAAGAAAGAAAGAAAGAAAGAAAGAAAGAAAGAAAGAAAGAAAGAAGAAAGTGAGCAAGGGAGGAGATTCCTCCAGAATAAGTAGGAAATTGAGGTCTGGAGGCCCCATTCTAAGGTTCTATGGTATCTGTTGGATGGAGGTGACACTGCTGGTCGTCACCTGCAAGGACACCCAGCAGACACTGTGCCCAGGGCTCTACAGTAGTTAGATCCCTTGTCTAGAAGCTACAGGGAGCATCAGTGGTCTCAGTTTCCAGACACCAGTAACAATGGGTCCATGCTGTGTGGAAGGAGGGGTGCGATTCACCAAAAGCTTCTGGGCCTGGGACCTCTCCTCCTTTCTGTCCAGGTCTCCGTGTGTGAGGGCTCAAGGCCAGGTAATTTTATTCTTGTGGAATATTTACAAAGGTGTCCCTGGCTCTCAAGAGTGTTATGCTGAGTGAAAGGAGCCAGACCTGCACATGATGTTCAGAATCAAAGAAAACGAATCAGTGATGATACAAATCACAAAGGTGGTTTACCCAGAGGTGTCTAATGAGAACAAGTAACTGAAAGAGACATGCAGAAGCATTTCTGGATGATAATAATGTGCAGTTGTCAGTCCGAGCACTGCACAAGCGTGCTCAAGGTTTATATATTTCTCCTTGAGTAAATTGGGCCTCCATGAAGTTGACTTGGAACCCTGCAGCATCCCTTCAGTAAACAAAGGGAGAAAAAAAAAACCCAAGGTGACAGCTTCCACCAGGTTGCTATTGTGGATTTGTACCCACTGCACATTTTCCAGCTATTGGTTCCACTAAGTGAGCACCTAGTTCAGTGACAGTGAATCTATGGCATGTGTGCCATAGCAAGCTGTTCATTATAACTAAAAGTTCTGAAATGTGCAGCATCCTTGAAAGTTTGTGACAAGCCTATGCCAAGCAATTGGTCTCTGCCAAGTGGTCAGAAAGAAAAAGGTAGAAGCAGACAGTTAAGCACCAAAAGGTTGGACATGGGCAAGCTCCTTGTGCCCAAGTTTAAAGAGCAAGCTCTTGGAAAGGTTGAACAGGAGGCAATGGGCAGACAGGCCAAGAGAGCAGGGCCTCCATGGAGAGAGATCCCTAGGTACCTGAACTTGTGTTCTGCTTCTCAGAAACCTGACCACTCCAGGACAATTGTGGGGCCCAGGACTTTCTCCAAAGTCTTGAAAAGTACCCTGAGAGCAAAACTCATGTAATCATAAAGCCCAATAAATGATTTATCAGAAAATGGACATTCTGGAAAGTCTCTGCAGATCCTGTTCATAGGTTTCTGAGTTCTCCAGTTCTCACAGACCAGTTAGAATCAAAGGAGAAGGAAACCTGCTAGGACACACTAAGGTTCCCTTCAGGAAATGAGAAACAAAAGGGCTTCCCTGAGGAGCGTTGGGAAAGTGACATTTCCTCAGGCCCTTAGGACTTTATGGGTGACTTTCCAAAACACTGGGTTAAATTGGCCTCCTTGTTTATTGTGTTCAGTGCTCTTCAGAAAATAATACATCCATCCAGATCTTCCTATGAATAAAGAAAGAGGGTACTTGAAACTATTATAAACATTGAAAAACATTGGGGAGGATGAAGGCAAACAACGCCACTATCTATGGACAATGGCAACACACACCTCCCACACAGCCACTGCCTTGCTGACTACCTGGAGGATGAAGCACTTGTCAACTTGAATTCCCTTCTATTTGCTAACAGAGGTGGGGGAAGAGTGAGAGAAAAGGAAGAGGGAGGGGCCAATGGAGAGGAGAGAGAGGAAGAGAGAAGGGAGAGGAAAAGGACAGGGGGAGAGAGAGAGCAATAAAGCAGTGACAATCCATCAGTTTCTCTGTCCCTATGAAAACTTCATAAGAACACATTGTCTAGTGTCACCAGCCAACATTGCAGATAACATGGAGCTCACCACGAACTGGGAAAGAGGGGGTGGCTGCCCCTCATGTGTAACAGACCTACTGTTCAGAGAGTTGAGTGATCTCTTAGAACAGTAAAAGCAAGAGAGTCCCAGTGGGAGTCCATTTTCTTGCAAATTCCTACGACTGATTTTAGAACTCCCAAGGCCTGCATGTGGGAAAACACTCCTGGCATCTATAGTATCAGCCTGGTGACAGTGGATGATAAAATAGAGAGGAAAGCGGGGGAGAAAGGAAGAAAAAATGGGCAAAGAAAAGCTAAGTGTGCCTGGCTTCGGGTCATTCTGGCTGGAGAACCCTGGTGAGCATGTACATTCATGAAATCATTCCCAGTCTGAAGCAAGCCACATTTCCCAGCACCAGGCAGGCAGGTGATTCATGGCTCCGAGCCTTGGGACACTCAGGGGGTTTACTGGCCTGCCTCCTGAGCCCTGGCTCAGCGGCTAGAGGCTGATTCACTCCTTTCCTCTCTGTGGATGCTTGCCAAGGCAGCTGTGGCTCCCTGGCAGCTGTTTAAATAATCAACTGGAACCACGAGGCCAGGGCCAGCCTTTTGTTATTTCCTGGGGACTCTGTGTTCAGGAAAAAGCACCCTAGATGGTTGGGTGTGTCCAGAGCAGGATTACAATGGAAATCAAAAGTGGGAAGGAAGGGAGCCACCTTAGGACTTCAACTGAATGAGGTAACACTTTAGTAAGAATGCTTCCGAATTCCCCAAGATCCTTTGAGAATTTTGGTTTCAAAAGCAGAAAACAGTTTGCACACATTGTCACGTCCAGGGACTGTCTTGAAATTGAAAGGATATCCAGGTCAATGACAAAGCTGTGGTCCCATAAGATAAACCCATCTAGTGACATTACAGCTGTCTCAGTTAGTAGAAGTTCACTAATAGTGGCACAACACATCAACTAATGAAACTTTCTTTCTGTTGTTTGTTTTGGTGTGTGTGTGTGCGCACGCGCGTGCATGCGCGCACGCACATGCGCGCGTGTGTGCTTCTGAGACAAGCGTCTCACTATGCAGCTCAGACAGTCTGTAAACTCACTATGTGGCTGGGCTGTTCTCAAACTTGCAGCGATCCTCCTGCCTCAGCCCCCAAGTGCTGCAGTTACAGGCACATGCCCCCATACCCTGCATACAACCCTTCTTCCAAGGTTGTCGGCTGTTGTCAACCAGCACCTGATGGCATATCGAAGCAAGCCAGGCTCCATCTCTAAACACAATACCACAGTGGGAATGTCAGCGTTAGGTACTATCAGGGAAGCTTCGGTGTACATCATCCTCGGTGCCCAGGCAGATCTACAGAGCTCCTCAGGCATAAAAGGGAATCGCCTTGCCCAGATTTTCCATCTCATTTGCCAGCAGCTCCTAGTCAACCACTGGCTGACATGGATCCACTGCCAGCTCTTTGGCCTCAAGTGAGATCATTCAGTGGTATGATCCAAGCTCCACAGCCCTCTGTGATTCAAGCCACGGCTAGGTTTCACTGAGGCCACCTCCTTGCTCAGCTCCCAGCCCCAGCCTTCTCCCCTCACTCCTCTTCTCCAAAGCGGCTCCCTCCATAAATCACATACACCCAAATCCCTGTCTTGGGCTCTGCACCTACTAACACAGCATGACAAGTTCACCGACTCCAGTGATTCTTGATGGAGTTAATCTAAGTCTTTTCACTTAATGGCCCCGCCACCTACCAATGGTGCCAGATGTTGGTGACCCAGACTTTACCACATGTGCCTTAAGGGGACACTCAGCCAAACCACAATAGGAGCCACTAGGGAGAGTAAAAATAACCTGCATCTTCCTGAAGCAGTAACTTATATCAACGATTTTGAAAGAAAGAAGCAAGTAATTTCATGTTAAAGTAAACATCAGTATATGAGAGAATTGAGTATAAAATCCACATGAATTTCTAAAAAAAAAAAAAAAAAAAAAAAAAAAAGACTGTAAAGAAATTGTAGGCTTTCTATGAGCTTCTTTTGGATCTTCCCAGAAAAGCTCTGGACAGTGTACAGAAGATCTGAGACATGTTCTTTCCAAATCCTGGCAGTCGCAAAACTGCAAAGGAGGGAGACAGAAGCCCACATTTTGGAGACAAAATAGTAAGTGGCCTAAGGGATTGCTTTGGGAAGCTGAGCTTCTGAAATGATGCTTAGAAATCCTCAAGGCTCCAGGCTCATGGTCAGAGCAAGTTTCAGGTTCCTGCATTTCTGGTGAGACATGCATTGCTCATTCCAATCACCCCCAGGCCTTGACACATGACTTATTAACCCTTAGAAGTAGGGTATATGCTCTTCCCTGACCCCTGTTCTCTTGACCTTCTCAACCTCAAAGCACAGGGTGCATCATTAAAGGAAGGTTTCTTGCACCACAGCATCTCCAAGAACGAAGTAGATGGGAAAATAAAAAGGTCGGGATCACCACAGGGAGACAGAGGACAAGCAAACTTCTAGGTCTTTAACCTGTTACTCATCACAAGCATGATTTGTGTTGTTTTGTCAAACAGCCAGGGCCTTAAAAGTTGTATGCTTTAAGAAGAGCCAGTGACTCTGGACTCAGGCATCCAGATGCCCAACTCATAAGTGAAGACAAAACACAGCTCGGCCTCTAAGCTATTACTTTGGATCTGTATCCTTCATTACCTTGAAACACTGGGTTTGGTCCTCTCAGCCCTGCATGCACAAGTTAATCATTTAAGGAGTGTCTGTCTAAAAACTGGTGATATATGGTTCATTGGGCCTAAATTTACCTGTCCTGTCTCATTACTTCCTCTTTAAGACTGAGGACTCCAAGAAATTTTAGCTTTTACCTCTTGCTGCAGCCCTGAAATAGTCTCCTAGAAATCTTCAGTCATTACCCCAACCTATATGCAGCCACTTGAGTTCAGTAAAGCTAAGGCTTTGTCTCTCCACCTCCTCAGGAGGAAATGAGACCCTGGGAACTAAAGCACCATAAGGATATCTCTGGAGGTGCAAAACAAGAACTGAGACCAGCATCAGCCAGGCCTGAGTCCACATCAGCAACCTCAGAAAAGCTGACCTCTTTCCTCTTTCCTTTGTTCACAGGCCAGCCTGATCCCCTGCACATGAGTTGTACCATCTAAAGCTTTCTTCTCAGATTAAAGTCTCTTTCCTACTTTCTCTGACTTTTCAGTGAAAGTTTTTGCCTATCAATTCACAGTGTTGCATCAGTTTTAATTTCCTTCATCCTAGAAGCAATTGCCTGCCAGCATGGGAGAGTGGTAGGCAGGCGAGTCACTGGTGGGGTCTCTGAAACCAGCTCTGGGGCCTCTAGACAAAGCCTCACTGCAGCCACATAGCAGGAGCAGTACGGTCCTTAGATACAGACACCACTAGCAAACAGAGGTAGTATCCTGTGCACCAAACTTACGCTCACTAGTATACCTTGGCAAGACTGGATGATTTACAATTACAAAGTTACAACATTCTCATGTTGTGGTGAATTGACAACTTGTAACACTGAGCTGAACTAAACTGGCATGGTGCTGGGTATGGGTGGCCCACATAAGCATTGCTGCTAACAAAATGAAAAGAAGAACTAGAGGAGGAGTGGTGTTGTTAAGGAGCTGCTGGTTCTCCTGGCACCATTGGTTCTCTTGGAGGAGCTCATCATGCTGGCTTTCCTGGTATGAACTCTGATGTTCTTGTTGTTGAATGAGCTTAGGACTGTGCTGTCTCTGAGGATGGCTGGGATTCTTTTCAGGGCAGCTCTGGTCCTTACTTTAAGTGCTTCTTCCTGGCTCCAGTGTAGGTCCCTCAGCCTGCTAGCACAGATCCTTTATCCGACTGTCAGACTTTCTGGCTTCCACCGCAGAACTTTGGGCCTTCCCAGAAAAGATTCACGAAGCAAATCCACATGAGACACTGCTGTGGGCTGTAGCTGGACATGTGGGGGGCATGGTTGAGGGCTCTAAGTCTTTAGCTGGATGCATGCTGGACATTGTCGTGGGATCCAAGCTCTTGCTGGAGTCTTTAGGTGTTTATGTGTTTGCTTGTTATGGGGGTTGAATTCAGGACCTTGCCTTTGCCAGGTGAATGTTAATGCCCTCTCTTCAGCCCCATCTTTTCACTTTTAGTGTGTGGACATATTTCCTGCGTCCTCTTCTGCATTTGACTCTTTGGGTGACTATTATCAAATAATCCTATAAATTATGTGCCCTGTATTGTTTCCTTTGTGAGCCCTGACTATAGCACATACAGCTGCCAAATCATGGGTGTTCTGACCCCAGCAGAGCATTCTTCAAGCTCCAGATGCAGAAACCCAAGCCTCTCTGTTTTGCAGATAAGGACTTGCCACACCAGGTTTCCCTAAACCTTCTCTCCAGCACATAGCTGAGCTGCATGCTGGATGCTAATTAGTTTGACTATTAGCCCTGCCCTCAGGAAAGAGAGAAAGATATGTTACTACAGAGAACCCCTTGGATTAACCAAGTCCAAGGGCACATGTTAGTACTATTTAGTATATTCATAATGCTTCATAATCATCACCTCCACCTAATTTCAAGAAATTCCCTTCACCCAGAGGGAAGCTCCGTAACGTATAAGCCATCATTCCACATCCTTCCCTGAGCCTCCTCCTGGCAACTCCTTATCTGCTTTCTTTCTCTGTGGATCTGATTCTTCTGCATGTTTCACATAAATGGAAACACATAATTTGTGGCCTTTGACATCATGCTTTCCAAGTTCATCCATCCTGCAGCAGGTATCAGTACTATGGTAGACCCCATGGGTTTATCCCATCTGGCCTTGAGAGGTGTCTGGGATGCCCCTGCTTTTTGGCTGTTGTAGTGTGTTGCATAATGCCTCCTGGGGAGCTCTCATCGGAGCCAATTTTCTTTCTTAGGAGAAGTCATCCTTGTGTTTTACACTTGGCCTGAACTAACTCTTGGGAATTTAAAAGCATTCACCTAATGCCCAGTGGATGAAAATATCATACCACCAGAGAACTTGATCCAAACTGCTAAAATGGTTTAAAAAGAGGAGATCCCATCCAGGAATGGCACATACCTGCAATCCCAGGACTCTGAGAGGCTAAGACTAGAAGACTGTAGATTTGAGCCAAGCCTAGATAACTTTGAAAACAGAACCAAAGAAGTGTAAGGGCTTTGGCCTCCATCAGCAATATGGTGACCAGCAAAAAAAGCTCCCAAGTGTTTAATCAATGGAGAGCACATGGAATAGAAAACCTAGATCCCAGGGGTCCTTGCTGAACTCTAGCCTTATGACTGCTCTGCATCACGCTTAGTGACTTTTCCCTAGCCATATCTCACGCAGGCTCACCTCAATTGGGGGTTCTCTGAAGTCAAAGGCTGGACAAGAACTTAGGTACAAGTGGTTCATTTTGGAAATGATGCCAACAAGCATGGTGAGATTGAAATGAAGGAAAACAAGAGTTCATTCATGAGTACACTACACTTTGGACACGTGCAACTGAGGCTTCCCCAGAACACACAGCAGAAATGCCCCTCCCCCCACAGAACAAGGAGAGCAGACCATTCATTAGCTTCTGGTTGTCCCCAGGCTCATTACCTCCCCAGCTAGTCCAGGCTGAGCTCCTGGAGACCCTCAGGCCAGTACAGGAGCAAAATGTTTGAGCCATGAAACTACTGCAAAGGACAACAAGCAGGGTACCTCCAAGGTCCCTGCAAGGCTAAATCTTGAAGTGCCAGTGAGCTGCGAGGGAGGCCCTGCTGGGGAAGGGATTACATCATCGGTTTAGTCATGAGAGAGGAGGAAAGGGAGGATCTGGCAGGGGAGCCACCTGGCCTAAAGCCACGAAGAAAACAGCTGCATTCAGGGCTTCAAACCACCCTCCTAAGGCAAAGACCACTAAAGGATTTCTATGAAAAGCTTCTATGAAAGGACCACAGAAGGGTTACTCTGCACCCCCCCCCAAAGAGGCATGTTTGTGGACTGCAAGGAAAGGGGAAAAAACATGTACTTACAACCTAACCTGGCTAATGGGGAACAGCAGGAAATTTGACATCAGGATGAAGAGCAAGGCTCCAACAGACCCAGACCTTTCCTTCTGTTCCTTTTGTTATCTTCATGGGCTTTAGGAATCTCTCCTTAATACTCATGTTTCATCTCGTCAGTTTTATTATATTGGCCCATCACATGGTATGAAATCAGTTACTTAATCCCATGATAGTTAGCAGCCTACTTTTTCCAACGCAGAGTCTCTCCTTGCATCCACAGAGGGTGACCACAGGCTGGGCTTCTCTGCGTTCTGTGGGAGCCCATGAACCCCTTCAAGAATAAAGTGACTGTGCTTGCTTTTAACTTTTATTGAGATACAATCTCTACGCTATAAAGTTCTCCCAGTCAATATATACAATTCAGTGATTTTTAGTATATATAAAGAGCTGTGTAGTAGTCTCCAGAATCTAATTAGTGACCATTTTATTCACCCCGAAAAGAAACTCAATACCCACATATAATACCTTCCTGCTGCCCTTAGCAGTACTAATCTACTATCTCTATAGATTTGCCTCTTGTAGAAGTTTCCTTAGTGGAATGGCCTTGGGAACAGGCTTCTTTCAGTACCATACCATAGAGAGTGACCCATGTTATGTACATTCTCTCATTGTTTGCTTACTTTTTTTGTATTTTAGGGGAGGGTTTACAGGGTGTTCAGGGTCTCACTACTAGATTGGACTCATATTGATCCGCCTGTTTACAGCCTCCTAAGAGCTGTGCCAAAGTGTCCAGTATCAATTGCGTCTCAGCACACCACTGGGACATAACACGGCCAGCATAACAGGACCAGGGATCGAACCCCTGGGCCCTGCACCTGCTCGCAGGTGCTTTAATCCACTGAGCTAGTTGGCTGGCCCACTGAATTTCTCATCATCTTAGTTACTTAGTTATTTTCTAATTACAAAGACAAAATACCCAATACCCAAAATTAAAGGAGGAAAACTTTAGTTTATCTCATAGTTGATGGAGGTTTCCTCCTGAGTCCAAGGCAGTGTGGTTCGGCAGAGGAACAAGAACTAATGGCAGAGAAGGCAAGAAGCAGCAAGGATTCTTCTTTCCTTTTTCTTTCTGTCCAGACTATATGAGCTCCTTGGTTGGCGCGAGCCACACCTAGGGTGGATCTTCAGCCTTCAGTAAATCCATCATGCAGTCCAGATCTATGCTGATCCCATCAGTAGACTATCATACACCCATGACCCATCAGCACCTCCCCAAAGCCCCACCTTTGAGGGCCTATGAGGTTGGAGGGATATTTCTGGATATAAGCCAGAACAAACAAATATCAGTGCTTCATTCAGAATAATGGTTTATATGCAGAAAATTGAAAATATAGGATTTCAAAAGAAAATGACTTCTTGAAATATAGTCAAGGCCGGCCAAATAGCTCAGGGGATTAAAACTCCTGCAAGGAGAGATGACTCAGTGGATAAGCACTTCCCTGGCAAGCACGAGGGCTTGAGTTCAATCCCTCGTTCCAACAAAAAAAAGAAATAAAGAAATTTCTAAGGAGAGTTACTTGGAGAGAAAACATTCTCTTGGCTTTCACAGAAAGCAAATTGTCAAGCAATGACCATGACTCATCCATGCGGCTGACACAGACAAAGGATCTACAAACTGCAGTAAAAGGTCTTAGGATAAATCCTGAGGGTATTTGACTGACCTTAATTAGATACAAAAGCTATATTTCTTGTTACATAGGTCTTGCTTTATCTTGGTCTTAACCATCCAGCAGAAAAGTATTAAACTGAATTACAGAAGTAAAACCATATTATTATGCTGAGCTGTAAAGGACTCAAGTCGACAACTTCTGACATTGTCAGACATATGGAAAACCCAATAGTATTATGGACTACTGGACTATTTAGGAATATTTTGCTGAACTCATACATCTATATAATTTAATTAACAAAACTAAACAAAGAAAGGAGATACAAATGAATAACTATGTTGTATCTATATATTCAAAATGGTTAAGATAGATACACAGGTACATTCTCGTAATTCAATGAATAGAGGGATCTGTTCAAATAGTGTTTGCAAATAGAATATCATGTCTGCATCTTGCACAGTTAACCACTAAGAAAACAATATGCAATATATTAATTATTGAAACTGTCCTACTAATTTGATTTGAAAATGTCTCATCGCTATTTGTTTCTTATTTAAAATATGAAAATATAAAGCTCCTGCAAGCAGGCCCAGAGGCTGGGGTTTAAACCCAGGACCTGCCATGCCAGACCAGACTGCCCTTGAGACTGGGTGTGGGGGTATGCACCTTTAATCCCAGCATTTTGGAGGCTGTAAACAGAAGAGTCATGACAAGTCCAATGATTTAGTAGTGAGACCTTGAATACCCTGTAGACCCTTTCCTAAAATACAAGACAAAAACAAACAAACAAAAAAGAAATACAATCAAAATAGTTTTGAAAACAAATTTCTGATGCCTATCTTGTGCTTGAAGCAACATGTAGGGGTGGGAGTGATAACTGCTGGAAATTCTAAGCCACAAAGAATGGCGACAATACTTTGGGAGAACAGCCACAACTGTCACACAGCGGGCCGGGGAGATAGCTCAGTAGAATAAGCACTGGCAAGTGTAAAGGCCTGAGTTCAATCCCTGGTTCCACAAAAAAGAAAGAAAAGAAAAGATCTGTGTCAGCTACTTGAGAAAAAGCCATAGATCCTGAAAATGCTGCTCTGAGCAGCTGCCTATTCTTAATAGGATGGAAAGCACAAATCCAATTTAAAATCACCACTCCTTCAAACTCCATCTGCAGACTCTACAGGGCCTGTATTTCCAAATGAAGGACTGACCCTCACAAGATTATGAACTGGAGTGGGAAACCACATTCTGCCTTGTGTGAGTCCTAATGTGGCCATTTCTTCACTGCATTATGATGGGCAAGTTATCTGACTTCCCTGTGCTTTATTTTTCATTGGCAAAAGATAGGTAATAACATGTTAGGAAGCTTAAATAGTTAGTGAAAAGTTACTAATTAGTTAAACTGGTTCATTAGAGTTAAATTAATTACTGTTAAGTTCTTGGAACCATAAGTGATCTGTAGTAAGTGCTCAACAAATATCTATTTATTATTTTTAGCACGTCTGTGCTCTAGGCTGGTCTTGGCCCTAAAGAAGCTTATATCTATAGTATGGCACATCTAGAAAAAGTCCCCAAGTGATCACCTTCAAAGGTATCATGTGTCCCCCTACCTGAGCTGAGGGGGCTCTCACAGCACAATTTGCACACTGTCTCAAAGGACAAGAAAGATCTGACCATGCACACAAGCAGAGGAAGACAATTTCCAGCAGTGGAACACATGTCCGGTGACTCTGCTCTTTGGGACAACGCACACTAATCAGCATCTTGAGTTCAGCCTCAGTGGCTAAGCACTGAGTGGAGAAGGATAGGCTCACAGGTACCTGCTTCTTGGGTCCCTGTTTTGAAAAATTCCCTGGAGTTGCCACAGCAGGATTCTGGGCAATGTGGAGCCCTGCTGGCCCTGCACAGTCTATGATGTGCATGCAGCCACAGGGCCCCAGGAGCCCTGCTTCTGTCCTTCCCACAGGGCATGTTACGTTCATTGTAGTCTTAAAAATAATTCTGCAATGTTTTAAAAACTGAAATATCTTTGTCCTGACAGATTAACTTGCAGATGAAGCTGGGTTCACAGTTACATCCTTAGGACTCAGCTCAGATAGGTCCCCAGCAGGTGCTCCAGAAATGCTCCAAGAAGGGTGGAGAAGACGTAGAAGGTCTCGTCATGGTCTCCTTCAATGACTGTGAGGGACAGATGTGCAAGTGCAGCTGAGAAATTAGAGCTCACAGAGGCAGTGTCCAAGACACCTCTTGGAGTGAGTCCTTTGGCCTCCAAGTCTGAAAACCATAAATGGCTGAACTCCTTCCAGCTTTGCCAAAGTGAAACCACTTATTAAAGGAATATGCAGCCACTCTTCTCAGTGGTGTTCCAGGCTTTCAATACCCACCTGGCCACGGTGGCCATGCCCGAGCTGTGGCCATCAGCCTGACAGGTTGCAGGATACAGGCATCCACCATCACTTTCCATGACCAGTGCAGTACTGCTTCATTCTGCCCTGAAAGTATCACTATAAAACAAATACCCATCTTAAATATTATTTGGGTCCTGGTAAGACTGGTGGAAGAGAAGGAGGCAGGGTTTGGAAGGTGAAGTGCTTTAGCTTTGTTTCCATAGCTGTAGTCCCTATGGCACGAATTTAGATGCTGTGGCTTAGTGAGGGAGTGCACTCATGAGAAGGAGAGTGAAGGTCACCTGTGCAGGCAAGAGAGAACCGAGCAAGCACATAGACCCAGCTGGAGTTGGGCTCCTGAGTGGTCCCACAGGCCCTGCGGAGTAAGACTAGCATCACACCCTGGATGCACTTATGTCTCCCCCAGTCAGTTCATTCCTGGGTGCAGGCTGATGGATGCTGGGGTGAGAGGTGAGCCCATCCCATTATTTCCAAAGCAGAGCTCTAGAGCACAGTGCTAGAGAACTGTCACAGCAGCCGGGGCAGAGTGCAGAGTCTGGGCATGGAATAACAGGCAAAGCACCAGCAGTATCCAGGTTGTAGCTGTTCTGACTTCGTTGGAATGAAGCTGCCAATCAGATGAGCAAAGGTGACGGCCCTTCTTCATTTCTCTCCTCTTACACAGTAGAGGTAGGTAGACATGGATATGGTGGTGGATACATCAAAGAGCTCACTCGTGTCAGTAAGAGATCCTTGGTTATAAGCAACACAAATTAATTCTTTGCTCCTTATTAAAAGAATAATTCATTTGAAATACCTGGGAATCTTCACACAGCATTCTAGATTCTGGAAAATCAGACTGGGAACCAGGACAGAAGAACATTAGTAACAGACATGCAAGAAGCAAAAACTGCCCAGTTGTTTAATATGGTCACTATCAGTGGAGTGGTGGTTGTCATTACTGTTATAATTGTTCTGATTTTATTTTGTTTTGCTTTTTAGGTATTTTAAGTCCAACAGTTCTAGACCAATGAGATCTGAGATCTGGGATACACAGATTCGGAGAATGTGTTTTTAACCTTGTATTTGTCAGTCTTTGTGGTGATAAGGTTGTGTAACAAACATCCCCCAAATCTCAGTGACTTCCAAACCTTTTTGATTCCTGGCTTTGTAGTTGGCCAGCCTAAGAATAAAGTGCACATATGTTCCACCTTTTTTTCTTTCCTGGTTAAAGGAGTATTGGTGGCTGGAACACACTTTTCTCAGCCCCAGAGGACAGTTGTGAAACGTGACAATCGCCAGTCATTTGTAACATGACGAATGCTATGTCTGAAGCAAGTTATAAAGCCAAGGCCAGTATGAGAGCGAGGAGAGTGTCTGCGGAACAATAGCTCAAGATGTAGAGAGGAGAGGGAGGTCAGGCCCTGCCTCTGGCTCCTACCCAGGATTAATCACAACAGTGTTACATTGAGCTGTTTTCTATCATGAGCCTGAGTAATATTTTATTTGAAAGAAATGTTCCATAGCTTTAAAAAATATGAATCTGGAAACCCCTGATTCCAAGTCTCTCATCTTGCCAGTGAAAACTCTCGGGTCAGAGGGTAAATGCCTTGCTGATTTGTGTTGCTGCCAGAGCAGAAGTCTGGGATTTGAAGTCAAGTAGATCTGGAGTTGTAATTCCAGCCTTCCATTTCCTAGCAGAGGCAGCCACCTTCCTCCTATCATCACCGAGAAGGCTCTGCCCAGTGTCCTAAGTCCTGAGGCTCCCAGCTGCTGGCCACACTGCAGAATGAACAGCTCAGCTCCCCCTAAGTGGTAGGATCAGAGCTAAACCGGGCAAGGCAGTGCTACTCATGTTCAGGGCCTGGGGCATCACCAGGCACAGCTCCTGGTGCTGACGTTCCCATTGGGTGGTGCTCAGAGGTTATCTTTCTCCCCCTCTTCTTCAGTGGGGCTACGGGTTGGGGTGCGCCTGTCTTCCCTAGCGGAGGGTACAGCTCTTTTTGTGTTTGTTTTTCCCCACCCCCACTTTCCTCCTGTTCTTCTCCATGCCACAACTCAACGATTTTCTGACTTCTTCAGCAGCAGGGACTCTGCAAGTGGTTATAAATTAATACCTTTTCTGCGGCATGATCCTAAAGCACTTTTCTGGAGAAGAAATTACTTCAGGCATGATTTCTCAGAATTTCTGAAGACACATAAAAAGAAAGAAGAAAGCCTGTGCTATTTGCAAACACTCAATTGTAGAAATTAGCCTGGGCATTGTGGTCAGGTATAGAATAACTTTTATTGTTTTTGTTTCTTTCTCTCTCTTTAAAAAATACATAAGAGAATGTCAGGACAATAAAAATGTGGCCAGTTTTTGGTTTTTTTTTTGTTTTGTTTTGTTTTTGGAGAAAGACAATGGAATCCTTAAAGGCGGTCTAAAACACATGAGGGTCATTGGCTCCAATTTCAAATATGCAAATAAACAAATCTCATTCCAAAGCCAAAGTACAATGTTTGAGTGTTTCTGAAGTTTCCTTCTAGTGGCTTCGCTTTTATTGTGTGCTGCAGATGGCCAGTGGGTCTAAGGTAGGTCACCGATGTTCTCATTTTGAACTGTGATGCCACTCGCTTATCATTTTCTGATATCACTCACGAATATTATAGGAAGAAAGGTGTGTCTCTTCCATTGTTCCAGAATAAACGCAGCTGTGTTTCTCCCACACTGCCGCTCTAAATACTGGAGCTGTGGCTGTGCACAGGTTGACAGTAAGAGCAGTGGTATCTACCTCCGCACCTCAACACAAAGTTCCTGATATTCTCCGCCCCGAAATTCAACAACACGGTGGTTAAATTCATGCTTTGGGCCCCAGTGCAAGATCCATGTAAGCTGCTCTATTTCTTAGAATTCGTGAGCACATTTCACTTTTCTATACAAAATTGTCTTCCTGCTTTTGCTGTTCTGGGCAAGTTGATAGAACTACCCAGTTATGAAAAAGCTCTTCTCAGCTTACCCATTTTCATAGTGTAAGCAGGACAGAGCTAAACTTCCCCAGGAGTCTTCAACCCAGGCTGCCTGTCTCTGCTCCAGATGTGGGGCCTTCCTCTCTAGCCTGTTCCCAACAATCCCAAACCCGACAACACCCAGGCCCTCCTAGGCCCTCCTAGAGTGCCGCATAGCTGAGCAAAGTGCCTGTTTTTAAGTGGTTTAGCAAAAAGCCTAATCGATGAGAGTGAATTTCAAATATCTCTGACATCAGGATCAAAAGAGACATAAATAATCACAGCATAATCTAGAACAGCCCAAAAGGCAAGAAACAGGAAAACCCTGAACAACTGAGCCCTCTCCTAGCAGGGAAGGGTGACTTCTTGGCTGTCCTTATGGACCTGAGAGCCAAGGCATTCCTACAAAAACAGGCATCCCCTGGGTGGGACAATTGTACTGTGGATTTCTGATAGTCTACGGAAAGGAGCAGTTCATGCTTAATTCTGTTTGTTTGCTTGTTTCCTTGCCTTTTTTCCCTTCTTAATTTCTTATGCATTTTTTCTTTCTTATGCAACTTTGTATGCATATATCTGGTAGTGTGAGCAATTAGTCTGCAGACAATACTGTGCAAAACAAAAAAAACTACAGATTTCATATTATCTTGTCTGATAAAGTTCTGTACCATTTCTAATTTTTTCTTTTATATTACTATTCTATATTCTCGTTTAAAAATAAAAATGGCTGGCCAAATAGCTCAGTGGATTAAAGCGCCTGCTTAGGCAGAGTGCAGTGTTTGGGGGTTCGATCCCTGGGCCCGCCATGCCAGCCCCACCCCCAGGGCACGCTGAGACAGAGATTGAGAGAGCTCGGAATCCTAACCACTAGACTACCAGGGAGTGTCTGAGACAGAGATTGAGACTGGGCATGGTGGCACGTGCTTGTAATCCCAGCCTCTTGGGAGGCTGTAAACAGGAGGATTACTATGAATCGGATCTACACAGTGAGACCCTATAGACCCTGTAGACCCTGTCCTAAAATACAATAAGAAAGAAAGAAGAAGAAAGAGAAAGAGAGAGAAAAGAAAGAAAGAAAGAAAGAAAGAAAGAAAGAAAGAAAGAAAGAAAGAAAGAAAGAAAGAAAGAAAGAAAGAAAGAGAGAAAGATTTTTTTTTTTTTTTAAAGCACCCTCAATGAGGCTTCAGCTCTACTTTGGACTTCAAACTCTAGCCTAGATGTTCCCATTTTCCCTGAAGAAGTTCTTGCTTGACCTCCCCAGATGTGGCTCACCATCCACTCCTATTTGGCGTGCATGGGCCAGAAGGACAGCTCAGTGGCATAAGCACCTGTCTGGCAAGCACAAGGTATTGAGTTCGATCCCTGATCGAACGGTTGGGGGTGAGAGTACAAACTGTGATGCAATTGTGCATGAACTTTGTGTATATTTTTATTACAGCACTGATGACACCAAATTGTCGTTTTCCTCTAGACATCTTATTCTTCTAGTAGGTTTTCTCAAACCTGAAGACAATGCCAAGAGCCACCCCAAGCATTTCGCACCATGCTTGTTCCTTAGAATAAAGTCATGGGGCATTCAAACTCCTCATGTTAGGAAGTTTTTCTCTTTGCAACAGAAAAAAAAATGGAATCAAATTGTGGTGACCACTTATGAGAGCTTAGCATAAAGTAAACATGGGCAGAATTCATTAGTTGCTGATACTGCGGAAGTGAGAGAATAATTTGCCAGCCTCTTCATAGCCTAGCTTGACCCCACCAGAGCCATAGGTGAAGGGCTAGGCACCTGTTACTATGGACACCATATGCCCCACTTTTCCATGGCCATAGCTTGTTGGAATGTCATGGTCACGTCACTCAATAGATTAGGGAAATCAGGTTATGGGACTCTTTCGCTGAAAAGCCTAGGAATCGAGAATCATGTGGCAGTGATTCATGCATCTGAGGTTTTATCACCTCAAGATGAGGCAGCCATTTGTTATTTTATGGTCTACAGGGTGAGGAATAATTATAAAGAGAAGTAGGACACACAGAGAAAACGAAGAAAAAGCACCTGCATCTTTTGTCCCCAGAGAGACAGACAGATATAGTATGCACAGAGAGGACCATGTCCATGGTTTTCTTTTTCTCAATTCTCATCAAAAAGGAAAACTGGCAGTGTAAGTTTGAGTTCCATGACCAACCCCAACAACATATATTTAGTATTGATTTTGCTTATTTCTGTAGGTTTTATTTTCTCACCTAAAGTACATTATTCCTCTGGCACCACGCAAAGCACAATTTCCCCTTGACCTCATATACTCACTATGAGTAGGTACTCATAAGGTGAAGCCAGATTAATTATGTTCAGGGAAGGGAAAAGTCTCTCTGCAGGGAGAGAGAGAACTGCGTTTACTCATCAACACAACCTTAACAACTAAAAATTGTTTATTGTTCATCATATCCTTCACAATGTAAAGGTCATTGAATTTTTTTTTTTTAATCAGACTAATCTGGTTTCTAATGCCAGCTCTGCTCCTTTAATAGCTAAGTCAATTTAAAGTCATTACATAACCTTACCCTGCCTTATTGTTACAAATAATTTTAGTTCTGCTATGGACAATTTCAAACATGCTGAAATGGGAAGACAAGAGTGTAAGGAAAACCTGGGCCTGTGTTACCAGCTTCAGCACTAGTCAATATAGCTTCAATCTGATCATAATGACACATCAAGCAAATCCACACTGAAGGGCTGCCAACAAAATGATCAATGAGTGCTGCTCAGATGTGCCAAGGGCAGGGGAGAGAGGGAATCTCACAGCCCAGCGGAGGCCGTGTGGACGGGACGGATAAATGGAATGTGGGACCTTGAGTTGGATTCTGGCAAAGATAAATGACACCAGCAGGGAAAAGAAAGTAAAATTAGAATAAAAAATCTAGGTGGGGTGATGATGTTATCTTGTTGGTTGCTTCCTGGTGTCAGTCTTGTGCCCCTCGGGGATATAGGATGATGCATATGGGGGAAATAGACAATGCAGGGCTGGGTCCCCAGTGCTAAAATAACGCCAGAATGTTTCTGCAATTATAAAATTGATGTAATGTTTAAAAACTATATGCATCATCATTTGGCCGTTATTGTTTCATCTAATGCTTCCTGTCACTCTCATTTTATATGAATATTTTCAGGCAAATCTAGACTATCTAATTTCACTAGTTCCTCACTGATAAGGAATTTATTTTGTAAAATAACCCTAATCACATGAGCCCACCTGACAAAATTAGCACCAATTCCTTAATACTTATTACCCAGTCCATGTTCAATTTCATAATATATTTTTATTTTTAATTATTTAAAACACTTATTTATTTGGTACAGAGCCTTGCTAGGCAGCTTGGACTCATAGTAATCCTTTTGTCTCAGCCTTCCTAGCACTGAGATTACAGGCATGCACCACCACTCCTGGTTTCAGGGCCAGCATGGCATGCTTTACCAGGGATTGAACCTGCATCCTGATGCTTGTCAGGCAGGCACTTAGACCACCAAACTATCTCCCCAGCCTTCACCAAATGTCTTAATAATGGCTATTAATTCATTTTTAAATTTTTAATAAAGTCAGGTTTCCTTGGAAGTCCTGATACTCTATTGGCTTTCTCTTCTCTTTGCCTACAACACTTCCTGTACCTATAGAATTTCCTACATTTTTCTTTTAATGATTGTAAATTTTTCTCTTATAAAATAGGATCTTACCTAAAAAGATGGTGTGAGGCTTAAAAGAGAAAATGTGTGGGGGGAGAAGAAAAGCACAGTGTTTAATAAATGCTCCTACCTCCTACGCAGCACTTTCTCCATCAGTTCTTTCTGAAGGCTTATAATTTACTTGATTTTGAACTGTCACCACTTCTATCACAAGAAGTCATCAATTGATTTCTTCTCAGCTAGCATTCAGTAGGATTCATAGATTCATTTTTATAAACGATGCATAATGAATGCTGATCCTGGAAAGACACAAATAGGAAAAACTTCCACACCACCTCTGAAAGTGACCTTAAGTGAACTCAGAGTGTGGTCTGTGGACCAGCAACACAGCACAGCTTGTCAGAAAGGCAGACTCTGAGCCCTAACCCAGACCCACTGAATCACAGCCTGCCTTTCAATGGGCTTTGCCAAATATGTGTATGCACACTACGGTTTGGAAGCACGGGTCTTAAGAATATAAAACATTGTTTTTTGATGCAGAAAGTGAGGATTCCCTTTCTTTACTCTGAGAAAGTGGTCTCTGTTCAAGCTATGATCACCCACAAAGATCTTGTCTCCTCTCCCTTCCTTCAGAGTTTCACGGTATGTGGCTTGTTTTGGTGTTGATCTTCAGTCTGGATCCAAGCTCCATGGGTGGCATTTGGAAAATGTTTTTTCTTAAATCACTTATTATGTGATAATCCCTATTCATTTTTTCATATTATTTATGAGTTTCATATTATTTATGACCAAATGTAGTCATTTATTTTACAGGTTTTCTTCCATTCTAGGTAGACCTGATGGTATCATTGTAATATCTTGTGTTGTATTTCTCTCTCTCTGTATTTCTTGTAATTCACCAGCCAGATACTATGCGTTTTTAAGTTACTACTGGGCAAAGTAAATTTTTAGTGTTTAAGGGTTGATATAGATAGAGTATTACACTCCCCACTCCCTCAGCAAAATTCACAAGTCAAATTCATAACATTTATTAATCAGGAGGTGGGCCATTTGGGAGGTACTCAAGTCAGGGGGTGGAGCTTCTATGAATTGCATTAGCACTCAAAGAAAGAGACACCAGAGAGCTCTGTCACTGTCTTTATTCCACATAGGGGTTCTAATGAGAAGCTGCCAGCCTACAGCCCAGAAGAGAACTCTCACCAGCGTCCCAGGTGCTGGTACTCTGGTCTCAGACATTCAGCCTGTGGAACTATGAGAAATAAATTTCTGTTGTTGATAGCACACCCTGCTTATGTAGTTAGGTATAGGGCAGGCTTCCTTGGCAGGGTTTAAGGAAATTATTTGCAAAACATTGATCTAGCATAGAGTTGGTATTACGTAATTTTTTTTCATTTTATTTTCCTCTCTTAGCTTTCCAATTATAAAGTCAACTAAGCTGTGAATTTTATGGCCTTTTGTTTTCAGCTGTCAAATTCTATGGCCTCTATTTTGTACATGGTGGGAGGGATGAGAAAAGAGGTGATCAAAGTATCACTTCATGAATCTCATGCCATATAAGGAGGGTTTTTTCCTTAAGCTCACAACACCAGAATCTGGTGATGGTGCTGGTGGGCAACACCTCAAAGCTCTAGGACTTAGGCCAACATCTGGCATTATGCAACCTGCCTGCCACACCACACACTTCATTCTTGTAAGCAACATCCAGCAAAATGCAGCCCTGCCCCAATGCAGAGTTTTGTATTTTAAAGTTCAGTAGTTGAAGTCAGGAGCTCTTTTTTTTTTTTTTTTTTTTTTTCTTTTTTTTTTTCTTTTTTTAGGATAGGGTTTATAGGGTTTTACTGCATAGATCAGACTCACAGTGATCCTCCTGTTTACAGCCTCCCAAGTGCTGGGATTACAGGTACACACCACCATGCCAGTCTCCGCTGCCCTCACAGTGCACCTGGGGGCAGGGCCACCACTGCAGGCCAGTGATCAAACCCTGGCCGCTGCATCTGCCTAAGCAAGTGCTCTAATCTGCTGAGCTATTTGACTGGCCCTGAAGTCAGTAACTCATGCAGAGGGGAGTCTGATAAAGTTTAAGGTCCCTTTCCTAAAAGTAGACATAATTCACTCATATATACAGGGTCTGATAAGTGAAACACTCCCAAGGGGTGGGAGAGCACATTGCAATGCAGAACTGTTATGCAGCAAACTTTTGTGCCCTTTGGAATCATTCCAAAGGAACATTTTAGTAGCAGAGCCTGGGTCAGTCAAATTGACACCAAACTGAATATGTGATGATAGTCTTTTCATAAGGCTTGGAAGTCATTTAAAACCATTTTTTCATCCAAAAAATATTCTTCTGTCCAACACTATGTGCAGTCACCTTCCCAGGGAAGCACAAAGATAATTGAGATATTCTTCCATCCAGTCAGATCAGTGTGGTACGTGGGGGAGGAAAGGAACATTCCAGATGAAGCAGCTACCACAGAGGGCTAGGGAGGGGCTTTTTCTACAAGGGAAGAATCAGCAAAGATGGCACCAACATGCAGCTTGTGCTTGAGTAACTCTACTATCAGCAGGGCATTGGAGCTGGTCAGCCTGTTCTCTCTCCTTCGCTAGCTGCACATGTTCTACCCTCCTTATAACTGAGAATAAGATCATTGCTTTGTTGAGCAATGATCAACACATAGAAATAAGGCATTAGGACCAAAGCCTGCTGCACTTTCCTGAACTGCTGGCTTCAACCAATAGCCTTCAACAGTGTGCTGCCTCCAAAATCAGCTTTGTAGGAGATGCCATTGAAAGTTAGGAAAGCACAATTGAGATTGGCAAAATGAATCATACCTTGGGGTATTAGAGAAGCAGGAAAGTTAGGGATAACAGGAAAAGGAGGGCTAGCCAGATAGCTCAGGAGATTAAAGCCCCTGCTTAGGCAGATGCAGGGGCCAGGGTTCTATCATGGGTGGGCTGTGCCGGAGCCACCATCAGCGCTGAGACTGCAATTGAGACTGGATGTGGTGGGGCGCACCTGTAATCCCAGCCTTCGGAGGCTAAAAAAAAGAATCACATTACTCTGATCTGTGTAGTGAGACCCTGTAGAGGCTGTACAAAATACACTTTTTAAAAATAGGCAAAGAAAAGGAAAAAAAACTATCTGTAAGGGTAAAATATAGCACAATAATAAATAATATTTATTTTATACAATCAGTATTTTCTAAGCTTTTCAAAGATAACAGAATCAATACAACCAAGTTCAATTATGTCAAGAAAGAAACAAATGACTTTGACAAGCAATTTCGTATTTCAAGATCTCACTCTTAACTGTATTTGTGGATTATTGCATTCACATACTAAACAACACAAATATATGCAAGCATCGATAAGCACCTAGCACTTGCTCACACTTATGTTTCATAAAGGTACTTAGGCTATTTAGCACTGTAGTACAAATTATAATACTAATTGTGAGAAGTCAAATATTAAGGACCCTAGAGTCACATGACTGTGACATGTAAGTACTTGATAATACAGATTATCAAAAAGCCTGAATCCTTGAGATTTTTCAATAATTCTTAAGTGCCTGCCACAGTTCTTCAACCCTCTCAAGCACAGTATTCATAAGTTATTGTAGATGACTTAGACCATTGGAGGTACAGAAAGAAGCGTAATTAAATTCTATCAATGATTTTCCTTGAATCAAAAAAAGAAAGAAAACATTTTTAAATGGCAAGAAACCACAAGGCAATCATCTTTGTGACAAATGGTAGAGTTCAGAATGACCACTGTCCCACCTTCCACCTGAGCACTCCAGCAGAACATCTGAAAGTCTGAGCAGTGGGAAGAAATCAAGAACTTTTTAAGATCTTGGCAGGTGTAAGGTCCTGAGTTTGATCCTTGAAACCAAAAGGGGGGCAGGAGATTTCTTTATTTCCTAGTATTTCAGTTTTGTAGTCCCTTTAAATGCTTGATTCATTTTGGGAATATCATTTGGAAGATATAATTGGATAGGAGATAATTTTATTAGAATGCAATAATATGTTTAACTAAGATCCCCTGTGACATCACCTGGGCCATAAAGAACTGGATTAGAAAAAAGAACTTGTATTTAGCCACTGAAGGAAACAAAATCCTCTCTCTCACCCTATGAATTGATGCAGAGTTAACTAAAACAAAAGCCAAATCACTCACAATATGGCATATCCAGAGAAAATTATGCAACACAAATACCATAACTCTTATGAATAGCAAATGAGGACTGGACTCAAGGTTTAATGTAACCTAAGCATGAGTTTAAATATTTGGAAGCTCTCTGAAATGCCACCTTCTATCCCTGAATTTCCTGTTTGAGAAGTGAAGAAACAGTTCAGCTCAGGGCAGAGACTAATTATTTTCAGCTTGGTGGGCCGTAAGTCTTGGCTGAGCATGACCTCTCAACTTTATACAATGAAAGCAGTCTTTCAGACTCCATTAGATGCCAGTTTTTCCAGGAAGTTTGGTTCTGAGAGAGCATCCTCCTGAAGGATGGGTTGGTCCTGATGTCAGATTGTTAAAATGTCACAGCACCAATTTCTGATTTTCTCTTTCCTGGAGGTTACACCAAAACTTTCACAAGGCTGGGAACCACCAGCGGCACAGTGATGGCAGGAGATGCCTTCTCTTAGTGGTTCATTGGTGCCTTAAGAGCCTAGCAAAGGCCACCCAGCTGTGAGGCAGCTGGGCGAGGCCATCACATCCAGAGTGATATCTGGTGTGAAATAACGGCTTGCTTTGCCTTCCAGGGACATTGGTCCATGCCTGCCAGACATTGCCCAGAGATGATCCTAGTTGTCACAGCTGTGGGAGTGCGACTAACGTCCAGTGGGCGGAGGCAGGAGATGCTGCCCAACATCATACAAAGCACAGCATAGTCCTCACGAAAAGGAGCATCTAGTTTGAAATGTAAGTAGTGAGGTAGTGAGAAGTTTGAGAAATTCTGAAGAACAGAGTGAGTCCAACTCAGTCAGTTTTGGATCTGAGCTTTAAATCTTTTATTCATTTATTTATTTGATACAGGGTCTTGCTATGTAGGTTGGAATCATAGTGATCCTCCTGCCTCAGCATCCTCAGCACTGGGAATATAGGCATGAGCCACTGGGTTTCAGTGCCTGGCACTGTGCACCCAGGGATCTGGGGCAGGAAGGCATGCAGTACCATGGATATGATCCCAGTCCTTCCACTTGCCAGGCAGGTACTTAGACTACCAAGTTATCTCCGAAGCCCAGGGTACCAGAATTTTAGAAGCCCTTCTCCACAAGCTCTATCAAGTGACATCAATAGCTGAGAAGGGTGAGCAAAGTTCCTTTTGTTATCTTGGCTCAACCATACCACTGTTTGCAGTGGGTGGGGTCAATATCCTGGAAAGAGCCCACTGTTGCATCCTATAGTCCAATAGGTTTTGGACATCTCATGCATGGCAACCTATAGCCTGTCCAAGTTCTGTCTGCCCAAGAGCTTCCATACCATCATATGTATATGTGGGAGATAAGGACAAGGTAAGCAGGGCCTATGAGCCCAAATATTATCCCAGGCCAAACTAGATTAATAACACCCCATAGCTGGGCAAGACTCAGAGCTGCAGATACCAAAAAACTACAGGGAATTTTCAGAGCCTGCTGGGCCCAACATATCTGCTTTGGGATTACCCTAAAATAGTTCTGGGGATCTTGTTATGGGCTTAAATCGCAAGGTAGAGATTTACTGTGTTAGCTGTTGTGTGAATACCTTATGTCAGCTATGGGCCATTCCCAAATCCAGTATTCTGTTTGGCCCTATTCTACATACCAGTAAGGAGTCAAGACTCTGTCCTCATGATAGATGGCCAGCAGGCCACTACTTATTACTCATCAGTTTACATTCAAGCATGCACTTGCTTAAACTGGCTAGTGGACAAGGATGCTTGCCAAAACCATCAGAAATGTTCCTAAAACACGACTTGCAATGAACTGTTGTCAATGGAATCCTAGTTAGGTACACAAGCGAAACAAATATATTACTGCTTAAAAATCTTGAGTACTCCCCAACTAGATTTTCATATATAACATTTGTTCAAAAATTATATAATAGGGGTTGCATTAAGGATATTCTTTAAATAAATTTGATAGTCCTCTGCTGATTCTTTTAAAGATATATATCTTGCTACAAGAAGAAAAACTATTAAATACCCACAGACATATGCACCTAGACACAAGCTTTCTATTCATAGGGGTTTTACATCCTAAAGTAACATTTCCAGAATAGAGATGCCTTTCAAGACCACACTAAAGTACTTTAACAACTCTGATCAATGTTAATTTTTGTTATAATAAAACAGCTTCTGAGATAGATAGGAAATTTGTTCTCTGTAAAAACTGTCATTGATCTTCCTAAATGCAATTTAAAATACAATTAGAATCATGTCCTGTCCCCACACTGTGAACTTTTGTGCTTCTACAGGATGCCACCCACATCCTGCTAGCTGCATATCTTTGGTACTTCTGTGACCCACTGGAAACATTGAATTACAATGCCAGCACATGGGAGTATCAAATCAAAACCTGCACCAGAATTATCTGGGAGGGTAGTTAAGACAGATTTCTGGTATATTTTTATTTCTTGGGTTTAGGATAGGGCAGGAAAAAAAAATGTGTTTGAACAAATTCATTGTGATGTAGAACCTGCTAGCCTGGGACACCAGAGAAACAGTGCTTTGGCTTTAACAAAGGCCATCCAGAGCTGTCCATTACCTGCCAGATAGTAACTGTGTTAGCTGTTGTGGACAGTGTGGCAGTGAAGCAAAGAACGTGAAGTTCTCCCAGAGATCTTGACTTCCATTCTTTTGGGTTGATATTCTGAAGTCAGCTTGCTAGGTCGTATATGGAAGTTATATTTTTTAAGGAACTTTCATGCTGTGTTCCATGGTGGCATTGCAGAGCCAACAATAATATTTTAGGGTTGAAACCTCTCCAGCCCTTCTACAATACTTGGTGAACTTTTTGTATAATAGCCATTTTGACAGGTGTGAGCTAATACTTCACAGCGGCTTTGATTTATTATAGCACAATTCATAATAATAAAAAAAATGGGAGCAACTAAGCGACTGTCAATAATAAATGGGCAAAGAAGATGTGTTATGCATACATAATGGAATATATTCAGTCTTCTAAAAGAAGGAAATTCTGCAATAATCAACAACATTGATGAATCTTGAAGAAATCATGCTAAGTGAAAGAAACCAGTCATATAAAGTAAAAACCACTGTATGTTTCCATTTATATGAGATGTCTACAATAGTCAGACCTGTAGAATCAAAGATTCAATGGAAATTTCCAGGAATAGGGGGAATGGAAAGTGGGAATTATGAGTCAGTGGACATGAAGTTTTAGTCAAGTAAAACCAGTATGCTCTAGAGATCTCTTGTGCAACATTGTACGTAGAGTAAATGCTCTAGGTATTTCACACTTAGAGATTTATTAAGAGCATGGATTTCATGTCAAATGCTCTTACTGTGATAAAAATGATGCATATATTCTGGAATATATATGTGCATATATTCAGTGTAACATCGTGCCTGTAGATATTACTGTACATTAACAGTCTATTTAGAGTGTAAATAATTTTCTTACACCAATAAATTTTTTAGAACATGACAAATCAAAATAAGTATTTTATCCTTGTGAGCTATATATTCTCTGTCACACTGCTCAGCAAGGGGGACCACCCACTCAGGGGCCCACCTCCTATCCCTTTCTGGGACAGGAGCTTTCTTTCCCTCAGTAAATTTGTTCTGCTTTATTAAAAAAAGGAGTGGGAGAACACTGCTCAGCTCTGCCCTTGTACCCTGCAAAGAGCCATGAGCAATGTGTAAATAAGTAGCTGTGGCTGTGTGCCGACAAACCTTTCTTTGCAAATGGAAGAGAGGGTGGAATTTGGCCAGTGGAATGCAATCTGCCAGTTGGCTTATGGGGTAGAGTCTTTATGTGAGATCTTAATCTCATTTTCCCTTTATCATTTTACAGTGGACACCCAGTCACCACAGTCACCATGCAACACCCCAACCCCACCTTTTTCAGCAGTATGTGCACACATGTGCATGTGCATATGCGTGTGTGTGTGTGTGTTTGTGTGTGTGTATCTAGTACTCTGGCTATTAGTGTTAACTTGGCATCATGTAGCAGACAAGAAAGAAAGGAGAGATTAAGGCAAAAATTAAAGGAGATTTTTAGTAAGAAAGTATTTTAGTCGACTAGAGTGAGCCCCACAAATTAAAAGGACCTGAACACATCTCTTAAATCTTTTCCCCTTCCCTCAGCTCTTTCTTCACTTTTAATTCAGAAATAACATGTCCTTTCCATGAGACCCGTTGTTTAGGTTTCAATGCATTGAATATCTTCCTAAAGTTTCAGTTTTCCAACATCATAGAAAGAAGGGTGACTCCAAAAATAAAACACACAATAAGGACGTTTATTGTGAAGCAAAGGGAGACCGAAGGGTTTCTGTTACTGATGTTGTCTTTGTGATATATTTGAAACTCGCCAGTGTTTCTGGGCTGCATCTCTGATCTCCCAAGAAAAAAGGCAATTTTAGTTCCTTCCCTTCCACCAGGCAAACCAAAAATACTTTACAGATAACTTGTATTTTTAGTTTATTCAAAGGTGCTAAATCTGCTGGATGAGAAGTCATAGTTCAGTTTCCAGAGTTCCGTTAAAATTACAGAGGGGAGGTCAGGAATGAGGAAACCAAACTTATTATCCATTTATGTGACTGGAGTCATTTGCCTGAATGCAGGCTTCACAAAGTGTCACATATTTAAAAATGTTACATTGTTGTGAATGATTTCCAGATTTTCCACTTAAATAAAAAAAAAGATGATGCTATCTTCCTATTACAGAGCATCAACTCAACAGTAAAAGGAGACAAAAATATTAAGAAGAATATCTGGTTATACAGAATTCTATAGATTCCTTTTCATAATTCCATTTCAAGTGAAATGGCACATTCTACAAACATATGTAGCACAGCATCTCTCTGCAGTTTCAATCAAAAACGAATAATAATGTCCCCTGAGCGGTGACTACGAACAGTAGTTTCCTTCTCCCTTTTGACTTGCAGTTGTGTACAAATTATTGAAAGAGTTTCCACATCTTCGGCTCTGACCAATACTTTAATCATTCAGTTAGAAGCACCAGATTCAACAAATATCAGACACTAAACACAGACCCTCTAAGTAATCAGTAGAATTTTTAAACCAAGCAGAGACATTCTGAAAATAGACACAATTGCAATGCACTTACTTATTATAATGTCTTTAAGATAGTACATACAGCTGCTGGGTAAGGTTGAAATATTTCAAATGTCCAGACATCATGTGTGTCTGAAAAATTGCACTGGAAACATGTTTGAGCTCTCTAAAACTAAAGACAGGAAGGGGATGTGTGATTCTTTCTAATCAGACTATGCAAGACCTTACCCAGCATACAACAAATAAGGAAAAGTCCCCCTCTCCCAGTTTACAGAAAAAAAAATAATAATTTACCTGGTGTCTTGACTGGAGCACTTCCCGGTTCTGGATCTCTTAACCTGTAGGATTCCAGAGTGTAAAGATTTCTGACAGTTCTGTCTTCTTTATCCATCTTGGTTGCATGGTTGTGTTTCATTGCTCCAAAAATCAAATTCCTTCAGGGGAAATCCTTCTTCAGCTGTTTCTCAAAGACATTACATGAGTTGAGCTTTGGTCCAATACTACATACTCAATGGCAAAGCACAGGGAACTCGACTGCTATATATAAATGTTTCTCACCTTCTGTACTTTAGATATTGGAACACTTTTTCCTAAGCAGTATCCTTTGTCTTCATTATAACTGGGATTTTAGTTCTAAGGGGAAATCACATGAAAAGTAGGTTACCATATATATCATTTGTGCAAACTGTATAGGCTCACTGATCTTATTCTCAGGATACAGCCACATCCTTTTTGTTTTAAAAATTAGAAATCATTTTCTTGAAACACTTTTAATTTTATAGATTATCATAAGTTTTTTTTCTCATGTGTGTCTCCTCAGGGTAGGTATACTGATCAGCCACCATGTGAATAAAATATATGTGATCTGAATTTCATAACAGATCATTGATTCCTAATGGCACTTTTATGGCACTAAAGGATTGACCCCAATTATATCAGACAGTGTCTCAGAGCCCTAAGTTCATTTATTTTGTGCTAATTGAGCTGTATATGTACATGTATAGCACATAGCATACTGAAGACAAAGGAATGGAAGAGCTTTATGAAATTCAGTCAATCTAAGGAAAATTCTTAGACACAATCTAATGAAATTTGTCTGTAGATTTGAATATAGCATTATTATTAGATCAACTATTATAAAACTTCCTTTAATGATGTCAGCATGTTATAAAAACCTGTTCCATACTACTCAAACTTATAAATGTCATTTTAAAAACAGGCTAATGAAAGATTTCAGATTAAATAGATTTTTTTAAAAAATTGTTGTTGAAGGCACTAAGGTAACTAGAAACTTTGAATGTATATGCTGGTTAATAACATTGTATTAATATTAAGTTTCATGATTTTTTTTCTGTTAGAGGTAGGGCTTCACTATATTGCCTGGCTGACCTCAAACTCCTGAATTCAAGCAATCCTCCCACTTCAGCTTCCTGGTTAGCAGGGCTACCAATGTGTAAATTACATAATCTTTGTCATAGTACTATATCTAAGTAAAAGAATATACCCTAATCTCTGTAAGTGCCTATTTAATCCATACATGTTAGTCTCTATTCAAATACTTTCAACCTGGTGTCAGTTGAATCTGCATGTAAAGAACCTGAAGATATGAAGACATGGAGAGATAAATTGTGTGTGTGTGTGTGTGTGCACATTTGTGTGTGTTTGCACATATTCCCAGAGAGATTCATATATCTGTACCTGTATCTGTATCTATATCTTTATCTATATCCATCTATTGAAAGGGACAGACAGAGATAGAGACAGAGAGAGAGAGAGAGACAGAGCAAAGGGTGAAAACAGAGAAAGACATAAATGTGAGAAAATGTTAACCATTGGTGAATCTAGGCAGAGGGTATGTGAGGATTATAGAGTAGACCTAAAATGTCCCCCAACAGGTTCATGTGTTCAGAGGTAGGACTTTGGGAAGGCAGTTAGATTCACTGGGATACTATACTTGTAGGTTAATCCACCCACTAGTTCATAGCTGAATGTGCTGTTAGGAGGTGGTGGCCAGCTGGAAGAGGTAAGTCACTGGGAATGTAGTAGTTCATTAATTAATGGTCAATTTGAGTAGAGAACACCAAGCCAAATGGAGCTAGCGTGGCTCTGGGCATGAAATACCCACTTAAGAATGGTTGTGGTAGATTAAGTAGTTGTCAACTTATAACTGGATCAGTGTTGTTTTGAGCTGGGTGGTCCATCTGATGATTATCTCCAACAGCATAAAAAGAGAACTGGAGGGAAAGAATTGGAGGGAACTGAGTTGTTTCATCGCTGGAGGATCTCTGTCCTCTCAGTCCCTGAGGATGGCTGAGTTGTTTGCCAGGAAGGTCTAGTCCTTGAGTGTCACTTTCTGGCTCCAAAACAGTCCCCTCTGCCTGCTGCCAAAGATCCTTCATCGCACTGGCATAGAGGCTCTAGATTCCACTGTTGGCCTTTGTGAAGTTCCTTGATAAAAGCTTGCATGAGACAGTGTGCCACGGAGGACACATGGAGGACATCGTCATGGGCTCTGGGTCTTTGACCAGACTTGCGTGGGACACTGCTGTGGGATCCAGGCTCACAGCTGGATTCTTTGGGTCTCTAGGGCAAGGATAGGTCTACTGTACTCTTCTGCCTTTGACATTTTGGGTGGATATTATAAAATAATCCTATAAATTATGTGTCCTGTATTAAATCTATTCCCTTGTAAGCCCTGAATACAACAAAAGTTGTTGTCCAAATCATATAAGAGGAGAACAGAAGTGGAGGATCTTATGCTAACTTGCCTTGTAGAAGCTTTAGCTGTTCTCTTCAACTGAACTCCCTTCTCTACCTCCACCAAGAAGCAGCTCCGGTCTTCACATTGCCTTGAGTAACTCCTTGCTCTCTGTGCACATTCTTCCACTTCCAGAGGCAGCCTTCCAGACTAGTGGCTCAGACTCTCTAGCCTCTGGTGCCAACCCTTGGGCTATCCCGCACAAATGCTTCAGTCTTCCATCGATGATTCCTCAGCCTTCTGATATGGACTTGCATAGTACACTGCCATAGGCTCCAGGCCTTTGGCTGGATTCTTCAGATCTCTAGTTCACAGACAGCTCTCTTGTATTCTTCTACATTTGACTCTGTGGGAAAATACTATAAGCTGGTCTTATATAGTTTAGTGTCCTGCATTAAATCTGTTCTCTCACAAAAACACTAATACAGGGAATATGATGCGGAAGGGTATATTCTTTTTCCTGGTTTCTCTCTCTCTGTCACTCTCTGTCTCTCTCTGTCTCTCTCTCTTTCTCTCTCTCTATATATATATAGACAGATATATCTATATATGTATCTATATATATAGACAGATATATATATATGTATATAGACATATATATATATATATCTGTCTCTGTCTGTCTATGTCTGTCTCTGTCTCTCTGTCTGTCTCCTTGTCTCTCTCTGTCTGTCTCTCTGTCTGTTTCTGTTTCTCTGTCTCTGTCTTTCTCCTTGTCTCTCTCTGTCTGTCTCTCTGTCTGTCTTTGTCTCTCTCTCTCTCTCTCCCCCCTTTCTCCCCCTGAGTTTTTCCTCCTCTATGCTTCTGGCCTCTATGAGGTGAATGCATATCTCAGTCATGACCTTCTAGTATGACACTTCTGTCAGGGATCCAGCCAACCATGGGCTGCAGCTTCTGAAACCATAAGCTAAGAAATCCCCCAGCTTTAAGCTGGGTATGTCAGGCATGTTGTCCTAGCAATGGAAAACTGATTAATATAATAAGTGTTCATGGTACTGCTTTTATTAATATTTGATTTTTTCAAAGTAACAACTGATAATTCATTTTGGCAATACAGCACTCTTATTAAAATGTTTTGAGATATATTTGTGTTTGAATTTGATCCATTCTTTCTTCCCTCATGGTTATAATAAATTGATGCATTTTTCCAATGGATAAGCTAAACTCTCAAGAGATACAGTCAGTAATGTAAAATCAGGGCCCTCATTATGGTGTTATTCACAGACACTCAAACTAAAACACTATCTTGCACCTAAGAAATAGTCACTGATTGTTGAGGTCATATAGGTTGTTTAAAATTCATCTTTATTTTTCTTTATTTTCTGCATTGTGGGAGTTTGCATCTGCACATAATACATCTTAATTATTTTTTAGTTTTTATGACTATTATTAAAGAGAACATGAAAACTTTGTGGAATACCTGGGACCAATTTTCCAATTTGAGAGCAAGAAAGTACTTAAAGATATATTTAATACTGAAGAGCATTGCCTTCTCATTTCAACAATGGAGTAGAAGATATTAATTACAGAATGTTAGAAGCCCAGCAGAAAATACCCAAGAACTCCACCAACAGAGGTTTCCCAAACAAATATAATACTCACTAGCTTCCCCTCCCCTTGATTATCCTGGCATCTAGACAACCTCCTAATCTGTACAAGACTCACTGAGATAAGGAAGAAAATAATTTGATTTCTGTTAAAAGTGAAACTTTCCAGTTGAGAAATATTCCAATAGTTGCATCTTATAGAGGGAGATCGGGTGATCGCTGGCGTGGAGGGCGACAGTGCCACAGGAGCAGACCTAAAGTTCTAGTTCTGTCCTTCCTGAGGGATGTCGTATCTAGGTGCCTCATCTTAATCGTTTGTGTCTAACCTGACACACTTGGGAATGAGCTCATGTTATTTTGTCCCAGTTCCTAAACCTAGTAAACAATTTCCAGAAAAGTCAGATGATGTGGCCAAAAACTAGAGAGAAAAATACACAAAAATATCCGGTGGAAAAGCAAAACTAGACTTGTTACTCTTGGAGAATCTTCCTTGGCTGGGGAGCCAATTGGAAGCTGATTGTCTTAGCTTAGGATTTTGGGTGTCTGCATTTTAGAAGAGCAGGGCTAGTGCTCACCGATCTGGGTACCCTTCTTCATGTTTTCCCACATCCTTTACCCTTGAAGAAATGCTTCATCCTTTAACAGAGCTCACCAGGAGCTTTCTGTAAGTCATTGTCCCCACCAAGCATCTAGAGAGGAATGTCTCCCTAAGAGGGAGAATCTGAGACCAAGCCACACTGCACATGTCCTGGATACAGAAAAGGCAGTGGGTCTGGGTTTCAGTGTTGATATATACAGGGAATCTGGGAAACTAGAAATCTCTCTGTACTTGTTTCCTCATCTATCAAATAGGAATATTGATCTCTAACAAACTAAGCCTGCCAATTCAATATAAAGAATGATGACCATAAAATTCATTGTTATGTTTCCTAGTTTTTATAGTAATAGTAATCAAAGGTTAATACTGTTACATTAATAAGTATACCAGTTGGCGGCCGGTGGTATAGCTCAGTGGACTAAGCGCTTGCTTAGGTGTGCAGCAGCCAGGGTTCGATCCCTGCTTCTGCTTGCCGCGCCAGCCCCGCCTTCAGGCGCGCTGAGCCGGCGATGGAGTCTGGGCGTGGTGGCGCGCGCCAGTAATCCCAGCACTAGGGAGGCAAAAAGCAGGAGGATCACTGTGAATGTGGGCTGCATAGTGAGACCCCGTGTACAAAAAAAAAAAAGAAAAAAGAAGAACCTAAAAAAAAAAAATAAGTATACCAGTTGGGAGCTCTGAATAACATTGTTCCTGAATAACATAGTAACTGAGACCCAACCACCTCTTCTAGTGGACTTCATTTTGAAAAAGAGTTTAGACAGAAAAAAAATTTCCTTACTGCCCAAACATTGGGGTCTCACAGACAGGGAATTAGGAAATTAAGGGTCATCATTAGTCCAATGGCATAGGTGAAGTGGAATCCAGAATGGGGTTAAAATGTTCAGCTGTGGCACAACCAGAAATGTCAGAAAACATAACAGAAAAACAGAGCATTAAGAAATACATTCTTTTCTTACTTGGAAATTCCCCAAAGAATAAGCTAGCTTTCTAATAAATTCCTGACACCCTGTCACCTAATAGGGAGGAATGCTCAGATGGAGTGTATTATTTATAATCGGACCCCTGATTACAGTGAAGAATGAAAACTAATTACCTGCCTAGTGCTAATAATAGCCCCTTACAATAGCGATGAGCAGGTTGCATCCGAATGTTTAGTTCCTTGGGATCAAGGTGTGAGCTGCAAATCGTGTACTTTAACAGTACTTGCTCTTGTTTGAGAGAGAGCAAGTGATTCATTTCTATTCTTACTAGCTCTCATTGGCAAAGGGTCAGATTCGTGGACTCCACTGGGATTCCTCTGAGATCTTTTGTCAGCCCCGATTGAGCTGTTAGCTGGTGGTCTGCATTTGGTGTCACATCTCTGGCTTTCATTGTTGGGTACTGAAGGCTCCAGGCTTCTGGCAGCAGCTCCTCCAGATCCTCATCTATTCTGAACATTTAATAGGAAGCTGGGAGTGATGTGGAGAATTGCACTGTTAGCCAAGTGGAAACCTATAGAGGTACTTTCATGATCTTCAGCAATTGGAGCAGTCTTTCTTTTCAGTGAAGGGCTCTTTCCTTCTGGTAATAATTACTTACTGTCTAGCTGTGCTCAAATGCCAGGAGGTTAAAGATTTTGAGAACTAATGCAAAAGTCACTTTAGTCCCCAGGGATACCCACATCCCTTCCACAGATTCATCCTGATGAATCTAGATAGCCTGGTTATGTATCATATTTATTATTATTATTATTATTTAATGTATATGGATGTTGCAGGGTCTCAATATACAGCTTGGACTAGTGGTGATGCTCTTGCTTTCAACCTCCCCAATGCTGGGATTACAGTCATGCACCACTACACCTGGGCTCCGGCTGGCTCAGCCCACCCTGGGGGGTGGGGCTGGTGCAGCATGTGGTGCTGGTGATCAAACCACAGTCCCTGTGCTTGCCTAAGCGGGCATTCTAGTCAGCTGAGCTATCTCACCAGCCCTTACACACCATATTTAATTGAGATAGTATGTGTATGAGCAATTCTCAAACTGTCAACTCCGACCAGCAAGAATATCAACTGAGAACTTGTCAGAAGTACACATTCTTCATCCCCAAGCCAGACCTCCTGATGGCAATCTCCAGGGAAGAGTCCAGCAACCTGCTTTACCAAGTCTTCCACATGATTCTGATCATCTAAAGTCTGGTCTATGAAGCTCAACCAGTCTTGATAGCTTCAATAGAGTCATCAGCTCATCTGGACCGAAACAGTACTGGCATAGGAAGGTGCCTTGAACTATTCAAAAGTTTATTAACTGAAAATAATTTTCACATAGGACCTGATTCTCATCTGTAAACTGGTGCCCCAGAACTGGAGAAAGGTTCTGGGCCATTCACATAAGTACATACAGGTGGACATGCGGATTGCAGGTTCAGCTTCCAGAAATTCTGAGGAATGGATGTCAGTGATATAGCAACCACTGATGGGACCAGCACCATGCCACAGAGGCCACTCCCAGTGCCCTCACTGCAGGTGCTGAGCTCGGTCACCACCAAGCCACTCTGGACCTCCATCTTCGATCCTTTAAGTGACATCCCCAGTTAGCCAGCAGCTTCCAGGAGTTTTGTAATTCACTCAACCATCGCTGAAGGTGAAAGAAGACTGGACCTCGGATCCATAAAACAACTGGTGTTATGGGCTGTATCTAGATGTTCCCACCAAGCCTTGTGTGTCCATAGGGTTTTTTTTTTTTTTTCAAATCTAGAGCGTGCTGGGATGAGGGGCAGGTGATTGCTGGATCTGTCCACTGATTGGATTGGCAACATCCTAATCCCAGTAGACTGGATACAGTACAAAGGGCAGAAAGAGGCTTGTTTTGCTCTCTCTTATTGCTTTTGCTGTCATTCACTGCTCTGCCTAAGCCATGTGCCTCCCTGCCTTGGAACCAGCCCATTTCGACTGAAACCTCCACCAATTGTGAGCTAAATACACCTTTTCTCCCTTTAACTTTGGGCATGAAGTACTTTGTTCAACAATGAGAGAAAAGTAACTGAGACAGTTGGGGATGTTCAAAGAAGATATAACACAATGTGAGCACCAGGAATGCTCTCTGAGGAGACTGCTGAAAGAATATCAGCTAGCAAGCGTCTCAGAAAAAGTTGGATTTCTGATTACCTCTGGAAGGGATTAAGAAATATTTATTAGATTCACTGATCAAATCATGACTATATATATGTATGTATATATTCATATACATATAGCCAGATAGATAGATAGATAGATAGATAGATAGATAGATAGATAGATAGATAGATAGATAGATAGAGGAAACTGGTAGGCTCAATAAAGATTGAATGCAATTCTGTGTCTATAATGCATGAAAGTTCCTTGTGCACTCAATATAAAGCAGGTAGAACAACATTTTAGCCACAGTTTCAGCGGCACAGGTTGGTGCAGGTCTGAGCTGATGCCTGTCTTCCATTGGTTCTCTCATCATCCCAGCATAATCTTACTCCCCTCTTAACTCTAACTCTTGTCATTTTGGTATCATTTCTAACTGTACCTCTAAGTTGTGTAATTTTATTACATAACTAAACCCTTATTTTCAAGTTTTACCTTGGGTTTACCTTTTTCAAAAAGAGCAATCCAAACAAAGAACGCAATCCATTTTCAATTTTTAACTTTTCTATATTTCTTTTATCATGATGATATTCAACTAGATTTACATGATTATAGACTCTGGACAGCTTCGGAGTAGGTACAGTGTCCTCTCTATTAATACAAGTAGTATATTAGGAAATCATTTGACTACAGATAGCAAAACACTAACAAGTCTCCATAAATAAGTTTACACTGTGCCTTCTTAAAGTAAAAAGCTTTCCTTGTTGTAGGATGGTCTAAGATAGCACATAAAATGCAGGGTTCTTATTACATGTGCCTCCAAGATTCTTTGTCGAATAACAATATAAGGGAATTGCATTATGGGTCAGAGGAGAGAGTATCACTGACTCTAGAATCATAAGCATGACATGATAGCCAGATTGTCACTCATGACTCTTTTGTAGCAGTTCTCACTGAGTCACGGGTTCATGCTGTGGGAGAGGAGGCATCAGTCAGGCAAATGGGAAACATTACAGAATCGAGTCCATCCTTGGACTCACTGAGGGCTTATGTACAGACGAGGGCCTGAAAGAATTATCTCAACTTTGGTAAATCTTGTTTTAAAGAAAATTCATTCAGAAAGTTTAAAAAATAAGTGTTTAGTATTTATCCCACTAAATTTGGAACCAACTGAGAGGACAACATAGACATCAGTCAGACAGAACTTGAAGCATAACTTTACCTTTTTATATGAGACTACGAAATTCTTCAAGTGAGTAAAACTTACCTTTTGAGAGTAAAATCTGGTCCCACCAGACAGGATCCAAGGAAAACATGCTCAGCTTTTTCTTCAGGATTCCTCGCCTGTCCTTGGGAAAAGTAGATGCAGGGGTGGAGAGGCACTGGAGTGGTATTTTAGTTGGAACCCTTTTGTGTGGACACATACAGCTAGGGCAGGGAGGTCCCCTCCCTCCAGCAGAAAGGACAACATAAAAGTGCTTCCTGGGCCTGGGGTTGGCACTCACTGAAGAACATGTACAGCATGCACGATTTAATCTCCAGCATCAAAATAAACAAAACAAAAATCTATTAACAGTAATTCTTTGTCACTGCCTTGTCTAGGTACGTTGATGAGCTGTTTTCTCAGCACCTGCTAAGAACACTGGCTAGGCTGAAGGACTTGTACTTTAAGTGATGCCATGGCAACAATGTTAAAGAATGCTCTGGTAGATAGAAGATACTTATCCAGAAAGTGTGTGCTGGTGGCACCTTGCAAAGGATAAATAATTAATGATGATGGTGATGATGATGAAAATGTTGATAGCAGTTCTACTCTGGAAAGTACTACAGAAATGAAATGATGTTTTTCTATGAAACTTCAAAATATATACCCAGAAACATTAAAGGATATACAGTAAGAGAAAGATAAACAACATGAGAAGAGATGATGAAAAATACATTGGCAAGAAAAACTGGGTGTTTTTAACTGACCTCAGGCATTCTCACGGATTATGGGAACTTTTATGATTCAGGGATTCAATTGGCTATTTGGAGAAGGGAAGAGAGAGAGAGGGAGAGAGAAAGAGACAGAGACAGGAAATGAGGGAGGGAGAGAGAGGGGAAGAGAGTTAGGGGACAAGGACGGGAGAGAGAACTCAGGAGAAGAGTGACAATGGACACAGTAGGCAACATATCCACAAATCCTAAACCGCAGCTCTACTGACTGTAGGGCAGCTTGCACAGCTTTATAAAATTGACACAGAAATGCTTACTGATCTTTTTTTATTTCTTCTTTGAGTTCTTACACTAGGGAGACTATACAATATTTATACATGTGGGTCTGGTTTATTTCACTTATGAGTTTATCTTCAATTGGCATCCACTTAAATATAAAGCCTTTGAGTTTATCATTCTCTATAGCTGAGTAATACTCCATTGTACAAACATACACCTTTTTCTTCCATTCCTCAGGTAATGGGCATTTTGATTGTTTCCAGGATTTGGCTATCACAAATTGTGCTGCTATAAACATAGATACACATATATCACTATGATATGTTTTCAGTTCCTTTGGGAAAATTCCCAGTAGGGGGTTAGCTGGTTTGAATGTGATTTTCAATCTTAGTTTTTTAAGGAGTCTCTACACTGATTTCCATAATGGTTGTTATCAGTCTACATTCCCACCAGTTGTGGAGAAGGGGTCTTTTTTCCCCATATTCGTTGCAACACAATTAAAAGGAAAGCAAGAAGTTAAGGATTAAACAATGAAGACAGGGCAAGGAGAAAAGCTAGGAAACATGACAGGGGCAAAACCATACATTTATAAGCACAAGATGGTTAAAGCAATGATCCTGAGAATCTTCAACAGGTTTTTGAAACTATCAGTTAATTGGTAGGATTCTCACCCTAACTAACTATATATGCTGATACTTGTGAAGTAGGCAACTGCACTGAATACCAATGCATAATACCAAGGTCATGCTTGGAATGCCTGTCATTCTGGTCTTCTAAATATGCATTGCTTGTCAAGTCATATCAATTACTGCTATGCTGTCTCTCAAGTAAATGTTTGTTTAAAAAAAGGGTAATAAAGGAAAACAAAGATAATAAAAGTCATACAACTGTCCTGCCACACTGCTGCATATGGTTAGATTTATAAATTTCTCTGTAAGAATATGTAATTTTTTATTCTAATTTCAAAAAATATTTATTCATTTATTTATTTTTTCTTCACATTCTGCAGGGATTTAAAGTTTAACATCAATACTTGATGGAAAATACCTATTCCATGCTATGTCTAAGATGTTTGATATTCAGACAAATAGTGAGGTTAAGCTCACCTGCCTATGTTATAGGGTAATAATATCATTAGGCTTCTCTCCTGGAGGGTTAACAACTTAAGTTTGCAGAAATTAGAGAAGTTTCAAAAAATTGGAGAAAAAGAAGGGCTCCAAGGACAACCAACATTTTGGCCCTAGCCTTTCAAGGTCAGTGAGGACTCAGGACAGAAGAGAACCTGCACTGTAACGTCCTGCAACTGTCGTGTCCCAAATTTTCTGATCAAGGAGATTATGGGCCCATAGAGAAAAGAAACCAATGATATAGAGTGTGTCCAAGGAGAGTCACATGGAGAGAAAACATTCTCTCAGGCTTTCACAAAAAGTGAATTGGTCAAGCAATGGCTGTGACTAATCTACGTGGCTCACACTGACAAAAGATCTACAAATTGTGGTATAGGGTTTCAGGTTAAATCCTGAGGGGACTTGACTGACCGTGTCAGATACAAAGGTTACATTGCTTGTTCTATAGGTCTTGCTTTATCTTGGTCTCAACCACCCAGCAGAAAAGTATAATAACAAGGTATGGAAAGTAAAGCCATATCAATATGCTGAGCTGCAAAGGGCTCAATTCAACAACTTCTGACCTTGCCAGTCCTGCGGATAACTCACTACTATTATGGGCTACTGAAGTACATTGGATTATTTTGCTGAATTTACACACCTACAATATCTAAATGGCAATGAAATACCTATCTCTGATAAAGCTAAACAAAAAAGGGGATATAAATGGAGGATGATTTAGTTGTATATAAAAAATAGTTAGGCTAGATATATGGCTACTTTCTCTTAATTAAATGAGAAGAAAGATTTGTACTAATAGTTTTTGGACAGGATATCATGTCTGTCTATGTCTTGTACTATGAATAACCACTATGAAGACAACAATATGCAATATATTAATTATTGACACTATTCTACTAATCAGTTTTGAAACTATCTCACTGCTATTTGTTTCTCAATAAAATTAATTAAAAAAAAAAAAAAAAAAAGAAATGTTTACCGAGTAGGATGATTTCAGCTGGGCAAATGTGTTCCGTGTGTCAACAGTTCCCATCCTGCAACCCCTCTGACATGGATGGTATCTGGTATCAAAGCATCATGCACTCATAGATGGGGCTTTGAGCAAGTGACAAAATGAGGAAAGCGTGATGATACTCATCAGGGGATTGGTCCAGTCCTGAGTATAGGGCCCACAGGCGGCAGGAGGTGGGGTCTGGGATGCCCTGGGGGGGCTTATCTCTTCCTTCCCCTCCCTTCACTCTCGTTCTGTTTCCAGGTCGCTGCCCCCTGAGCCACCCTGCCCACCGTCCTGCCTTGGAACCAGCTCAGCACAGAGTGCACTATGAGCCCCAACTCGCCTCTGCTTCCTTAAGTTGTGACGTGCCTCAGTACCACACAGGTACACGCTCCATCACAAAATCAGAATGCTGGGTGTGATGGAGAAAACAAAATGTGATTTTTCAAACAGTTCTGGGGGTGGAGATAAAAATGGCCAGGAGCTATACCTATTATTTACCTAGAGTACTAAGGGGAATTATTTTGATTAATTCTGTCACGCTCTTTCTAGATAAACTTGTTTGATGTGGCCAATATCAAACTATAACTAGAAAAGCATCAGAAGCATAAGCGGCAACTCTCTTGAGTAACCACGCACTGCATGCCAGTTGAAGAGTTGCATTTACTCCCGAGGGCGCTACTCTTTATGGAAAGTTAATGGCGTGAAGTGCATTTAAGAAACACAACTTGGACTTCTACTAATAGTTTCTAAAACTGACGACAAGACTGCTGTAACTGTTAATGAGATTCCTTTTAATTTTTTATTTTAATGGGTTATCTTTCTCTCTGCATGGGATTTTTCTGGGTAATTGATGATGCTATTTTCTTTCTGCTTTACAGCTGTGGGATTTATATGCTTGCTCACTTCATTTGAGATCCATGTTTGTCTCTGTCGTTTTTCTCCTCAGTATTTTAGATGTGTCTGTGACTGCTCTTTAAAGAACAAATTTATGAACAACAAATTTAAAATAAAGTTTATCCAAGGTGTTCAGTGCTAAGATGTCTTGTCTAAACTCCACTTGGTGTGCTATCAGCCACGATATCCTTAGGCATCACAGCTACCCTGGCACAAAACTTCACATAGAGAACTAAGGGAGTAAGACAAAAACAAAACACATTCTCCCAACAAATAGGTCGTGATTTTCTGCACTACGTATAAATTGCTGAAGCACATAAACAGAGGCAAGGCCACTTGGCAGCTCATTTGCCCTTCCACTCCAATAGAAGGAATCCATGTGGCACCTGCTGTTGTCACCAGAATTGTACACAATCCTGTTCTGTTGGTTCTAAGCCAGCAGTCTAGTAAGCCTAGTATATTCCATTACAGCAGCTCAGATGGACTAAGACACCAGCCAATGTGAGTCCAAATCCCTTAAGAAGCCCCCCCTACTCTCTTAACAAAAATCTCAACTCTTTAGCTAGCTTTCTCCTTTGACATAGCAAGTTAACTAAATCTCACACTTTCTTTCTCCTCTCTCTCTCTCTTTCTCTCTCTCTCTCTCTCTCTCTCTCTCTCTCTCTCTCACACACACACACACACACACACAGCTAACTTTTGTAAGATTCTTCCTCTCTAAACCCTCTATGACTTAATTGCTATGGAAAATGCCATTGTCCTGTCATCTTCCTACTTAATCCTCATCTGCATCTCTGCCTTCTACTGTTTTTTTGTTTTGTTTTGTTTTGTTTTGCAGAACCGGGGATTGAACTCAGGCCCTTGCGCTTTCCAGGGAAGTGCTTATTCCACTGAGCCACCTCCCAGGCCTTCTGCCTTCTACTTTTCTTCTTCTGCTAAGTCTTCCCTTTAAAGGTTGGCGATCACTAAGTTTCCATCCATATCTCTTTTATGTTACAATTTCATCATTTATAAACAAACATAAATGGTTTCCTATGTTTAGAAATGGCTAGTTTCCACCAATTTCCATTCTTTCTGTCATACATAGAAATTAACTAAAATTTTAATAGTGAAAATTTTAAACATAAACTAAAAAGTAGAAGTTAGTATCATGTCTTCTCCATATCAGCCAATATTCACTGCTCCCACTCATGATAATTCTGCTTTCTTTTTTATCCTTCACTCCAAATTTACCATATGATTTTAATGCTAGAGACATTGAACATTATTTAATACATTATTTTATTCATAAGTAAGTCAGTACATATGCTGAAACAGTAAGAAACATTTCTACTGTATCACATTTAAAATATAGTGATACTTAATAACATCTAATAACCAGTACTTTAATTTCTAAGGGCTTTCTAATTTTTTTAAAGCTCAAGATCCATGAAAAGTTTATACATTATACTTGATATAAATCATCCCTTGAATAATTTGTCTTTGAAAATTTTCATTGAATCAGCTCACTTTTTCCTGTTTTGTTTATGACACTGTTGATTTGGACAGTTAGCATCACCTATGTGTTTTTAACATGTTCTTCTCTTCATCATCTTTTTTAGCAGAGCTAAATGTTATTTTTTAAAAGGGGTCTTTTAAGGAAGATTATTTCACAGTGGTGGTTTGAATTCAAATAGACAACATATAACATTGCTTTTATGATACTGTAGCAGGAATTAATGGTCATTGTCTATACTGATCTATCTACAAATTTTGGGGGATCCAAAATGGTACTCTTAGGGCTGGAGAGTTAGCTTGGCAGTCTAAGCTCCTGCTTGGCAAGCACAAGGACTAGGGTTCAATCCCTAGTACCTAATGCCAGGCTGGTCACTGAAACTAGGTGTGGTGGTGCAGGCCTATAGTCCCAGAACTGGGGAGGCTGAAACAGGAGGATCACTACAAGTATGGGCTTTGTAACAAGACCATTTACCAAATAAATACATAGATAAAAGATTTTTAAAAATGAAAAGTGGCACTCTTCCAAGTCTATAATTGTTTCATTTGTCAGTTATGTTATGTAGAATGTATGTTCCCTTGAAGGCAGTGCTGTTTCTGATCTCTGTCATACATTGCTCAAACTTAATGCTACTCAATATTTTAAATTTAAGGTTGTCATGAATAGTAATTAAGATGACACAGGTCCTTAAGCCACTTCATCTGGCTAATGATGTCCTCTACTGAATATCAGCTGACTCTTCTCTCATCCAGTCATCCACCAGACCATTCCAGATCCATGTATCCAAATCTTAGCTGCATGTCTACTGGCCACATTCCATATTTCTCCACTCCCTAAAAATTCATGATCTGTGACCTTACTAAGCCTTCACTTTCTTGCCCACTACTTTAGTTGTGAGCAAAAGCATTTCTGTGCTCTTTCAGTGGAGACATCCAGCCTTAACCTACAGCACACGAAAGCATTTCTTGTCACTGTTGCTGTATTTCCCACTAGAATGGAAGATATCTGAGGAGAGTAACATTATTGTTTCTTCTGTACAAATGTAGTTACTTAGCAGAGTCAGTAGTACATAGTCTACTCCACAATCAATAAGAATTTGATCACTTTTCAGCAGGTAACATAAGTCCAAGGGCTCTACATCATTAGTGTAATTCACTCGCAGTCCTGTGATGTTAGTATTGTCACCTCCATTTTACAAAAGAAGCTAAGACATAAATTGGATACATAATTATTGAATTTATTCAACAGGAAAAGATAGGCTCAAGGAAGTTTCCCAAGTATTTGATAATGGAACAAAAAAAAAAACATGAAAAATGAATAAATCAAAACTTCTGTTTTCTGAATGACTTGTATGAATTACAAGTTAGGTTTCATCTATAGTGATATATAAAACCTAGTCTTCTACAATGCCAAAGGAGTATCTGAAAAATCCTACTCAACCTCAAAGTACATTCTCTAGCTTTAATTAATAACAGAGCTTTCACCATCAGAACTCATTGTCCTACCTTGAAACTTTACTCTCTTAAGGCACAAATGCCCTCTGGGAAGAAAAGTACTGGTTCTTTTTTTAAAGTAGATGAGAGGTTGCATAGGTAGAGCTAGGACAGGAGGGACATGCCAATGCTGGCTGTCTAAGCTGGATAGCAAAGAACACATATATATAATTATAAGCCATAATAGATACTAAACTCTCCTATAGCTGCATTTTTCTGAGTTTGTCTTGCTAATATATACTTTTTGCTTTTATATTTATTTTTTAACAGGAAAGCTCATATTGCCAGAATTGGAAATGAAAGATGAAAACCTGGAAATCTGTTGTGGCCAATAGATTGTGTCCAACTCATGAAGGATGGAAGAAATCTCACAGTACCAGAATTTAGAGATCAGACTAGATCTGGCTACCCAGCAGGAACTTTCCTCATGCCTGGGTGATAAATTACATTATCATTTTCAGGGGCCATTTGCTATAGAAAAGCAAATTAACCCACTAATTTTAAAATTACACCTCTGAGGCTTCATGAAGACACATCCAGTCTGGTTATGCTTTGGTCCTGCAGCCCTCGTTTCCCAAGTCTTCTATGATTGTACTCACTTCAAGTGCTGCCTTATTTGGAAGGAAGAGCCATTATTTCAATGATGGAAAGCTGGGAACAGTGAAGGTTTTAACATCCTCTTAATTTTCTCATGACTCTGTGTTGTGCCTGTCAGTTGTGAGTTGCCATGAACTAGTTTGACCCTGAAACTTGTGGATATTTTAAGAATTTGGAATATTTGCTTTTATTAGCTAAGTTATATTTATATTCATGAGGAAGAAAAGTTTACTTCTCCCATGATTAAATATTTTACTATTTCATAATATTTATTGATAATATCGTATCTGTACCAGTATTATATAATTTTAAAATTACTATATTTTTCCACATAATAAAGTGAAAAATATTCCATGTCTTTTCAACTTAGTCATTTTTTCCTTATATTTAGGTAGGGAAAATAAAATGCCCCTACTTCTTTTCCTTTCCCAAGTCACTCACTTATTCATCCACTATCCCTTCATTTATTTACTCATACAGTAAATCCTCTTGGGCACCAAGTGTGTTCCAAGCACTCCACTAGATGATGACAGTAAATTAGTGGTCAATGGAGACCCTGTTCCAGCTTCAGAAGGGTAATGTGCAGCTTCCAAACACGAGAGCAAGTACAGAGTACTCTGGACAGCGTGCTGTCTCTGTGTTTCCCAAACTAAACCCACTGCTCAGCGTGTGTTGCCTGTCCCCCTTCTCCCCTTCCCTCTTCCCACCTTCCTCTCCTTCTCCTCTCCCTTGCCCCCGTCCCTTCTGCCATTCCTCCTCCTGCTTCTCTCTCTCCAGGTAACGGCAACCAGTGGGCCAAGTTACCATGAACATCAAGCAGTGAGACAAGTACATGCCGGAGCAATGAACTAACATGGAGACAGCAATCCAAAAATAAAATATATGGTTGCTACAATAGATTGTAGATGAGACCTGAATGTGCTTCAGCAATAATGACACACTGCAGTGAGTTTTCTTTACGCATTTTATTAGATGATATTGTTGTTGCCCCAGCTGGAGAGCTCATTGTGTTGAATTCTTCTGGCACTGAATCTTCTTGCACTAAATAAATTACTTGAGAATTGCATTAAAACTTTCTTTCTCTTGGGACAAGATGTATGCCCAGAGTGAAATTCTTTCACTTAAATTGGTGAACTCAAAACAGTAGAACATTAATTTTTGGATCTGTCACACAAGCAGAGATGATACAACCTGGCTGCTCAAACAAAGCTAAAGAGTTTCCGTGTCCCTCAGCTGTGTCATTCATAAGTTTCTCTATGCATTCACAGTCAAAGAGAGAAGCAGAGACACATTAATGTCACAGTTGCTGAGTGTTCATTCAATGCTTTAAACCCTACAGCTAGCAGCAGACAATAGGTAATGTTAGAAATTCATATCTGCATGTGGTATCAATCTTCGAGTGGTTTTTTAATCAATAATGGACATTTGCTTATTGATTTTTTTGGTTGAAGATTTTTTCACTTGCACAGGAAAAACAATACTACTATGGAAAACCAACGAAATAGTCCAACAGAGAAGATTATTTAATAATGGGAAGCCCAGAATCTTCCCTGCCTACTTGGCAAGCCCGAAGAGTTAAAAAAAAAAAAAAAAAGTCTCCATTCCCACTTGCCTGCTTCCTTCTCAGTTTTTAGGCCTTGGAGACAGTGGCCTTTCTGCAGTGAAGGATAAATGCTGGAGCCTAGCAGTAGAAGAAGCTCAGAAGAACTGCCTGCTTGCTCATCGTCTGTGGGTCCGTGTGCACAGATACCTCTGCCCGCCTTGTTGTAGGGCCTGTATCTTGCCTGTTGAAGGACTCAGGAGAATGACTGATACTGATCTGCATCAGAAAACAGTATTTTGGCCAGAGAGATAGCTCAGTGGCAGGTGCAAGATCCTGAGTCCTATCCTGGAGCCAGAAAAAGAAAAAGGAAACAGTGTTTTGATTGCTCATCAGAAAATCAGTACCGTCTAATAAAAGCTTATATTGAAAGCTATTGAGATCCATAATTCTTTAAGGATGGAAATATACAAGAAAGTTTTGATGATGGAAGTTATTGATGATTGAGGAACCACCTCAGATTTCCTCATATGACTCTGCAGAGAAGTGCGTGCCCTGTGAGTGCCAGGCACTATGTAGGCATCACCTGTAGGCACACTTTATTCCACATGATAATAGTGGCCTTTGTTCTCTATGTGGCATCAACGTTCAAGCTTCCTTTTTTTTGTCAGTAATGAACATTTGCTTCTTGATGTTTTTTGGTTGAAGACTTTTTTCACTTGCACAGGCAAAACAATACTGCTATTGAAAACTGATGCAATAGGTAAACAAAGAAGATTATTTAACAAAGGGAGGTCTGGAACCTCCCCTCTCTTAAATATCAAATACACTTGCCTCTGGACGTACACAGTGACTGGGTCTGAGGAGGTAGCAGGTGGGCCATTCTTTCTCAGCCAAGCCCACAGCTCTCTGGCTCAAGAATGACAGTGGAAGCTGTGTTGCTTGCATCTCAAGTTGAGTAATAGTGTGCGATTCTTTCCAGAGGATGCGGGGGTGGGGGGGTGGGGGGTGTGAGGGGCTTAAATTCTGTGGGTAGATACAATGGAGGAAAATATGTGTGGAAGATAGAAAACATAATGTTTGATGACAAATTTGACTTAACATCCGTATTTTTACATCCCAGTTGATATAGGAAAAATGCAGTACAGAAAACAAATGTGAAAAAAAATGTGTATCTTTATAGAATTCATTTGTCAAAGTGATATACTCAATTATCTTATTGGTCACTAAATTAGCGAACAGTAACTATAACAAAAATAACAACAAACTTACGCATACCACATCACTCATACAAACATCCTATTTTACATTATGAAGTGATCATCCATTTTGTCTCTCTATGTAGCCCCGTATGAAAACCGCAGTTTGCTTATGCCTGAAAGGAAATACAAAAACCAGTAAATGAAACATTCCAGCAATGTGTTTTTCATTTGTTTCAGTTATATAAGTAGGTGTCCTACTTTACAATGGACAAAAGACCACCATTGGTAGTAAAACTGCAGAGAACATTTTGTGAATTTTAAAAGCAAGCTTTTTTTCCACTATTAGAAAAGGCCATCAAATGCAATGCATAAGATCTGTTCCAGTGAGAATAAAAATTCAGCGAGACCATGTTTGTCATCAAGCTGGTGTCTCTCCCCATACTAAGTCAGTGGCATCAAGCCCCTTAGGCTGAGGCCCTAAGAGCTGCATTTGGAAGTGAAGAGGTAGAGACTCCCCTAGCTGGGAGACAGGAGGGCTTCCTTTATCTTAGAAACATCCTGTGACGAATGCTCATGGCCTCTTTAAAGAAATATTATTGGGGCTGGGGAGATGGCTCAGTGGAATAAGCACTTCCCTGGCAAGCATGAGGGCCTGAGTTCAATCTCCGGTTCCGCAAAACAAAACAAAAAAAAGAAATATTATTGACAAAAGTGGTGGAAGGAGACATCTTCATTTCCTGAAGCCACTAAGACTTCATCTAGTTTTTATGCATGATAAATTAAACATCAAATACCAGCAGTACAGCTACTGAGTGATGCCCATAGAATTATGCATTTTTATGTACTCATTGTATTTCTCCATTCTATTTTTTTGAGATGCCAGGGGTCAAACTCAGAACCTTGCAGATGCCAGACAGGTGCTTATGCTGCTGAGCTGTCCCCTGGCATATTTATTCATTCTAAAGGACACAGTGGATCTTCTGGTTTGGTGCTCTCTAGCTCCATATTTGGCAAAAGATCATGCATGTAGTTTTTGGTCCATAGAATTTATCAAAATACAAGATTTTAAGGAAAAAATATCAAAATCAGTAGCTAACAGGCTGATTTCTACTACTACTACTACTGTTTGTACAAAGATTAATTTTTTGGTTTCATGTTTTTAAAAAATCTATTCAAAATCAATCATATTTAACAAAATTCTGACTGTGGCTTGAAAACTAGGTCGAAGCACAAAGGTGTAAAGGGATTGTGGTAAGCCAAAATGTACATTGTCAAAATATTATAAAAACAAATTAGAAAGGAGATTTCAAAGAAAGATATGGTCATGTTATATATTATACAGTACGGAAGAGTGCCTGGAAATGTGAACACAATCATTTCTATGTCCTACAGTGATAGCTATCTCAGAATCAAGACCCAGGTTCATCACAGCTGGCATGATTAGATCCTGTTATTGCAATACATTATGTCTATGCCTTCAGGGTTATCTACACAGCATTGTTCATGACTTAACAGAAAGAAATAATACCTCCTTTATTCAGCAGGCTGGAAAATACTAAGCCTCTATATTATGAAATCCTTTCACTTTAAACCTCAATGGTCTCAATTATTTTCTTTCTACCCTTGTTAGAAATGAATGGCTGTATATCACTTGGAAGCTCAGAGGCAGAACTCCTGGAATATCATGCAGTGATCCCCTCATATCCTTGATGGGCCCTTTCTTCGGAAATCCAAGACAGGATGATCCCTAAGATCTCCCAGACTATTCAGTACAGTGTATCAGTTTTCCCCTTGTCATATGTAACCTCCCTACTTCTTCTAGGGCAGTAAGAACAAAACATAAGCATTCATCAGAATCACATAGAGGGGTTATTTGAACCACAAGTGACTGGGCCACATCCACAGAGCATCTGATGTGGTAGGTCAGGATGGACCTCCATTTCTAAGGAGTCACACACTGGTGCCACACATATTCTTGTTCCAAAAGTATACTTTGAGAACTCTAGGAAATTACTTTCCCCTCTTTAATTGTTCTTGCAAAGTTCCAGAGCAATTTAAACCACATAATTAGTCTCATTAGACTTCAACACACAGCTAAAAATAAATATCAACTAAAAGGGGTTCTGAATGGCACTCATTGTGGACTTGAGGAGATTCCCCCAAAGAAGAGCTGGGGACCTCAGCTCACCCCACCCTCGGGGTAGTTTGTGGGTTCACTGAGTTCTATCACAGAAGATAATTTTTTAAGATGTCTCAATTATAGGCAAAAAGAAGCTTGTTAGATATTATTTAAAATGACACATTCAGAGAGAATAGAAAGAACCATTATGTGTTGAGGTTGGGGAGTTTTATGCAGTTTTGAGAGTGTCCCTACCAGGAGTGTTCCAGGGCGTGTGTGCCTGCTGTCTCTCAAGCTATCCATGTGGTGGGCTGGGTAAAACAGCTTGGATGTGTTCGAAATTCAGAGGTCTGCTGTCCACTAAACAGTGCTGCTTCCTTAGGAAGGTGGTCTGTGGATAGAAATTCACAGGCTGAATTTTTTTTTATATAATTTTCACTATTTATTTTACTCTTCAATAATGAAGCATAAGCCCCTGCACTGGTTAGAGCACTGCGAATTGAGCCCAGGCCAGCCCCTGAATGAGTCCTTCTACCTTATTCTCAGGATCTTTTCTGCCCCACTCTCTTGCTCTCTCAGGAAACCTCCACCCTTTCATCCAGCTGAAGCCCAGGCCCAGCTAGTATATGGGAGAGCTTCTGTGCTCCTCTATGCTCCTGGGCCAGGACCACAACAGAGGAACACCACAGGTTCAGTGCTGTACCAGAGTGGCATAACAGGTTCACTTCCAAGGACTACATCAGGCAGGAGCTGAACACAACGGCTAGACCCAGCCAGGTGTAACTGGATACTCAAACTAAATAGGTATGCACCTGAATTTCACTAGATGCTAAGGTTCTAACTACACCAAACTCTACAACAAAGGTCAGAGGCCAGTGCTATATGAAATGACAAAGAAAAGGAGCAAAATGCAATCTCAGATCTCAAGCCCACCTAGAACAAGTTCAGAGGACACTAGTTCAGCTGAAATGTATGAATTAATAGCACTGGAAGTAAAGAAACTACAGCAAAAAAGGTACAGATGAACTCAGAGGAGAAATAATTTCTGGAACAAAAAAGAAATCTCTGAATTCATAACATCTTAAGTAAAGAATAAAATACAGAAACATACAGAAGAAACCTAATACCCACCCAGAACAAGTACAAAGGACACTAGCTCAGCTGAAATCTATGAAGTATAGTGTCAGAAGTAAATAAGCAACTGCAAAAAGGTATAGAGGAGTTTAAAGCAGAATTAATTTGTGAAATAAAAAAAGAAATCTCTGAATTCATAGCATCTGAACTAAAGAATCAAATATAGAAACATATAGAGGAAAGCCAATATGAAAAAGAAAATTTTGGTAAAAGAATTCATAGCTGCTTCTAAAGAAGACATCAAAAAAAGGGGAAATTAGAAAAATGATGGATTCCTTGAATGAGCAATACAGGAAAGAAACAGATCGCATGGAGCAAAGTCAAAGAGATATAGAGGAACTTAAAATCTCAATCACAAGCCTGCAAAACCATTTGAGTGAAAGTGAAGATAGAGTTTCAGATCTTGAAGACCCTGGTGCAGCTAGTGAAAAAATAAGAAAAGATCTCTTAAAAGCAACTAGGATGCAGGAAAAAATAATTCATCACCTGCAAGTCTATGCAAACATGAACAAAGTGAGAATAACAGGCATCAATGAGAAAGAAGGAGTTAATACAAATGATATAAAAAGAATATGGGAAGAAGTATTGGCAGAAAACATCCCAGATATGAGGAAACAATCTGACATTCAGATAACTGAAACATACAGAATTCCAAATAACTTCAACCCAATTAAAAACACAGCAAGAGATATAATAGTGAAGATCCCAGAAATCCGACCCAAGAATAATATACTGAAAGCTGCTAGAGAAAAGAAGCAGATTACATTCAAAGGAAAAAATCCATCAGAATTACAGCCAACTTCTCTTCACAAAGGCAAGAAAAGCATGGAGCAGAGAACTTCAAGTCCTTTATGAAAATAAACTCCAGCCCAGACTATTATACCCTGCAAAACTCTCTTTCAAGTTTGATGGACAAGTGAAATACTTCCACGACAAAGATCAACTAAAGAATTTCGTGATGACAAAACCAGCCCTACACAAACTACTGAAAGATGTTCTAGAGAGGGACTAAAATGATCAAAACTCCATGAACGAGAACAGAAGGAACTCACTAAATAGGATAAACAATTCATCACACAACAAAAAGTAGTAAACAACAGCAGGTAAATAACATGTCAGTCATGAGTCAACACATCTCAATTATAACAATCAGTGTAAATGGACTCAATTCAACAATTAAGAGAAATAGACTGGCACAGTGGATTAGGAAGCAAAACCCAACAATATGCTGTATGCAAGAAACACACTTAACTCAAAAAGACATTCATAGGCTTAATGTCAAAGGATAAAAAAACAATAGAATTGCCCTAGCACCTCAGAAAAAAAAGCAGTGTTAGCAATCTTGTTCACAGACAGTCTCAACTTCAAAACAAAAATGATCAAATGAAATAAACAAGGCTACTATATACTGGTTAGAGAAAAAATTCTAGAGGAAGAGGTAACACTCATAAATATGCATGCACCAAACACGGGAGCACCGAACTATATAAGACAAATCTTAACGAACATGAAAAATCTAATATCTAGTACCACAGTCTTAACAAGAGACCTTAACACCCCCTTATCTCAAAAAGATAGGTCAACCAGAAAAAAGATCAGCAAAGAAGTAGCAGAACTGAACCAGAGCTTGGAACAAATGGACTGGTGGACATATACAGAGTGTTCCACCCAACCACAGCTGACTACACATTTTTTTCAGCTGCACATGTATCATTTTCTAAGATAGACCACATACTAGTTCATAGGTCATGCTTAAGTATATGGAAGAAAAAAGAAATTAGCCCATGCCTATTATCTGACCACAGTGCAATGAAACTGGAAATAAATGAAAAAAAAGCAGAAAACCCCCTAAATACATGGAAATTAAACAATACTCTACTCAGAAATCAATAGGTCACAGATGAAATTAAACAAGACATTCAACAATATTTACAATTCAATGAAAATTCAACTACAACTTATTGGAATTTATGGGATGCGATGAAAGCAGTTCTCAGAGGGAAATTCATTTTTTTTTTCCCCAGAGGGAAATTCATAGCTGTGAACTCACACATTAGGAAAGCAGAATGGGAACAAATAAACACCCTAATGTTGCTCCTCCAACATCTAGAAAAAGAAGAGCAAATGAAACCTGGAGCGCAAAGACAGGAAGAAATAATAAAGTTTAGAGCAGAAATTAATTCAGTTGAGATTAAGAAAACAGTTCAAAGAATCCACAAATCAAAAAGTTGGTTCTTTGAAAGACTAAAGTTGATAAGCCTCTAGCCAAACCCATCAAGAAGCGCAAAGAAAAAATTCAAACACAAACAATAAAGAATGAAAAGGGTGTAATCACCACAGACCCAGTGGAAATTCAGAAGATTATTAATAGCTACTTTGAGAATCTTTACTGTCACAGAATAGAAGACACAGAAGAAATGAACAGATTCCTAGAAAGGTACAAATTACCAAAACTGAGTCAACAAGTTATTACCACTCTCAATAGCCCAATAACAGCCAACAAAATATGAGATGTATTAAAAAAAAAAAAAAAAAAAAAACTACCAACAAAGAAAAGTCCAGGTCCTGATGGATTTACAGCTGAATTCTACAAGAAATTTATAGAAGATGTATGCCCTATACCCCTCAAATTATTCAAGGAAATTGAAAAGGAAGCAGTCCTCAAAAAATCATTCCTGGAAGCAAGAATATACTGATACAAAAACCAGGAAAGACACAACAAAAAATCAATACAGGCCAGTCTCCCTCATGAACATAGATACAAAAATCCTCAATAAAATCCTAGCAAATAGAATACAGCAAATCATCAAGAAGATCATACATCATGACCAGGTGGGATTCATCCCAGGGATGGAAGGGTGAATAAATGTATGAAAATCTATACATGTAATGCACCAAATCAATAGAGCACAATCTAAAATCCACGTGATCTTCTCAATTGATGCAGAAAAGTCTTTTGACAAAGCCCAACACTCATTCACTTTCAAAGTACTACAGAAAATTGGAATAGAAGGCCTCTACTTCAGTTTGACAAAAGTCATGACAATCCAACAGCTAATATAATTCTAAATGGGGAAAAACTGAAATGTTTTACTCTCAGATCTGGTACAAGACAAGAATGGCCTCTATCACCCCTCCTATTCAATATAGTTCTAGAATCATTAGCTAGAGCCATTAGACAAGAGGGAGAAATAAGAGGAATAAGAATAGGTAAAGAAGAAGTTAAATTATCATTATTTGCAGATGACATGATACTTTACTTGGAAGACCCAAAAAACTCCACCAAGAAGCTACTAGAATTGGTACACAAATTCAGTAGCATAGCAGGATACAAAGCCAATGCCAAAAAGTGAATAGCATTCCTCTATACAGATAACAAACATACTAAGGGAAATTAGAAAAACAATACCTTTTGCAATATCACCACAGAAAATGAAATACCTTGGAATTCATCTCAATAAAGAAGTCAAAGATCTTCTCATGGAAAATTACAGTACTATAAAAAAAGAGATCATAGAGGATTTGAGAAAATGGAGAGATATTCCCTGCTCCTGGATAGGAAGAACCAACATCTTGAAGATGGCCATACTCCAAAATTTGTTGTATGGATTTAATACAATCCCTATCAAAATACCACCAACATACCTCCTAGACCTAGAGAAATCATTCCTAAAATTTATTTGGAACCAGAAATGACCTAGAATAGCAAAGGCAATCCTGTCCAACAAGGACAAGGCAGGGCATTACAATTCCTGTCTTGAAATTGTACTACAAATCTACTGTGATAAAATCAGCACTGTATTGGCAACAAAATAGACCTAATCAATGGAATAGATTAGAAGATACAGAGGCCTCTAGGAACATACTCAGCCACCTGATTTTCGACAAAGGTGCCAAACACTCATACTGGAAGAAAGATACCCTCTTTAACAAATGGTGGTGGAAAAACTGGCTCTCTGCATGCCAAAACTATAACTTGATCCCAGACTATCACCATGCACTAAGTTCAAGTCAAAATGGATTAAAGATCTGAACATTAAACAGAAACACTAAATCTCCTGGAATAGAAAATAGAAGGAACTCTTGAAGACATAGGGGTAGACAAAGAGTTCATGAACAAAACTTAAATTCAATGGGTAATACTTGCAAGAATTAATAACTGGGACTAACTCATTTTGAGAAGTTTTTGCACATCAAAAGAAATTACCAATAAAGTGAAAAGACAGTCCACAAATTTCAAAAAAAAATTAATTAATAAGCACTCAGACAAAGGTCTGCTCTCTAGATTTTATAAAGAACTAAAATCATTAGAGATCTTAATTTAAACATCCAATCCAGAAATGGGCATCTGAGATGAACACACAATTCTCAGAGAACAAGATTAAGGAAAGAAATAAATATATGAAAAAATGCTCCACATCACTAGCCATGCATGAAATCCAAATTCAAACAACACTGAGATACCATCTCACCCCAGAAAGAATGGCTATCATAAAGAGATCAACCAACAACAAATATTGGAGAGGCTGTGGGGAAAAGGGAACACTTTTCCACTGATGGTGGGAATTAGCCTGGTGCAACCATTATGGAAATCAGTGTGATGACTCCTTAAAAAAATAGGACTGGAAATCCCATACAAGCCAGCTATCCCCCTACTGGAAATTTTCCCAGAGGAAGTGAAAATGTCATATCATAGTGATATATGTGTACCTATGCTTATAGCAGCATAATTTGTGATATCCAAATCTTGGAAACAAGATGCCCATCACATGAAAAATGGTTGAAAAAGGTGTGGTATTTTTACACAATGGAGTATTACTCAGCTATAAAGAATGATAAACTCAAAAGCATTTAAGTATAAATGGATTCCACTTGAAGATATATTCATAAGTGAAACAAACCAGACTCACATGTGCAAATATTGTATACTGTCCCTAATATAAGAACTCAAAACAAGGAATACAAATAGAAAGGTATAACACAATGCAAAGGAAAGTGAGAACTTGAGAGTTGGACAATGAAGAGCAGGCAAGGAGAAAAGTTGGGAAATATGATAGGGGCAAAGCCATACACAGCCTCTTTACACACAAGATGGGTAAGCCAATGATCCTGAGAAACATCAACAAGTTTTTGAAACTAGCAGTTAATTGGTAGGATTCTAATCCTGACTAATTATACATGCTGATACATGTGAACCAAACAACTGCACTGAAGATATCAATGGGTAATAGAAGGGTCATGGTTGGACTTCTTGTCATTCTGGTCTTCTAAATACCTGCTCCTTGTCATGACATACCAATTATTGCCATACTGTCTCTCAAGCAAAGGTTTATTTGCTGTTTTTTTTTTAAAGTGAGGAGTAACTGGAAAAAAAAAGAAGAAAAAAAGGCACAGGACTGTCCTGCTATAATGCTGTATATGGTTAGATTTCTAAATTTCTGTGTAAAAATACGTAATTGTTTGTTTATATTCTTTAAATATTTTTCATTTTTTAAATTTTTATCTCCATATCCTGTAGGGATTTAAAGTTTAACGTATCAGGCCGGGCGTGGTGGCGCATGCCTATAATCCCAGCACTCGGGAGGCTGAGGCAGGAGGATTGTTGTGAGTCCGAGACCAGCCTGAGCTACAAAGTGAGCTTAAAGCCAGCCTGAACTGCATAGCGAGACCCTGTCTCAAAAAATAATAATAATAATAATAATAATAATAAAGTTTAACGTATCAGTACTTGGTGGAAATTACATGTTCCATCTTATGCCTAAGACGTTTGATAGACAGATAGTAAAGTTACACCCAGTGGCATATGTTGTAGGGTCGTAATAAGCTTTCTTCTGGAGGGTTAACAACTTAAGTTTGCAGATCAAAAATTAGAGAAATAGAAGGGCTGAAAGGACAGCCAACATTTTGGCCCTAGCCTTTCAAGGTCAGTGAAGATACATGACATAGGAGAACCTGTACTGTAACATCATGGAACTCAGTTGTGTCCCAAATTTTCTGATCAAGGAGATTATGGGGCCACAGAGGAATGTGTCAATGATGGAGAGTGTGCCTAAGAAGAGTCACATGGAGAGAAAACATTCTTTCAGGCTTTAGCAGTGAGCAAATTGGTCAAGCAATGGCCTTGACTCATCCACATGACTGACACTGACAAAAGATCTGCAAACTACAGGGTTACAGGCTAAATCCTGAGGGGACTTGACTAACCTTATCAGATACAAAAGATGTATTTCTTGCGTGTATAGGTCTTGCTTTATTTTGGTCTTAACCACCCAGCAGAAATGTATAAAAACAAGGTATATAAAGTCATATTAATATGCTGAGCTGTGAAAGACCCAAGTCAACAACTTCTGCAGATAACCTACTACTACTATGGACTTCTAGACTGTGTTGGGTTGTTTTGCTGAATTCACACACCTATAGTATTTAGATGGCAATGGAATATCCCTATCTGACAGGACTAAACAAAAAAGGGGATACAAAGGAAGGTCCATTCTGTATCTGTATATACCGTAAAGTTAGGACAGATAGATACCTACTTTCACTTAAATCAATGGAAGAAAGATTTGTACTAGTGTTTGTAATAGTGTTTAGACATGATATCTTGTCTGTATCTTGTAATATGGGTAACCACTAAGAAGATAACAATGTCCAAGGTATTAATTATTAAAACTGTCCTATTAATCAGCTTTGAAACTGTCTTATTGCTATTTGTTTCTCAATGAAATAAAAAAATAATGAAGCATAAATTTTCATAATACATGTGAAATAAATATTTGATGCACAGAACATTAAGATGTGTGATGGGTTTCCTATAGTAAGCTGCATAACCCACATATTTTTACCATTCACTATCACTATTTTAAATTAACAGTGCAATACAGGAATTCATTTCCAGGACATTTCTTATGTTTATTTTTTGGAGGCAATGTTAGGACAGTATCTCTGGAGAGATATATACTCAGACTAGTTTCCTGTTTAGAAAATTGGGCATCACGTACCAGGTGTGGTGGTGCATGCTACAATTTCGGCACTCAGGAGGTTGAGACAGGAGGATCACTATGAGTTCAAGACCAGCCTGGGAACTACAAAAGTGAGCACAAGGCCAGCTTAAACTGCACAGTGAGACCCTGTCTCAAAACAAACAAATAAACAAACAAGTTAATTGGGCATCATGAAGAAAATCAAAAGACATTCTCAACTTAAAATGGTCTGTTGCGAAGTCATGCTGATTACAATTAATGTTGCAAACTCAGGTCACATCAACAGTTAGGTGAGCATTTCCTCACGCTGTAGCCTCACAGTGATCTGGCATCTGGGTGGTTGGCAAACATTGGCTAGACTCCCTTCATGGGACACAGTCACCACTGATGTGTGGACTCACTACGCCTTGTCTTTGTATCCATCAAGGGGACCTACCAACAACAAAAGCAGCAGATTATTTTTCCTCAAGCTAAGATATCATAGCATGTACTTTTCATTTTAGGATCATGAGACAATTCTCTCAGATTCACTACCAGCAGGTCCTGTACCAGACATATATGCACACATAACTATTAAGGATGTACTTTCAGTAGACCTACAGGAGAGCATTGGTGAGCCAGAGAGAAAGAAGAAATCCAGCAAAAATAGGGGCTCAAAAGGGGTAGCCTAAAATAAATACCCTTAACCTGCCTGTCAGGCTCTGCAATTGCACTGCCACTGTCCAGCTTTTGGGCCAACGGACTAGACTTTTATGTCCTCTGATTTATTAGTTGTTGGTTATTTGGTGATGGGAGAGTTAACCTTCCAGGCATCTACAAGTGAGGTGGCCACTGTCAACCAAGGGCAATGCTCCAGAGAAGGCTGCAACTGGTTGGAATCCAAGAGCAGTAGCTCTCATCACAGCTGAGAGACAAGTGAGGGCAGTAGGCAGGGCCTGAGCAGGAGAGCAGCACTGCCCACTGTGAGTGCAAATGGACATGTCAGTGGACACAGGTTGCCCAGAGTGGGGATGCTCATACATACATGGGCCAAAAATCATCTCTCCATCCAAAGCACTGGGCCAGAGGGTGGGAATGGAAGTTAGGTACCCAGAGGTGGTGTGAGAGATGCAAACAGCTAGCCTGAGGCCCTGGTCATGCTGGAAGAAATAGTGAGCACATTGCCATCCAGAAGCAAATCTCTGGTCCTTCATAGGTCCCTGCTGGACACTCAATAGGGAAAACCCCAGGTCACACCTGGGGAAGCTCACTACCTCACAATGCAGGGCCTGCTCTGCAGTCCTTCCAGAGAGAGCTTGTTGGGCTTGTAGCCAATTCTACAGGATTTTCCTCCCTAATTACCTTTCCCCAGGCTTCCCACTGTCCAACTTTCTCCTCTGCTAGGAAATTAAGGGAGCCTTCTGTCCTAGCAGGTAGCAATCATCTCATCTTTTTGGCATTAATTCAAGAATGGAAAATGCCAGACTTTCAGACTTTGATAAATAATGCAAAATTTCAAAATAGAAAATCTCCTCCAAGTTGAAAGAGAAGAAGAGAGATACTTTCAGTTATTTATTTATTTATTTTTTTTTTGCCTACCACAAGTATTCATGCATTTCAATGTTAATTGCATTTATTTCCGGTATCGTATCTTCCTGGTTTGAAACAAATTTACATAAAATGAAGACAAAATTATTTTTAAATGAGTTCCCTAATAGTTAATATTTTATCCCCAGGATATGCATTCTGAATAACACTTTTGTGCTAAAATTGTACAGTGTTGTCTAGTTGTGGAAGGTAGATACCTTGGGGAGGAAACATAATGTGTTCTCTCTATTCATCACTTTGAAATTAAATTGTAAGAAAAAAGCAAAATTGAATTAGCAAGGAGTGAAAGACATCGTCTAGACAGCTTCCTTCAGGCAGAATAAACATGAACAGCACAGCTGGACATAGCCCTGGGGGAGATGGGCAATGATAGACAGCTGGGGCCTCTGGTAGGAGAGAAGGTGGCCAGGGTTCCCCTCCACAGCCTGACTGAGCAGGTTAGCAAGCTCCAGAGCACCCCTCTCTCATGGGCTATGAGGCAGGCAGCTGGCACACTCTGCTGTACTGGAGCTTTGTTGCTGGAGCTGACAGGTCAAGGATGTGTGTTCATCCTCCATTCTCAGTGGGCATCCAGTGAAATTCCTGTTATGCTCTCTAAACCTGCTCCATCTGTGATTCTACCCACATCAGTGAACAGTAACCGTATCTTCCTATCTGCATAGATCAAGATCATTTCAGTCCCTTTGCTTTGTCTCTCCTCCTCACAACCCATTTTCAAATTCATTTGCAGTACTGGTAGCATTGCTTTGACACCATTTACCATTCTCAACACCCACTGTGGCTTGAAGGTTCCCAGAACTCCTGAGCTGGAAGCACCATGCTCATTGTCAGATGTGGGTGGTATTTGGAAGTGAAAGCTTTTGGAAAATGTATTAATCAGCTTTCCATCACTGACTAAATGCCTGAGAAAACATCTGAGAGGAGGAAGGATTTACTTGGGCTCACAGTTTTAGGGTGCAGTGCACATTCTGTGGCACTATTCCCTTCGTTTTCAGTGAGGCAGGGACATGATGGTGGAGGGCACAGCGAAGGAGATCTGCTACCTCACAGCATCCAGGAAGCAGAAGAAAGCACCCAAAAGGAAGATGCTGAGGCCAGGTTAGTCTAGTCCCCAAGATCTAACCCCCAAATCACTCCTTTCAGATTGGCCCAGCTCCTAGGTGTCCATCACCACCCAATAAAGCGTTCACATCCTGGTCTTATCAAGGATTAATCCACTGATAAAGTCAGAGCTCTTATGATCCAAGTACTTCCAAAGCCCCACCTCTGAACGCATGAGACTTTCAGGAGATATTTTACACCCAAATGACTACAGGAGGTGATTGTCTTATAGAAAATTAGCTTTTAAGAATTGATGGGCTCTTTTAAGAATTGATGGTCTCTTTTAAGATTGATTAGCTGATTAATGTTCTAATTGATATTTTAACCCTGGTTTTTGTTTGTTTGTTTGTTTGGTTGTTGTTGACAAAAAGTCTTGCTATGCAGTCCAAGCTGGGCTCAAACTCGTGATCCTTCTGTCCTAGCCTACCAAGTACTGGCATTATAGGCACACACTACCATGCCCGGCTATTAATGTGTCATTAAGGAGTTTCTCTGCTCTGGAAGCAAAAATGTCTCTGGCACAATATTCTGCCGCACCACTCACTCCTTTTGCTGTTTGGGATGTATCAAGATGGCTGCCCCTTAATGGTTCCACCTTTGATACTGTGAGCTAGAGATATTTTTCTTTCATATAAATTATCCAGCCTGTGTTATTCAATTATATCAATAAAAATAAATTAAGGGACTATAGTGGTATGGCTTAGGGAGAGAGCACATGCTGATCTTTCTTTTGAGGCTTCAGGTTAGATCTCCAACACCACACCAAAAAAAAAAATCAATTTATTTATTTATTTATTATTTTTGGCAGAACTGAGGATTGAACTCAGACCCTTGCACTTGCCAGGGAAGCCCTTATTCTACTGAGCCATCTCCTTGGCCTCTTAAAATTCAATTATAAAAAATTGAATTTTCTCAGTCAAAGAAATGGATTGATGCATCATCTTTCCTGATACTGTGGTCCAAGGAGCCACCATCTCTTGCCCAGATTATTAGAGCATCTCCTTACATGGTGCTTTTAAATCTGCCTGCGGCCTACAACACTTCTAATAGCAGAAAGAGTAGTTCTTTGAAGACATCTTATGACTTAAATATCCTCAAAGTAAAGCAGAAACTTAAAAAGAACCAGACAAATAAACCCTACCAGGCTGTACAGAGATGACATTTGTCATTTTCTCTGCTACTGCCTGCAACCATTTTCTATTCAGGAAGAGCTTCCTGCTGTGTGAAGCCTGGTAAAAAAAAGTATATATGAAGCTTAACTTCTTTTGAGAAGCTGGAGGAATATGATGGATATTTTCCTCTGCTTTATCCACTGACTAGGAGATGGGTTTGCGAACAGCTTTGGTTAATCTGATGCTCCTGTACAGGAATATTCATGGGAAGCTACAGAGATAAGAGGTGTGGTGAGCTGGAAGGCCAAATGGGTGTCACATCAATGAATCACAGAGACATGTGTCCAAGCCCAGCACCTGGATCCAACTGGAAAGTGCTACTTTCAATTCTCACAAGAAATCAAGCAGGTTTTTGATAAGATGGTCTAGATCTGACTTCAGCCTGCAGAGTGAAGGTTGCAAATGATGGCCACTATCAAGCCTTCAGCCATGGGCTCTTTACGGTGGTCTGCTCTCACTCGGTAGAGTGCCTTTCTTTCCTGACTTTCAATTGGATCATTATTGGGTAAAGCAAAAACTGGCTTTATCAACTAGATTAAAATGTAAACTGTGTGTTTCAGTTTGATGTTTGGAAATAATGTACTCCACTAATAATACTATTTCTTTGAGAATGGGAGCCCCTGGAATTTATGGATTTACTTAGGAAGAAAAGAAAAAGCCCTAATGTATGGGCTTATTAAAATTTTAAAATTTAGGAATTTAGGAGTAAGGAGCCTGGATGGAAAACAAGCCTAAAGGTGCAGAAAGTGTTATAACATTGGGTAGTTTTGAAAGGGACTTCAAGCAATAGTTTTTAAAAGTATGATTTTTAAATTATAACCTCTTTATCTCCTTTCTGCCTATCTTTATTCCTTCTACTTCATAATCACTCATTGATTAATGGTACAAAGGAGTGGTCTCAACTTGAGTTAATAGCTCATCTGTAAGAACAATAAAATTAAAAGAAATAACAAGACTAAACAAGACTTTGAGCCCATGGGGCTAGCAAAACATGAGAAGGCAAATTTATGGGGAAATAAATGACAGATAGGAGCTAGTTTTCACTATATATATATATATATATATATATATAGTGATATACATATACCTTATATATCTCTGGGTGAATAAAGGTCTAGAGTTATGTCTGACCACTAACTTCTGTTTTCATGGTACAGAGCAGAGGCACTTTTACAGACTTATGTCATGTTTTAGGGAAACAGAGGGAAGGTAAAATATTTCCTTGTATCTTCTTTTTAGCAACTGCATTCATCTCAAAATAATCCTTATGCCACACTGGTATATTTTAAGGATGTGTATTCTGCTGCACTTCAATGTTACATGCATATTTCCTGATATTTGTGCTTACATTCAGCACGACCATCAGGGCTACTCAAGTACTGGTCTATGTGGAAAATGTAGCTCACACCTGAATGGCACAGGAGTAGATAACAGATTGTTCAAACCCTGGAGATTCTTGTTTATTTAGAGGAATTAGCTGATTGATTAGATTATGCTTGTAAATAATTAAAGAAAGATGTAAGCATTTTCATAGGCCACTCAAACTTTGAATAACCCTTCAAGAAAACTCTAGAAAAGTAGAAGCATAAGGCACTGTGACACTTCAAGAGACCTGACAATAAATATTGCTTTGCGGTTTGTATCAACATTGGCATTGAGAACTGTGTCTACTTATTCTCGTTCACGCAGAAATAAGTGCTGAAAGGAGGTTGCGAAAGTGAGCAATGCCAAGCTAATGAGAGCATTTCCCCAGTTTGAAAGAGTCAACAAAGTAAAATTGTTCCTGAGAACTCAGGAATAAAAGAGCCTTGTATATGAATTTACCATATTTAATTTCTATTCCCCAAGTGATTAGTCATTTAATTTTTTTACTAAAACTAAAGAGTCTGTATCAACCACCTTGACCCAATTGATATTTATAGACCATCTTACCCAATAACTGCAAAATACACTCTTTCCAGGTATGAACTATAAATTCATGAAGATAGACCAAATCTTTCAATATTAAAGAGCCAACTTTTAATAAATTTCACATGATTGAAATTCTATGTAGTGTATCTTCTTCCCATGCTGGAATTAGATTTATAATGTAATATTAAACTGCAAACATTTCTACCTGAATGATAGAAATAAGCTTAAAGGAATTCTCTTGGAGAAATCTTCTAATATTGTACTTCAAGATAAAAGGGAAAAATGCATACCTACAGACTGTATAGTCATCTGCAGTTTACTTATTATATAATAGGTATTATTATAATATAATAGGATATTATTATAAAAGGTATTATACACAGAAAACTCTATTACATATTAAATGTCTTAATACTTTTGAAGAATGGTAAAGAGGCCTCAGGCTGCTGAGCAAACCCAAAGGAGGATGGCCCTACTCTTCTATCCTGGATCTAAGCTTTGTCACAAACTCTGCCCTCCCTAAATACACCTCAGCCTTTCTGCATATGAGCTGCTTCTGTTTTTTCTCTCTCACCACACAGTAATATTCAAAAACATGTGTGCATGAGAGTCCAAGGTTATCTGTGACTTATCCTCCCCTCCTCAGTTAATGGGCAAATGCACACCCAAGCTTTGCCAGCCCAAGCCCCGTGCTCGTTCACGACAGTCTGGCCTGCTACTCAAACTCATGTCTCACTGAAAATTTTCATCTTACTGAAATTAATAGCTGACATTTCCTAAGAAGTGGTAATAAAAGATGCTGACAAGTAAGTCTGACAAATGAAAGAGAAAAGTCATTAAATTGTTTGTTTTATTTATACTTAGGTTACATAATAGTTTCACACTATTAGACTAGATGATGAATAAAAAAATGTTAACTTTGTGTACACGTGTTAAATATTCAATTATCTGTGACATAACTGTCTTCAAATTGCTTCTCATTTTTGTAGGATGATCATGAAAAGATAAATTAAAAAAATAAAATGCTTGTATCACTGACTTTCCCAGTGCCTTCTTTTAAACTGTGATATTTTAATTATTCACCTCTAAAGTATATTTGACAAAATCCTGTTTCATTTTTCTTCTTCACATGTTAAACTTATCAACTTCTCTTTGTCACAGCAGCAGGTGAGGACTGGGAGTTGAAAGTTCAATATCACATCTATCAAAAGCATAGAATCTACCGCCTGCTACAAGATTGATAATTCTCTTCGGTCATGCTTGCAATATGTTTATATTATATTACTGAAACTTATTCCATCAGACAATTGAGAATAGAAGATAAAATGAAGCAAGGAGAAATGTGTACTCAGAATTAATTTTATATGTGGTCATAATGACCTCTGTAACTTTGGCAAGGTGAATCCTTAATATTCAGATGACAAGGATCTCTGCCCCTCCTTCTACAACTTCCTCAGTAGGAAACATTCAACACCGAAGAAAGGTGGGTTGTAATTCAACATTATACTATGAAATGAGTGCCGTCTCAGAAGTTGTGCACAGGAGCACATCTTGGCTGGGACTGGACGGACTGAGCAATACCACATACCACGTTCCTTTCTTAGGCACACAGCTCACCCACTCTTCCCAAACCATGGCCATTAGGTGGAGCCATCTAAGTTCTTCCAATAGCATGTGAGAAAAGTCTCTTCCAGACTAAGGTAATGAAGTGCTAATGAGTACTGACCACGTCTTGCTTCTCTATCTGCCAGCCAAACACAGAAGCACCTACTGAAGACCCCAAGACCCAAAGGAATGGTGGTTCTTTCTCTTAATAAATTCTTATTGGGCCAAGACTCTAAAATCTTAGAGTTTTCTTGTTGTATTAATTAGCCTACCTTAAATAGTATCCTGAATAAATCTATATGCTGAATTACTGTACCTATATATTACTCTTAGTATGTTGAGTTTGTCCAGGAATTTGGCAAACTTGGAGCAGTTACAATGATTTCATTGAACAAGAATGTGTAAAACAGATGCTTAGTAGTACATTAAAACATTGCAGGGACAATATCTAGAGAGAAGTTAGAAGTATAGGAGAAATAGTTACTGAGTTTCCTTCTTATCTGCTCACCCACTATCATCTCTTTCATGGAACACAGGTAATATTACAGAGGAATGAAACTCCCACCTGAAAGACACCAGGGCCTAGTTCATGTTCTTAAAACTGAAGATTGAATTTTATGAATATATGGAAGTTAAGAGCAGAATATATTTATTGGAGGGAAAAAAAAGCTCCTGTCCAAGACAGGGACAGAAGGTGGACCCAACGGGCTTGCCCCCTAAACTGCTTCTTCCACATATTTTTATGGAGTAAAACCCTGTAGTGAGGTTGGTCTTAGGTGGAAATCATGGGAACTCGTTAGGAGGGCATGAGGTAGGATGAAACTATGCTCAACCTGTAAGACTACAAGTATAACTGTTCAGGCGTAATTGATTAAATCAGGATCAAATGAGGAATGAGTCATATAGCAAGTATGCATGAACATGGAACAGGGGCTCTTCCTATTGATGCTTGGGTTAGTGACTCTTTTTGGTCCTCTCAGGGTGAGTGATACCTATTTAAAATATCAATACTGGATGCCCAGTCCTAGGGAAGTATGTGGCTGCATTTGTTTGCTGTTTTGTCCTGAGATCTGGCCCACAGGGGAATGTGTCTCTTCCAAAGTCACAAGGTCCCCTTGTGTTCCATACTGTTTCCTTGAGGGCCTACCCCTGTCTGACAGCCTATAATATTTCTGTCTAATTTAGCTGCCTGAAACAGTAGCATCCATCCACTGTTCTTCTTGAGACCATGTTGGTCTAACTCTACCCTGCAGAGTGCTGCACAGTGATTTTCCCAAAGCTCCAGCCTGGTCATGTCCTATTCCACTGACAATCTTTCAAAAGTGCTCTACTGATCTGGCTTCTGTTCCTCCTTCCAGCCTCATGACCTGTGACTCTCAGATCCATTCACTCTGTCTATGTCAATTGTATCTGGAGTCACTTGTAGTTCCTAATATAAGCAAGCTCATGAGTATATTTACAGCTTTTCACTCTATATTCATCCTGTCTGCATCACCTTCCTGTTCCCTGCACTGTCTTAGTACATTTTCTGTTGTTATAAATGAGTGCCTCAAGCTGGGATATTTATAAAGAATAGAAGTTTTACTGGGGATGTGGCTCTTGCCTAGCATATATGAGACTATGAGTTTGTTCCCCGGCACCACAAATAAAAGAATAGTGGTTTGTAACTTGATTCAAGCTATAGTTCCCTGGTTCTGGAGGCTAGGAAACACAAGAGCATAGGGCTGGAATTTTGCTTGGGCCTTCTAGTTGCAATCTCATATGGCAGAGATCATCATGTGGTAGGACAGAGCAAGTACGCTACAACACGTCCCTCTTTGTCTTCTAAAGTCACTAATGGTATTTTGGGGGCTCTAACCTTATGGTCTCTTCTACCCCTAATTTCCTCTCAAAGGTTCCCACCTCAAAATACCATTAACGTATAAATCTAGAGATTGAGTTTCTGACACATCTCTTCTAGGGAATGTATTCAGTTGATGATGTCCCTTTGCAGAGGACTTGTTCCAAGTCTACCTCACCCTTCCCATGTGTCCCACTACACATTGTCCCTCTCACTCACTGCATGGAGAATGATGTGGCTGCTCTCTGGGGCTGCACGCAGCAAGCAGTGTTCCTACTCTGGGAGATAGACAGCTTCCATAGCCAGGTTCACCTGCAAATTCTAAATCTCTGGACGGTGTACTGTTGTGGAGAATTTTACTCTCATTGCATAATTCTTAAGCTTATACTCTGTAGGAGAACCTAGGTACAGTAGATAGGAAGAAAAGACCCTTTTCTCATGCACTTTATGTTCTAGCAGCAGAGACAGGCTATATATTGTTATAACATTTGAATAACCCGAATTGTAACAGCTCCAGCTTACAGTTTCTTTGGCAGTGCAAGCATATACTTCAAAAATTTAGTAGTCTCCATCACCTCATAGTTCTGAGCCTAAACATTGTTCTTGAATTTGCGTTTTGTAAGTCTGTGTTAGCCCAGTGTATTTCTTTCTCACTAAAGCCAACCACTTTGCAGGCATGTGAGACAACAGGAGCGGGTGGGAAGACGGCAGGGCTTGTGATCTGACCTTTGTCTCTAGCAGAATCTTGCTGTTTAAATATGAAGATTTCCTGGAACCTTTCTAATTCAAGCTTTTTCATATCTATCTATTACTATGGAGAGTCTAGTCCTGTACAGAGGATTCTTTTGATTTCCAGTGATATTTACTTTAAAACCACCCATTTCTTGTGTAAGCCTGTTGTGACCTTCTCATATCTTGCTAAAAGTCAGCTCTAGATGCCAACATGCGCACACGCTGACTTTTCCATCCACTTTCCCCAGAGCAGTGGTTCTCAGAATTTGTTCTCTAGCCCACCATTTAAAGCTGTTAGAAGGGCCAGCCAAATAGCTCCACAGATTTAAGCATCTGCAAGCAGGCAGAGGGGATGGGGGTTCTATCCCCAGGCCTAATGTGCCAGCCACACCCCCAGACATGCTGAGATGGAAATTGAGAATGGGTATGGTGGCATGCACTTGTAATCCCAGCTCTTTGGAGGCTGTAAACAGGCAGATCACTATGAGTCTGACCTGGTAGTGAGCCCCCGAACACTGTGTAGACCCTTTCCTAAAATACAAGAAAGAAAGAAAGAAAGAAAGAAAGAAAGAAAGAAAGAAAGAAAGAAAGAAAGAAAGAAAGAAAGAAAGAAAGAGAGAAAGCGGTTAGAAGTACAAATCCTCAGTCCAGACCAAATCGCTGTGTATGGCACCCAGGGGCTTGTGTTTTCACAATTCCCCCAGGTGAGCCTGGTACACTCTGCTCCAGAGAGACAGTGGTGGGCTGTGTTCTAACGGGTGGAAGGATATCTGGTTAGAACCAGAATATATGTTGGTGGACAGAAAAGTAATTACAAAGAATGAGGGGCAACTTCTAGGTCAAAGAGACCATTTTCAGACCTTAAGAAAGTCAACATGGGTTTTCCTGACCCCACATTTTAAAGTATGAGTTCCAGCCTCCTTGACACAGTATAGTTCTGTGCGTGCGATCAGTATCACAGCACTTTAGAGGCTGTCACTACATTGTGCCTTTTTCCCCTTTGGGGACTGGTTCCTTCTCCATTCTGCATGGCCTCAAGTGTGCTAACCATCATAGAGTTCCATGTGGTTGGTTATAAGAGAAGGTGTGAGATAAAGGTCCAGAGAAATCTGATAGTCTATCCCTATAACACATAGTCTTTATGAGCAAAAAAGTATGGCTCAAACAAAATCAGATTCTGATCAGAGCTAATGACTAAGCAATACCTGGCACTAAAGGACACAGGTTTCTGCACATCTATGCTGAGCACAATCCCTGTGTTGGTTGCAGTAAGATATACTACCTGCTACATCACCAAAACCACCAAATTCAGGGCCTTACCATGGGCAAACATAATTTTATCCTCATGTGAGAGCCAAGATGATTGTTTGTGGACAAGAGGCAGTGTATCACACAGGCACTGGACATTCTAGGCTCCTCCCATCTTTTCCTTGTATCCTAACCTTAATCTCAGCATCTTCAGTCTGGTCCCCCTGCCACTGTCCTTTCCATAGAAAAGGAGAGAATAGGTGAAAGAAGGCACACTCCACAGGCCAGAACACAGTCCCACGGTCAGACTCCGTGGGAAGGCAAGTCCCAGGAGGCAGGGTGAAGCTGTACTTGCCAACATAGAACAGTCTAGTCCCATATCCCCTGCTGATAGTGATTCTAAGACACATCATTTTGTGTGCCTCTAAAGGGGAAGAAATGTTGGCAGGGAAACAATAAAGCATGATGGATTATTCATTGTGTTTTAATTTCAGAGATCATGAAATGTGAAAAGGTTCACCATCAACACAGTGCTGGACTAGCAAGACTTTGGTTAACTTTTACTTTGGAGCCCAATTTTGATCCAGGGGTCAAATTTCAGCTCTATAGCTTTTTTATTATTAATTTTATTGAGAAACAAATAGCAATGAGACAAACCAATTAGTAGGACAGTTTCAATAAATAGTACACTGCATATTGTTGTCTTCGTAGTGATTATTCATAGTATAAAGTGCCAACATGATATCTGTCTCTATAGCTTTTAAGCTGAATGAGTCTGAAGAACTGACTTCTACTCTCAGAGAGAAATCTCACGTTTGCCTCAGAACAACCTTTAAAAATTGCATTCATTGGGTATATTTGATAACATAATTGTCAGCACGTGGAGTAAAATTTGCCGATGGCTTTTTGGTTGCCTTTCCAGCCTTTCTTCTCTTTTTCCCCATTGATAGAACCTTGATTTTATTTATCTGCCTCAAAGAAATTTGCCTGCTAAAAAGGCTTCCCCTAAACCTGTAGAGGTTCATATTAATCTTGTCTAGTTCAGTCTGAGTGACTTACCTCTTGTGAACTGATTGGTCTAGTTATAAATATATGATGCTATTCTGGCCAATGAGATGTGAGAAGTGAACTATGTGGGCTTTATCATGTGACACATAAGGGGAATTTTTTGGATGTTGTCATCTGTGTAAATCCTGGAATTCTTGAAACCATTTTTGGCACCATGATATATGAAATGTCAACATGCCTAGAAAGGCAGGAGGGGAACAAGGAAGCTTTGAGGATAACAGTGAACCACTGGGAACCAGACCTTGAATCCCCTTCCTCTACATTTTTTGCAGGGTAAGTAATTAATGGCATCATTAAAATAACTATAGCTCAATTTTTATTTATGCCTAAAGACCTAAAATTGATGCCATATTCAATAGCCATAAATTCATGCAATGCTTAACACTTTTGCTACTTTTGGCACTTATTTCAAATCTCTATCTGCAATGTCATCATCTACCAAGCTGGGAATAAAAACAGTCATATGTCTTAAGAGTTGTCAACAGGGAGGAATGAGTATGTGGCCCCTTCACCAGCCCTAGGAAGCACTCAAGGCTGCATCCAGGCTGCCAGGAATTTAAGAGCTTTCTTCTGCAAAGGCCTTTGTGATGTTTCTACCTTTGGGCATGGACTGACACCCCAGAACCCATAAGCCAAAGGAACCTGTCCTCCTGTAACTTGTGTATATCTGGTGTTTGGTATCCCTGATGAAAAGCTGAGTAATATGCCACCTCTTGACTTTCTGCATGGGAAGTACATGGGAAGTGAGTGGGAGAAGGTGGATCCAGAGCTAGTGTTGGAAAATTGGAAGGAAATCCATTCATGACAAATAGAAATGGGGGACTGGGAAAAAGAACCAAATGTGGGAACCTGCAAAAGATGATCAGAAGATCCAGCATCAAAAGGCTCCAAAACCACATACTGGAGAAAACTAAGAACAAAGAGCCGAGTGGAACTAGGCAAAGGGACAAGCAAGGTTATATGCACATCAAATTTGTAGACTTCTTACTCTAAACCATTCTTGAACAAGTAGTTGGGCCCAGGGAACTGGGAAGTTACATCATTGAAGTCCCAGGTGTTACTTTGGTTTCCTGGCTGGATGCCCAGGTCTCTGAGATCAACCCATGTCTCCCAGCACTGCTGCTCCTTGCCAGGGTGTCTATAAACTGCCTGTTGCCAGGCTTTTGCACACACATCTGCCAGGCTGCTGCTGGCCTCCCCCTTGCTGGGCCTCCCCTGCACTGCCCTTTGGAGTAGTAGACCACTGAATTCTTCTGCCGCCAAGCCTGCCCAGTCCATATTCTGCCTCCCTCTATGCTCAAAAGGGTGGATTTCTCCAGAGAGGCTGACCTCTTGAATAAGATAATACAGTGAGTGTCTCCTCTAACATTTTGTTTTGGGGGAAGCTGATCTTAAGTGTATACTTTCAAAATGTTCTGGCTAGTCCTCATTTTCTGACTCTTCCTGCAAACCTGACTATACTCCAGTACCCAAGACCTGGCACATATAGAGGCTTGATAAGTGCCTGCAGCCTCCTTGAATGACCTTTTCTACTTAACTTTTTGATCTTTGAAATTATACTTTTATGGATGTGGTCCTTTGGTTCACATTAAAATATAAATTCCCCATGGGAGAGACCCTATTAAGACTTGCAGGGAATTACTAATTGACATCTTCATGTGAATGAGGTTATTGGTCCCCACCCCCCACCCCTGGCACTTAAAGCAGTTTTGCTGAGAAGAAAAGGAAATAATGATTATCAGATGGTGATGTAAGAGGGTCACAGGAAAAAGACACGAGAGGAGACAGTTTAGTGGGCTGGTTTGCAGGGGTTTAACGTGAATAATTGCTCTAGTTGTTTCTTTTAACCTTGAAGGATAAAAATATCTTGCTTTGCTTTGTTTCATTTGAAATTTCACTGAGTAAAATTTCAGTTATGCAGTGTTATAAGGCACCTAGAAAGCAAAAGAATTAATGGTGTCTTAGTCATTTTCATAGAGCATACAGTAACAGAACACCACTGACAGGGTAAATTATACACGATAGAAATTGCTTTGGTATGTAGTGTGGAGACTGGGGATCCATGGCAGAAAGATCATATCAGGTAAAGGCCTCCATGCTGTCACATACATGGCAGAAGGGAACACAGTGGGCAAGCACAGGGGCCAAAGGTTGAAGCTCACATTTTAGGTAGGAATCCTCTCCATTGGTAAAGGCATTAAATCCATTCATGAGGGCCACAGTGCCTCTCTGTCTCAGTTACTCTTCTCTCATTGCTGGGACAAACACCCAACACCCAAAATGAAGGAAGGGAAGATTTATTTAGCTCACAGTTAATGGAGGTTTCAGTCCATACTCAGCTGGCTCCAAGGCAGAGGGGCACATGGCAGAGGGCAACCTTTCATGACAGCAGCAAAAACAGAGCAAACAGAGCAAAAGCAGGAGTAGCAGCAACAATGGTAACAGAGAGCAAATCTGTCTCCCTTATGTTGTGCAGGTTCAGGCTATTGTCCCCAGCCTGGGTATAGTACTCATACCCATAATCTCAGCAGTACTCAGAACCCATAATCCCAGCCTCGGATTCTGAATTAATCACAAACTCTAGAACTGCATGGGGCTTTGGGGGAACAAATACACAGAAACCATAACACTCTCTGATCTGATTATCTCTTAAAGTCTCACTTCTCCACACTGTTTTAATAGCAATTACATTTTTTTTTTTTGGTATTTTATTCAGGGCCTCACTACACAGCTTGGACTCATAGTAATCCTCCTGTTTTCAGCCTCCCTAAGGCTGGGGTTACAGGCGTGCATGGCATGTGGTGCCAGGGATCAAACCCCGGCTCCTGTGCTTGCCTAAGCAGGTGCTTAGTCTGCAGCACTATCTCGCTGGCACTGCAATTATATTTTAAAATAAGTTTGAACAGAACATTCAAACCATAGCAAATGGTAGATAATGGAGGCCACCTTACAATGACAGATCAGTCAGCACGTGGAAGGCCCCAAGTATATACAAATTGATGGACATAAATCAGTCATAAAAATGTCTGGCTTCTGTGTTAGCTATAACAGATGCATCTCAAAAGGGTGAATTTGTCCAGAGAGGCTGAGCTCTTCCATACGATAATATAAGTGAGTGTCTTGTTTAATGTTTTATTTGGGGGGCTGATCTTAAGTGTGTACTTTCAAAACTGAGTTTTGCTGGTGTATGCAATAGGTCAGCCTCAAAGATCTGACTCATGGTTCTCCAACTCACAAAGTAAGATGAGGAATAGACCTTACTGGTGCAGATAATGTTTTATACACTGCCACCACATCTGCATATCAGTACCAGGACCACTGAGGAAGCAAAGGAGTAGCTGGAGATAGTGAATGCTACGAAAGGGCTCACCCTGAAACTCTCATGGAGTTCTTGGGGGCCAGGAATTGTGCTCAGTACTCTTTTAAATTTAATTTTCAAAATAACTTCTAAGCAATTTCTTTTTTATCCCCTTTACTTATAAGTAAGTGAGCCTCCAAGAATTTTAGTATTTACTTTGGATCGTGGAACTAGAAGGAGTCTGTGTTACCTTCTCATTGCTGTGACAAATGTCTAAGAAAAAGAACTTAGAAAAAAAGAATAATATGTATATATAATTTCTTAGACAGGCTTACAGGATGAGAAACTGGGTAATCCACATTAGCTCTCTGCATGCCAGAGAATTGGAGGACCAGAAGCTGCTTTGTGCATGAAGTTGGATGCTTCAGATAAAGGGAGACAAATAATGTAGCCCCTAGTCTGAGGTTGAAGTCTTAGATGTCCCCTGGAGATCCACTGGTTGCACTTGCCTTAAAAGATAGGAAGAGAAGCAGGGGAGCTAGCTCAGTGGTCTAAGCACCTGGCTGACAAGCACAAGGACCAGGGTTCAATCCCTGGTACTGCATGCTGTGCCAGCCCCAGAAAAGGGCAGGGTGGCGCACACCTGTAATCTCAGCACTAGGGAGGCTGGACAAGAAGATCACTATGAGGTCCAAGCTGCATAGTGAGAACCTGTATGAAATATTAAAAAAAAAAAAAATAGAAGCAGCTAAAATCTGAAGGCCACCACTAACAGCAGCAGCATGAGACGCACTGGTCTCACAGTAGCTTGCCAACACTGGCTGATTTTCTCCTCCTCAGTTCGTAAGTCTCCAAGCCAGTCACCTCTGGACACACCCCCAGTGACACTCCCTAAAGTGTGCCTTTCAAATCCCCTCATTGTCTCTCTCTCTGGTCAGGTTGAAGTCAGGATAGCTGTAGACAGTAAGAATCCAGTTCTGGGCAGTAAAAATAGGCCTGCTTAGTGCAAGCCAAAAGTGGAGATTTTTTAATATGAAGGCCTTTGTTGTATAATATCCATGAACCTAGGATATTGCTGTTCCCATTTTTAAGACAAAGAGCCTGATTATAAGATAAGTTAAAACTTTTACCAAAGTTTTATAGCTAGGATATGAATTAAGAGAAACATGAAAGTCTCTGCATTTTCTAAGAGTCTGGGCTGTTTAGAACTTCTATACATTGAAATGAATATTTCAGAATACAAATTACTATCTACACAATTAGCTACATAGTTTAAATATACTACTATGTCTGAATTTATGATACAATACATAAATATTACAAATGATTTTCAAGAATGTTTATTTTTATTAGTATATATTTATAATACGTAATAAATATTCATCCTGAGAAATGGGATATCTCTATCTATCTATTCATCAATCTATCTCACATCTTGGCCTTCTCACTCCCCCTTCCTTTCTTCATTCCTGTCTCCCCTTCCCATTTCCCTAAGTCTGGCTTCCAGTTTTCAGGAGTAGTGCTGTTCCTACTGGCCAGGTCACAGAGTGTTTTCTCTACAGTGTGGTCATGTAAGGCTATCTATTGCAGTTCAAAGACTGAAAGGTATCTTGTTTAGAATTCTTTATTTATTCAATTGCCACAAGTGTGGCGGAACATGATTTCATTATTTCTTCTGTCAGTAGCCTATTCTGGCCCCATTATGAAACTGTCATATTTTCCTTCCTGAGGCCTCCTAGATTGTGTATCTTCAGAAGCTTCACAGTGTTGGAAAATGTTTTCAAGAAGAGTCAACCCTTTGTCTACTTCAAAAAGCTTTTCTTTTTTGAATCCAGAGACAGAACTATTGAAGGTATCATTTGGACAAGTTCCACAGACAGCTGCCCGAAGATTTAGAAACTACCACCAAATTTTCTGTTCCTGGGGTCTGAAGAAGTAGGAGACTTTTTGTTTTATTTTATCTTGTTTTGGTGCTAGGAATTGGACCCAAGGCTTAGCTATCCTAATAAGCACCTAAGCAGGAGCTACAGTCCTATCTACTATTACATTCTAAAGAAGCTTATTGGTATATAAACTGAAAACTAAATAATTACAACAAAGAAGAATAAAAATCAGCAAGAAGCAGAAATTCTACTATGCTATCATTAAAACTTAATTATATTAATACAGTTACATGTTTACTTAAACCCTTAACTCCTTGGCAGATAAATCTAGGGACAGAAAAAGGTACCAGTTCCAATTATGTTGACATGTGAATAAGAGAGAAATAAAGAGCACTAAAATGTAAGTATAATTTGATAGCAAATTAATACAATTTTATAAAATGTCAGAAATACATGACTGAGAGAAGTGAGTTGCGCCTAATGGTTGAAATTCAGCAATGATGACAGAGGTTAGTTTCATGCTGGGGCAGATTACTAATTAGTGAATCTCAAGTCGTAATTACCTGTGAGATAAAAAACAAGAAATAGGGAGAATCGGCTCTCATGCTCCAGCTTCCCAATCATCTCAACAGGAAGAAATACAATGGGGCATCATTTTGCTCCAAATAAGATTTCTGAAGAGAGAAAAATTGAAAAACTTGTATTTGACATTGCTGTATCAGATGTAGCCATGAGGAAGCTTACAGTATGAGGGAACTGTGGTTGCCGAGGAAAAGCCTGTCTTCTCGACTCTTCTGTGAATGCTTCAATATCACTGTATTCTTAAAAAAAATATTCTGCAAAACTGCAAATATTCATTTTTAGAAAATTTTTCTTCTGAATTTCTTAAACATCTATGCATGGAGAACAAGAAGTGTTGCTCATTGCTAGAGGGGCCCTGAGCAGTTCTGCCAGCCGGGTAGACATTTAGGGGTGTTCTTAGAAAAGTAAACCGACTGTAACCAGAAATAGGGCCCTGGTAAGGCTGAAAACATATGTCTGCCTAGAAACCTGCACTTGGAGGTTTGTAGCAGCTCTATTCTTAACTGGCAAACCTTTCAAGTAACTAAAATGTCCCTCCATAGGTGAGAAGAGAAATAAACCATGGTACACACAGAATGGTCACTCATCACTACAAAGAAATGAGTTCTCAGGCCCTGAAGTCACTAAGAAATCATAAATGCAAGGGTCAGCCAAATAGCTCAGTGGATTAAAGTTGTCTGTGAGCAGAGGTTGGATCCCTGGGCCTACCATGCTGGCCTCACCCTCAGGGCAGGCTTGTTCCTTCCTCATCTGCCCCCTCCTTCATTTCTTGACCCCTCTCCTCTTTGAGGAAGATCTTGCTCACTACTTCCTATCAGCTACTTTTCATTCTGCTCTTTATTTATAGTTTGGTTTCTTACAGAAGAGAAACCATGAAGGACTGTGGAGGTAGCTCCGAAGTCTAAACACTCGCCTGGCAAGTGCAAGGAGCTGGGTTTGATCCCCAATACTTCATGCTGTGTCCCAGGTACGGTGCAGTACATCTGTAATCCCAGTGCTGGGGAGGCTGAGACAGGAGGATCACTATGAATCTGACCTGTATAGTGAGATGCTGTGCCACATAAATGAATAAATAAAAGATTTTTAAGCATTAAAAATAAGAGAAAACATGATATATTGTAGTGTCTTACATATTTCATATAACATCATGATATCAAGGTGGATCCACTGTCCTACACACGACTCAACTTCATCTTCTTTTATGGCAGAATCTTACCCCATTCTGTGTAAATACCACATCTTCCTTATCCGTCCATCTGTTGATGGACACATACACCATCTCCACGCCTTAGCTATTATGAATCATGCTGCTAGGAACATGGGAATGTGTGTATCCCTATCATGTGAAGACTTTAACTCTTCTATTTAAAAAATGTTTTTAACTCATTTATTTATTTGTTTCTCTCTACACAGCTCAAACTCATAGTGATACTCCTGTCTCAGCTTCCTCAGTGCTGGAATTACAGGCATGAGCCATCATGCCTGGTTTTGGTGGTTGGCTAGGAGCAGGGCCAGCATTGTATGTGGTACCATGGATCAAAATTGGATCCTTGTGCTTGCCAGGCAGGTGCTTAGGCCACAGAGCTATCTGCCTAGCCCTGACTAACTCTTTTGAGAAGATACTTAGTAGGGGAATATCTGGGTCATGTGGAATTTCTAGTTTATCTCTTGTGGTACATACTCTACAAAAGAGGTACAAACAACATGATTTCCATTTTTCCAGTTTTAACTTTAAACGTTCTGGGCCAATTTTGGATTTTGAAACTCACCAGCCACCTCCTTAGAAATAAGCATTGGATAACTCAGCACAGGCTATGTTATGCCAGAGTAGCAGATGAACCTTTAAAATATCAGTGGCTTAGCACATCAAAGCTGCCCAACTGTCTCTCATGTACAATCTATTAAGAAAGGGTGACTGTCAAGAAGCGTCTGGGCAAGTATTGGCTAGACAGTCTACCTGCTTCCACACTGGGGCTCCGTCTCTTGACAGAGCACCCCAAAGAGGCCTGAGAGACCCCCACTTTAATGGCTGTGTCACAGCCCAGGAGTTCTATCTTTATTTCCAGTGTTGATATTTTATGTATCAGGAGTTTCTCTGCATTGATTTTTTTTTTTTTTTTTTTTTTGTCTTCTGTGCAGCTCAGGCTGGCCTTAAGCTCACTTTGTAGCTCAGGCTGGTCTCGAACTCACAACAATCCTCCTGCCTCAGCCTCCCTAGTGCTGGAATTACAGGCATGCGCCACCACACCCGGCTTCTGCATTGATTTTTATTTTATAAAATAATGCATTAAAATACTCATCATTTAGATTACTGAGGGGTTTATTTTTATACCCTTATAAACTTCATTCCTTAGGTAAATCCCACCCTTGCCTCTCCCTTGTGCAGGCCCTGCATGAGTAGAAATATTCCTTGATCATCAACCTTTCCCCACAATCTGTGGCCACTGGCTCTGATATCTGGAACTTTTTCCTATTCCGCATCTTTTTCAGTTCCACTTGAAAGTGATACTTGGTAGAGATCTTCCTTGGGTTGCTTCATAGCTGAAGCAGTCTCAGGGTTGTGCTTTTATGGCTTTGCATTTTCCCCAGAAACCTAGCAGATTCACAGTCTAATCCCAGTCAGTTAGTTCTGACCAATGACCACAACCCAAGTTTTTCTTGAAAGTGCTTAAAACTCTATTTTCCTTTGCCCACCTATGACCATACCCCACTTTCAAGTTCTTTGGGCCACCTGAAGCTGACAGGCAGTTCAGAAGAAGGAATCCACGCACATGTATCTTTGCAGTGAATTATTTTACCCGATTAAAAAGTTTTACTGAACATCAGATGCTTTGTCTTTGCCTAAAGTGCCCTTCAATCAACTGAAAATTTATCCCACTGGGCACAGCGATGAACACTTAATTCTGGTTACTCAGGACATGAAGGCACAGGACACTGACCAGTTCGAGGCCAGCCTGAATAACTTAGCACTTAAATATTGCAATTTAAATTGTCTGGGAAGGTGACGCAGTAGTAGAGCACTTGCCTGGCAAACATGAAGCTTTGGGTTCAATTCTTAGCACTGGAAAGAAAAAAGAGACAAATGAATGAAAAAAAAAAGAAAGTTTATCCTAGTATTTCCTGTAGTATTCCCTTCTTCATTTAAATTTTATTTATTTCTTTGGACACTGGAAGGAGAGGGCTTACCAAAGCTGCAGGGCTCTGAATCTCTAGAACCTCTCTATCTCATCTAACATCTACATAGAAATTAGCAATAGTTTTCTGAGCTCATGTGTTCTATGGAAGATCTTTGCCAAATGCAGCTAGCATCAATCAACTCATAAGGTTCTGTTTTCCAACCTTTTCATCTGGAACCACAAGTCCAACTGGCTCATATGCCACCTGTGTTAGGCGCACCAACAGCTCTGAGAAATGTCCACATCGTAATGCCCCAAAACTGTGAATATGTTATTTTATACAGTGAATAGAACAAGGTGGAAGATGAAACAAGACTGTTAACTGGCTAATCTTTGTGGTGTCATGATATTTATTTTTTGGGTGTCACTCCTGTTTCCGGGCTTATACTGTTCTCCTTTAAAGCAGGTCATCCCAACCAGATTTCCTTTAGTTACAGACTCTCAAATAGTCCTTGTTTTTCTGTCTTACAGTGGGACATTAAAAAAATTTCTAATTTCTAGCCTGCCCTTGTCCAATAGTATGAGGCCCTCCTTATTCCCGAGGGGATTTGCCTACTATCCTAGAGGTAGGAATACCATACAGCAGACAGCTCAGAAGAATCTGAGCAGACAGGCCTGGCAGGGCTTCCCCACCCAGTCTGTTAACACTAAACCACACCCCCTTTTGCAATCACATTTCAACATAGTTATTCATGCTGCACTCACCTATGCAATAAAGCCTCCATAAAATCTCCAGACAGAGTTTGGAGAGATTCCAGAGAGCTGGCCACGTGGAGGTTCCTGGAAGTTGGCACCTGGAGAGGCACGGAAGCTCTGTTCCATCTTGCCCATCTCTTGACCTGGACCTCTATGATATATTTTGGGATCAACGACTAAACATGCTACCCTGAGTTCTATGAGCTCCTTGGGACAAATTAATTGAATATGAGGATGCAGTTGTTAAGAACCTTCACTTCACAGCCTGTGGCGCAGAAGCACAGGTGAAAAAAAGTGGGGCTTGTGACTGGCATCTAAATGTGTGTTGGCCAAGAACAGTCTAGGAAACTGGGCCTTCAGTCTGTGGGGCCCATCACTTTCTGGGAGCCAGTGTCAGAACTGAACTGGAAAAAGACACACAGCTGGCATCCACTGCAGAATGGTTTTTGCTTGCTGGTGGAGAGAAATCCTCACACCTTTGAGGTCACAGAAATCTGTGTTAAAAGAACAAAATAGAAAGCAAATATATAGGACAAGATGAAATCAAAATACTATTATTTGCAGATGACATGATCTATTTACAAGACCCAAAAAGGTCCACCAAAAGGTTCCAAGAATAAGTAACAAAACTCAGCAATGTAGCAAGATACAAAATAAACACACAAAAATCAAGAGTATTCCTATATACTAACACTGTTCACTAAAAAAGAAATTAGGAAAACAATATTATTAACAATAGCATCAAGAAAAAAACTGTAGGAGCTGGGGAGATAGCTCAGTAGAATAAGCACTTCCCTGGCAAGCATAAGGCCCTGAGTTCAAATCCCAGTTATGCAAAAAGAAAAAAAGAAAAAAACTATGCAATTAGGGTTCAATTTAACAAAGGAAGTGAAAGACCTCTATAATGAAAAATTATACCACACTGAGAAAAGAAACCAAGGAGAACATCAGAAAAATAGAAAGATATCCCTGGTTACTGGATAGGCAGAACTAATAATCAAAAGGCTATAGTTGCAAAAGTGATGAGTCTAATGTAGGCCCAATTAAAATACCACCAGCATTTCTTACAGATATAGAGAAAAAAATTCTAAAATTCTTATGGAACCAGATGAGACTCAGAACAGCAAAAGCAATCCTGGATAATAAAGAAAAGCAGGAGATATCACAATCCCAGATTTAAAGTTATACTAAAAAGCTACTGTGGTTGAAACAGCATGATACTGGCACAAATAAAAGGCGTGTGGACCAATGGAATGGAATAGAGGCTGCAAAAACAACCCCAGCCACATTCAGCTATTTGATCTTTGACAAAATGCTAAAAAATTCACTGGAGAAAAGATAGCCACTTTAATAAATGGTTGTCATTTTTACTTTCGTCATCACTGGGACAAAATAACTGACATTAAAAGTAAAAGAGGGAGACTGGGTGTGGTGGCACATGCCTGTAATCCCAGCACTTGGGAAGCTGAAAACAGGAGGGTCATTAGAAGTCCTAACTGTGTACTGAGACCCTATAGACTTAGTACTAAATACATAAAAAAAAAAAAAAAGTAAAAGAGGGAAAGGGTTATCTAGCTCATAGTTGGTAGGGGTTTCAGTTCCTAATTGGCAGGGTGGCATGGTAGAGGGTCCTTATAAGAGGAGAAACAGCTCATGGTGGGCAGAAGGCAATAAATCACTGACAAAGCAAAACATTATGGAGCAAGTGACAAGCAACACGTAATGATATTCTTTCTATCCCTTATATCCTTACCCCCCCTACCCACCCTTATGTGGAGTAGCTCTGATACCCAGGGTGGGGAAGCATTAATTCTAGCATCACACTATGCATCAATCCAGATTACGTCCTTGATCTGAGCAGCACACACCCTATATCCAGCCATTTCCCAGAAGCCTCATCTATGACTGCATGAGGCTTTAGGGGGACATCTACACATAATCTATAGCAATGGTCCTGGAAAAACTGAATATCCACATGCAGAAGACTAAGTCTAGGTCCATACTTCTTATCATGTCCAAAATTAAAACCAGAATGAATCAAAGATCTCAATGTCAAAGCAGACAAACTCAATCTGCTGGAAGATAAAATAGGTAAAATTCTTAAAGGCATTGATGTAGGCAGAGACTTTCTGAACAGAACCCCAACAGCACAAGAAATAATACCAAAATTCAACAAATGGAATCATAAAAAATTAAAAAGTTTTTATATTGTGAGGGAAATAAAGACAACCTATAGAGTGGGAAAAATGTTACCAGCAATTCCTCAGACCTAAGACTAACATCTAGGATATATAATGATCCCCAAAATTAAATTCACCAAAAAAAAAAAACCCTTATGAGAAATACAAATGATCAATAAATACATGGAAAATATCCTGGTTATATAAAAGCAAATTAAAACAGCTTTCGTATACCATCTTTTTTTAGGAAGAATGCTACATAAAAAAGTCAAAATATTACGAATGCTGGCAAGGATATGGCAGAAAAATTCTCCTACATTGTTCTCAGTCATGTAGACTAGTAAAACTAGTATGAAAATCAGTGTGGAGATCCCTCAAAAAACCAAAAACAGGAATACCATTTGACCCAGCTATTCCTCTTCTAGCTCTCTTCTCAAAAGAATTAAAGTCACGGCCAGGGAAATGGCTCAGTGGAATATGCACGTCCCTGGCAAGTGGAAGGGCCTGAGTTCAATCCCTGGTTCCGAAAAAAAAGAATTAAAGTCATATTATAAGGATGCATGCATACCAATGTATATAGTAGTACATTGTGTAATAGCTAAACATTGAAAATGAACTACTGGACCATCAACACATGAATGGATAAGAAAATTATTGTATTTATACACAGTGAAGTACTATTCTGCCATAAAGAAAAAGGGGATTGTAGGTAAATGGATGTCAATTGAAACCATATTGTTGGGCTCTGGGCGGGTGGCAGTGCCTCGCAGCAGACCAAGGCTGGGCTGCTGGCTCTGTGGGGCCCCGCGGGCAAGGTGAGAGCCTGGCTCTGTCCCCTTGCCACCTGCCTCCTGGGTGCCACCGTCCCCTGCGCCCCGCTCCCCTAGCCCTGGTCCAGTTCCGGCCCGGCCCAGACCCACCGCTGCTCTGTATTGCTTGCAGTCACCAGGAACCCAGCAGAGTGGCCGAGGCCTCAGGCAGCAAGGCCGGCAACCCAGCGAGCAAGTAAAGCAAAACACAGCAGCTGAAAAAGGTTTTCCAAGAGTACGGAGCCGTTGCCGAGTCGTTGCACATCGGGATCTCGTTAATCTCCCTGGGCCTATTTTACATGGTTGTTTCAAGTGACATAACATGTCTGCAATCCTACTTAAATTCGGATTTGAAGAGTCACTGGTGCAGTCGAAAACGGCAGTGGGCACAAGCACCTCCGTGATGGCCTATGCGATCCCCAAGCTGTCTGAGCCCATGCGTATCGGCATCATCCTGGTGTCCGTGCCCTTCCGTGTCAAACACTTCCGGAAAGTGGGACTTTTTAAACCTCCAGCTGCAAAACCTTGAGGATGTGCAGGTGCTGAAAACCTAGTTCGAGTGTGTACGATGTGGACTGACCAGGCTTGTGGGTTTTTCTGAGCGGAAGCAGGAAGCTAATTGCTATGTTCTCATGGATAAAATTTACCTTTGCCTCCAAAAAAAAAAAAAAAAAAGAAAGAAAAGAAATCATACTATTACGTGAAATCAGTCAGATAAGTATGCCTATCTATCAGATGGGTTTTTCTTATATGATGAACCCAAATAGACAGATAGATATAGATATAAATATATTCATATGTTATGTGACAGATAAATATGAAATCAGGAGACCTTTTTCAAAAGAGGGGGAATAAGAGATGCAAGGAAAGCGAGAGAGGAGAGGTATAGGAGATGAGAAGAAAAAGAGAATTAAAGGAGAAAAATGATGAAACTAGAGCTTTTGCAAACAGGAAAGGGACCAGGAAGTGAAAGGAGCAGGGGAGCCGGGAGAGGGTAAGGGATGGAGAATGAAGACATATTATATATCTTCATGAATTCCCTAAAATAAATATGATCATTCTGTGCTGTAAATACATACAAATAAAAGCATCCAGGAGACAGAGAGATGTACAAGAAATGTATGAGATGTATAGGAAACAACTTGAGTTGGGCATGGTGTTGTATGCCTACAATCCGGATTGTAATGTATGAACTAAATATGGAGACATGTTTCAAAAAACAAAGGAGGGTGGAGAGAGAGGGGGGCAGGCAGGCAGAGACAGAGAGACACAGAGATACAGACAGAGACAGAGACTGAGGAGCTTGACCCATGTCTTCATCGTAGTTGAACCTGCCACACATTAAATTAGCCTCTCCCTTTCTGAGTTGAGCCTTTTTAAGGATAAAAAGAATTATCAATTGAAAACATAAATATTTTAAAAAGCCATCTGTGCCAACCGAGATGTCAAAACAAGACAAGATGTTTTGTGTTCCTTCATGACACTCAACTTTAAAAGAGGAAAATGACCCTGCACTCTCTGGATGGCTGAGACCTAATCCTATGAGTTAGTAAAGAGGAAGGCAAAGATGAGTCAGACAGATGCACCATGAAAAGTCTTTCTGTGCCCTTGTGGGCTTGGCAGGAGGAGAGCGCAGCAAGTCAGGGAATGCTGTGGCCATTGGAAGCCGGCGGAGCACAGCGCTGAGTGAACAGTCACCAAAGAAGTGTTGATCTCAGCTCCCAGGAACTGGATTCTGCCGACAGCTCAATGGGGAGAAGATGCTTTCTTCCAGAGCCTGCAGCAGGTAGTGCAGCCCACTGACGCTAGGTAACATTCATGTGGGATTTTTGCCCTGAAGAACTTTAATAAATTTGCATTGTTTTAAGAAGTTTATACTTAGTAGTAATAGACATATAACAGGCATCCTGCTGTTGCTGACAGTGATTTTAAGAAACATCCTGCACCTGTGCACCAGCATCACTGTCTTCCCAAACTCTGGGACAAGTTTGCTCACCACTTGATTGATAACCTTCTGCCGGTATTTTAGGTTTCTGTTTTGGCAGCATTCCCTGTCCCCAGTATCACTTCCTACATTAATCAGAGTAGGTTAACTTACCTTGTGCTTATGAATTAACCAGGGATCCCAGTGACTTTACCAAGGTTTCTTTCTTACTCATGGAAGACCTGCAGTGGAGAAGCTCCCTTTGAAGAGTGACTTGGAGATGCAGTCTGCTAGCATCTTCTGACTCTATTTAGAGCTGATCTTGCAGGGGCCACAGAATGGGAGCAAACACTGGAGGGGGCGCTCCTCTCAGAAGTGACAATGTCCACTTTTGCTCCTGTTTGCACACAGCCCTGCCCCCCTCCAAGGAGGATGAGATGTGTAGTCTTTTTGTATGCTCAGAGGAGAGAATTAGGTATTTTTCATCGCTATTACTGTCTCTCTGTTTTGTTATTAGCCATAGATAAGGATGGTCCACTTTATAACTCTAGTTTAAGTTTTTATTTTAACTTATACCTAGTGAAAAGCTCTTTTCATCTCTTAAATTGGAGGCTCCTAGACTTAGAAGGAGATAAATATATTAATTTCTATAAGGAAATAAGAAGTGGAGGAATAAAAATTAATGTTCCTTTGGAAGAAGGAACCCCTCTGTCCAGGCTCCAAATCTTTTGTTTTATAGGCATGATAAGAACAGGAAAAAATGGTGGAGAGAGAAACAGCTGTCTGTTGGTGCTGGGGTGTGTCCCGGTCTCCCTTGGGACAGGGATGACCCTGGCAGCCTATCTGAGGTGAGCTGCTTAGCATGGAGATGCGTTGTTTGTTGGTGGAACGCCAACAATTATAATACTCTGCCCATTGAAGAACAATAGCTACCAATCCACTTGTTTCTAGTTTGTTCTGTGGCTTGAGTATTGCAATTCTTGAAGTGGCTCCTGGCTTGCTTCCTTTTTAATCTTTCATCTTTCTTCAAGTATGGAATTGAAGTCTTTTTTGTGTTCCTGAGAGTCTCAGAGAAATGGGATATCATTCAGGTTGCTGCCTACTTTTTACCAATACACGACAGTCCCTGCCTACCTGCCCAGCAACCTCCTCCTATCTGCCCTCTAAGCTCTTGTGCTTAATAGCAATCTCTATGTGAGAAAGTAAGCTTCAGACACAACATTCAATCCTGCCCTAACTCTGGGGCAAGCTACTTCTCAGGCTCCCCTCCTGAGAATTTGTTCCTAAACTCCATGCTGTGGTTTGTATGTCTGGTTGTCCCTCCATAGCCTCATGCAGTCACTTGGGTGGCTTCTACAGTTTGTGATGAATTCATGATAAAATGTGGGGATTATGGGAGTGAGTGATACACCCACCCTGGGGTGGGTAATCTTCATATAATATAAAGAAGGGAGAGGGGATTGACATGTGTCACAGATGCTACTCCTACATTTGTTCTTTGCTGTTTTCTGTTGCCATGAGCTGCTGGCCTCTTCCATATGCTGCTCTATCTTGGAGCCAGCCAAGTATGGACTGAAACCTCCACTAACTGTGAGCTAAATAAACCTTTCCTTCCTTCATTTTGGGTGTTTGGTATTTTGTGCCAGCAACAAGAGAAAAGTAGCAAAGACACTTCAGTTAGCTATATTTGCCCAAACTGGGCCAACAGGTTATATAGCATAGCTGTCCTTCAACAAATGTCCAACAAGATGGCAATCTTCCCCACTGATGGACAAACCAAGATCTTTAGGAATGGTTTACTCAGAGTATCTTCCTTTTTTTTTTGAAGCAATGTGGGGTAAGATCCTTCTCCTTTCTCTAATAAACAGGAAGGGAAAAGCTATGGTTCTCTTTACTCATTCAATTATTGACGATGCCAAAGATTTTCAATTTTTTCTTCCTAATCTCTTAGGGAAACAAAATAGACATAAAATGCAATAAAATGCATTGCACTGCCATAACTGCTATATAAATGCATATATAAATGCATTTCTTAGAGTACTAATGCTAAGACATTATAAAAGTTTAGAGAAAGAAAGATTAATGAGATCTAGAAATAGTCTGAAAAGAGTTGTGCCTTAGCATCCACTGAAGTCTTAGAAGTATCAGGTAATGTGCTAAGATTGGATGATGGGCATTGGGATACCCAGGCATGTGTTCAAACATTGCTGAAGTTGTGTCCATGAGAGTGTTTCTGAATGACACTAATACTGGGATTAAAGGACTAATAAAGCAGGTTGCCCTCCCAAATTCTAAATTGAGTAGGTCTCACCGAATCTCTGAAAACCCAAAGAGAACAAAGAACAGAGCAAGGGAAAACTCATCATGTTTGACTGTTGAGCTGGGACTTCGGTCTATTTCAACTTTCAGCCTTCAACTAGAACATCAGCTGCTCTTGGGTCTCTTGGGTCGCCACCAGGCCAACCATCACGCGGATGGTCTCCTGTCTTCTGGTTTGGACTGGAAATGCACATTGGCTCTTTTGTCTCCAGGCTACTGATGGCAGATCTTGGAACTTCTCAGGCTCTGTAATCACGTGAGCCAATCTTTTGTCTCTCATTCTCTGTGTCTGTCTCTCTGTTTCTATTTGCCTGTCTGTCTCCATTTTTTTTTTCTGGAAAATGCTGACGAATAGAATAACTCAATTAATTCTTAGACTAGCCCGATGAAGACATATGAAAGGGGAAGAAAATGTGAATTAGGTTGGGAAGGGAGGTGTCTCTCATTACTGGGACAAATATCTGACAATCAAAAAGAAGGAAGGGAAGGTTTATGTAGCTCACAGTTAGTGGAAGTTTTAGTCCATACTCTGGCTGTCTCCAGTGCAGAGTGACACATGAAAGAGAGCAACCTTTCACGGTGGGGGCTAGGAGCAGAGAGCTAAAGGGAGTGGCAGCTGGCCAGCCTCTCCCCCTCCTTCCGCTGTAATGCAAATCATCTGCCCCAGGGCAAGTGCAGCCTCCACACCCACAAGAATCAATCACAGACTCCAGAAGCCACCCTCTAACTGCATGAAGCTTTGGAGGGACACCTACGTACAAACCATAACAGGAGATAAACCTTCCATGGTTCTGGGGTCCTAGGACAATGCCTTTCTAGAAAGGTCCCCATGGAATGGTGCTCACTGTGGAGAAACCTGTAGAAGTGAACAAAAGTCACTTAGGAATAATGTGCAGCAGAATTTCAGGAAGAAAAAGTTAAGCAATATTATATGTAAATAAAGAATCTTTTGATGATAAAACTGTTGAGACATGATCTGTATGGACTTTATGGAACTTATTGGTCTGGGCATAAAATTATAAAATTGAAGGAGTGATATCTTTCTGATCTTACGACTGTGGAGAAAGGAAAGTGAAAGGAGACACCTTGAGGGTCCTTACCCAGATTCATTAAAGCTATACCTGGAAAACACTGGGGCACCAGTGAGTCCTGCATGAGCTCCTACACTAAATGCTACTTAACTCATTTCTGCTTCTATTTATTTCTATTTTTCTAAATTTAACCCAGAGTCTGAGTCAACCCAGTACTAATGGCCATAATCAGTTGGGCCTGGCTCCCTGAAAAAATATGCTGTGTCTTTATGGAAAAAGCATTAAAGTAGGTGAAAGAAAAATGTACCCTAAAGCCATAAACCAGATGAAACTAGAGCCGTGTGTCCTTGGATCAATATCAGTGCAGTGTTAAATGATAGTAAAGTAAGGTGCAGTGGGTGACAGAAGCCTTCCATCCAGGTGCTACCATCAAGGTCCTCTACCTGCACTTGGGGCTGGGAGCAGCACAATGCTTTGAGAGCATTGCAAAAGCTATGGCATTTTGAATAGGATTTTAAAAGAAAATAAATCTTTCCCCCCTTCTGATCTACGCAGTTTCAAAGATATGATTTGCCTTGAGATTTTCAGTAACCTACGTAATTCCCTGAGCTATGCATTTATTTATTTATTTCTTCAGTGTCAGTTAATCCAAGCTGTAGCTAGTAGTTTACCTCTTTACATACCTTTTGTGACTAGTTTTTAGGTATTTTAATTTACCAAATTACTGAATGTCACTTATATTAACTTAATATTTTCTGTACAGTTTGTTACCAAAACTTCCCACTTTGCATATTTCCCTTGAAAAATACAACTTTCAAAAGGTAATTATAGAAATGTTTCACTCATTATCAGAAATTTTAAGGCCGGGCATGGTGGCGCATGCCTGTAATCCCAGCACTCGGGAGGCTGAGGCAGGAGGATTGTTGTGAGTTCGAGACCAGCCTGAGCTACAAAGTGAATTTAAGGCTAGCCTGAACTGCATAGCGAGACCCTGTCTCAAAAAGACAAAAAAAAAAAAAAGAAAGAAATTTTAAATATTTCCTGCTTTATTCTCAAGATATAGTGTTTATCATGTGCCTGTATATGTATTACATCATATACTTTTACATATTTTATCTTTATATATTCAGCTTTTACATTCATCTATGTGTTTTTCATCTATGATATAGCACATTTGAATTCATACAATATTTTTATATTTAATCTATATATAGTATTTTGTTTTTATACTTAATTTTATATTTATATCTAATTTAATACCCTCCATTGGAAATTACTATTTTTCTGGAAATGCTTAATAGACATTTTATATTCTTTTTAAAAATAGGATTAATATGGAATCTGTCCACTTGCATGAGCCATAATGTCATTTTAGCTTCACGTCGTAAAGGACAAGATTTTCACCTATCTTAATCCATAGGCGTGGATTCTCTTCCATCCAGTCAGAAGGTGCTGCTGCCCTGCTGGTGCCTTCATTCTTCCCAGGGAGCCATCTGGTGATCTTCTGACCTACAGAACAGTAAGATGACAAGTGTGCAATGTTTTATAAGAAATTTGTCACAGCCAGAAATGGAAAAGTGATGTACCCAGCTTTTTTCTTTCACAAATACTTACTATTTGCCTACCATATTAGATCTTGTAGATTAATAGAAAAGAGAACAAAGAGGTAGACTGTGTATCTTTCTTTGTTTTAAGATTTCCTAATAAAGGAATATCCCTTCTCCCCTTTCAAATCTCTCTATGATGCAAAAGAGAATAAGAATACAAAATTTGATGTCATAACCCTTAACAGATGGCTAAGTAAGGGCTACAAATCAGGAAAGATCAAATATTGGCCTAGGAAGATGCTAACATAAGAGACTCCATTATAATAGATCGAAGACTGATAGTTCAGGAAATAAAAATTTACAGGTAATTCTATTTTGATCAACATGAAGGAGGGTTACCAAAGTTAGTGTGAGTGTCCCTACAAAAATTGTTTCTCAAGCATCAGAGCCAATGAAGTCACACACCGCCATATTTATAGGAAGCTGCCTCTATGATGGGAGGACAGGGATTTTGCTTTGAGGTTAGGCTGAAGCTGTCTTCTGTGGGCTGGGAAGAGGAATGCAAACCTGCTTCACAAAGATATCAGAAAAGACTTCAAGAGGCAAGTTAGTATCAGTGAAGGAAGAAGACGGCAGGGGAAAAATCACAAAGATGAAGCCTTTTACAGGAAATACAAAGACAAAAATACCTTCCTCAGTGACACAGTGGGGGGATGGAAGATAAGACTAAGAAAAATGGCAAAACAGAATAGGAAAGAACAAAGATATAAGAAGGATTAGAAAACAATAATACATAGATGAGTAACAAAGTCAATCTAATGCCCTTAAACTTTATCTCTGCAATAGAAAATGGAAATTCTAAAGCAAAACATTGAAATATGTATCTTTCTAAATGTTACTTTCGTAATAACGTCGAATTTAAATTTTAAAAAGACATGCTGTCTTTCATCGTTACATATTACCCAGAATATAAAAATATTCCAGTAAAATTACATGATTTCAGAGACAAAGAATTTTTTTGGAATAACCATAATATTAATATGCATGAGGAATAGCTTCAAGTCACTCTTCGATTTCCTCCCAGAAACACTGTGTGCTGGAAACCGCTTCTGTATTGTCCTCGGGGAAAAAAAGAGCAGGGAAAAATGTCGCTAAAACAAACATTTCATATGAAGTCAAGCAATTGTTTAAATACACAGTGAACAGACAGACATTTTGACATAAAATCTTTAAAGATTATGGATTTCATAGTCTCCCAAAAAATAAATTGTACGGCAAATGTCAGCAAAGTAACATATGAGTGGAGAAAATACAGTAAATGAAGTACTTGTGAAGCCGTTTAACTGTAAGACTACAACTAATTCAAATGCCAATCAAACTCCAAAAAGGTAGGAATAATATAATTCAATAATAAAGTAATATTCAGGAAAGGAAGGAGGAGAAAGGTGGAAATGATGTTGTATACCGCTGATCTTTAGACATAGGTGTCAAATATTCTAATAAAATCAAATAAAAGTGCAAAAATATTTGAAGTTAGAAAGATAAACAACAACGAGTGTGAGCAAATGAAATTTTAGAAGAGAAGTGAAAAGATGTTACTTTTATTATTGCTTATAAAAGAAGGTGCTGTTGATCCTAGTGGCATAATAAATCACAAAATATCTAAAAGCCAGAGGTGGTGGCATGTGCCTGAGGTCCGAGCCACTCGGAGGTACTGAGGGAAGGCAATCACTTGTGGCCTCAAATTCAAGACTCAACAGAGTGTCTCAAAAAAAAAAAAAAAAAAAAAGACATGTCCTTGCAAAGGAAGATTACGAAGATGTTAAAAATATTGCAGCACCCCTGCATGCATAAGTATAATTCTCAGACGATCTTGATCTTAAAAAGGAGAACATATGAAGAACAACACATATATTGCATATGTATAGGCTACAAAATCACAGACACACCAGATAAGACTCAAGAGTCAAGCAATTTTATCTCTGTAGGTGAATGATTGGAGAGAGGCGACTCTCTTCACTGTGTCCCTTTGTGTTGCCTGTTGATGTACCTAGTGCAGGTATTACCTATTTTAAGATACATCCCTTCTCATACATTTCTTCTCTAAGAGATGGTGAGTTAGAATCCCTGTTTTGCATTCCAAAGTTTTATACTCCTTCGGGAGGAAATGAACAGATAACTCTAAAACAATGAGGCAAGTGCTGTCAAATAAGAATTTACTTTATGCTTTGGAGAAACATGGGTGTAATTTCTCCTGAAGGAGTTACGATGCTGACTTTTGAATAACAAAAATGGTTTGAGTTATTTATAAAAGAGTGTCAATCAGAACTGCTTACCGATGAACTGTAGGTGTAGTGGGCAGCTGAAGAAGTTAAAAATGACTCACCAGTGAGTTTTGGGTCCAGCGCCTTGGTGGATTCCAAGGCCACCCACTCTAGTTCAGCAAACACATCTTACCACCTCAGCACATTTAAACACCATGTTGAGGCCCGGCATTAGAAGTTAAATAAGCAACGGTCTCTGTCTTTAAGGAAAGTGTGGCCTAATAATGTGGCTGGTAGGTATCAATGATGACATCAAGTATTCATGGCTCTCTGTATCCATATCCTACACAGCACCCTCCTACCATGGAAAAAAAAAAAAAGAAATATATATATATATATATATATATATATATATATATATATATAACAGCAGTTGATTTTTATTTTTATTTTCCCCTGTACTTAAACAGGGAGTGACCTGCTTTGGGTAATGAGATGTCAGGAGACCTGACAGACAGCAGAGGAGACATGAAGTGAGCTGCTGCTATGGTATGAGCTAGAAATTGGGTGAAGTCCTGGGTGGAACAGCCCCAATGGATACTGCTATCTGGTTGCATTAAGATGACTTTGAAAGGGACAAGAGGCCTAAACAGTGTGCAGACCTTTTGCTGTTTATTATGTGTGTATCTGCTATCGTGAACAGACAACTGTATGGATGGTGGACAATGATGGCACAGCTGTTCCCTAGAGTCACCCTTAGGCTGTGGCTTTTGGCAAAATTAGCCCTGGAAAGAGGCTTGGCAAGAGGAGCATCTCAGTCAGACATGGCCCTTTGGCTAGTGTCCTTGTGCCGTGGACCAGATGTCCATAAGTGCTACGTAGGACTTCGTCCAGCATCTAAACCTTGTTTGGGTGCTAATGTGCTAGAGCACTTAGGGGTTCACCTAACAAAGCTAAGAAAAGGAACTCTTTGAATACCTGTAAAACACAAGGTGGAATCCTTACTCCTCCTCCATCTCCCTCCCTCCCTCCATCCCTTTCTCCCTCCCTCCCTCGTATCCTCCCTTGTTCCCTCCCTCCTACCATGGAAAATATAGATATAAATGGGAAAAGGAAATCTTTGAATACCACCTGTAAAGCACGAGGTGGACTCCTTCATCCCTTCCTCCCTCTCTCCCTCCCTTCCTCCTTCTCATGAGCTAAAACAGAATTTGCTCAGTATTGAATTCATCTTGCCTCCCTTGTTCCAGATTGTGCTGGACTGACAAGACTGCAATTTCTGCAAAAGAAGTTGAAGTCCTGGGAAGGCATCCTCTCAACAGGCCACCTAAACAAGTCCTCACTGGTGGAGCAGTGGATCCCTGATCTTCTAATTCATTTCTGGGAGCAAAGCTATGGAAATTTACTATTTTATCTTTGTCATTAACAATTATAAGGGTAAAACTGACTGAACAGGGAAGGTCAAAAATTATTTTTATGTGGGTGAAAATTTCAGGTGAAGTTTTCTGGGGCATACAGGATGAATAACTTTCACTGAATGATGGTTCTGCTATGATTCCAACCACAGAGTCAATGAAGGGAAGCGAGAACACTGAATGTTTGTGGTATGCCATTAATATTTATATTGTAAGTTAGTGTATTTTTCTAATCTTGTTGCAAAATAAGAGATATGGCAGGATCGAAGCACTGTATTTACAAAACTGATTTGTTCACATTTGAAGAATGCAGAGAAACATAAAATTGTGCAAACAGGCCAGCAGTTCAGCCGGCTCATTATGTAGTGTGTATATTTCCCATATGCTCCCATTTCTTTTTATGTAATCCTGTCATAAACACCAGGTAAGAGGGGGTGAGTACACTCATTTGTAAATCATGTCCTGTAGGTTAGAAGTGACATCCACATTTGAGGATTTCTAATTTAAATTGAACAGCACGCATCCCTTACATTTCATGGGCCTGAAGATAAACACTCTGGCATTAGAAAAATAACTGCCTGTTGATTTATTTTGGAAAAGCCCTTTATATTTTATTCAGAAATATGCCATCATGTTATTTATGTGTTTTGCATAAATCATGGGAACTCACTCCATCATGACAGGGATAATCTTTCTGCTCACAGAGCAAATCCACGAACAGGAGCACTGTGCATTTGGTGGCCTATCTGGTGCCAGTCATTGGGGAAACATGAACAAGCACAATATTAGCATAAAAAACTGCTTTCCTAGACTCTATAGTGGACTTTTAAAAAACTCACAATTTTTTCCCATCCCAGTAAATTAAATACATTCATTTTATTATATTCAAATGATGATATACTAGACAATAAAAAAGAAAGACACAGCAGATACAAGATGCAACTTGGATGAATCTCCCAGACATAATAATGAGGGAAAGAAACCAGACACAAAAACTATGTTCTGCACGATTTCATTTATAAGAAGTTCAAAAACAAGAGAAAGCAATTCTAGCTGTTAGGGTGATAGTTACCATCAATGGATGTACACAGGGAGGGTTTTGCCCTTGGAAGAGCATGAAAGAATCTGGTAAGACATTCTAAGTATTCTATATCTTAAGCTGGATGTTGTCCACATAATATTTGGATAAGTGACAATTCTCTGGACTCCCCTTTAAGACTGTATATAGTTTATACCTCCATAACAGCAGTCACCTTTATCACCACCACAGTATATTTAAATCTGTAGTCATATCCTAAGCCTGGTGCACAGATAGAAAATTCTACTTTTTAAGCCGGTAGTTTGGAGTGGAACAAAACTTCTCTGTTTCACTTTTCTTCTAACTTGCCCTTCACACTTCCATTACCAGTTGATTTTATAGAAAGTTTAGTGCTTTCCCCTTTGCCTGACTGCCACTACACTGCACATAATTTCAATCCTTGGACAATTTTCTTCATCATCATCTTTTTTTTTGGTCTCAGTGTCTCCAGCAAGATTTGTTTGTTTCTCAAGGCACAGTGCAACAAGATACAAGGGTTGGGTGGGTATCCTGAGGCCCGAGGCAGCTCATGTCAGGCCTGTCTGTGAGCCATCTACTTATCCCAGACACAGGTCTCTAATGAAGACAAATTGAACGAAGAGACCCATGGTGATTTGTGCAGTTTGAAAGGACAGAATGTAAAGGCTAGGTGGAAGCTGTGATTAGTGGGTCATTTTGAGCAGGGACAAGAGATGTACTCTCATCATTGGAGAAGGATACAAAGTGATCTTTTGCCCATATAGGACAGACTTGGAACCCGAGGATCCTCCTCATCACTATCTTTCATATTCTGCAAATGACAAGTAGGTAAGGAGCTGGTTGCCCTGGTGGATGGCTTGGCTCTAGTGCCTTGGTCAGCTTTCTCTTTGCTGCGACATGATATCCGATAGCTGCAATTTCAATGAGGAAAATTTTCTTTTGGCTTACATTTCAGGAGTTGCAGTTCATGTTTGGCAGGCTAAAACACAGAAGCAACATGGCCCAGGACCTGGGCAGAGGAAAGCCGTCCAGTTCATGGTGCCCAGGAAGCAGCCAGTGAAATGTGGGGAGGACTTGGGGAGGGTGATAAACACTTGCAGACCACATCCCAGGCATGGATCTCTTCCAAGCAGCTCCACCCTCCTAAGAGCAAATCAGCCATAAATCCCCATAACCCAGTCACATTCTAAAAGCCCTGCCTCTAAGCACACACAGCCTTTGGGGGGACATGTAGATGTAAACCATAATATTCATCTACAGAGATGCTGCCAGGAAATTGGCAACTAGAGTTTGTAGCTGAGCACCAAGAGGGGTTCAGAGATCTACATTCCAGAGAAAGCTTCATAATTGGGTCAAAGCAACTTCCTCCACCAGAAACAGTTCCATTTACCTGCCTGTCCCTCTGGCCCATTTTCTCTATGCAAACAGTGGACACTTTGAAAGGTTGTTGAAATATTTTGAGGGAATACAAAAGCCGACAGGTAGTCTATACAGTGTGTAGGCCCCAGCACAGGGTTGCTGTGGGAGCTAGAAGAACGAGGAGCAGAACCCACTGATGGAATTGCAGAAGGGACCTTCTAAGGGCTTTTCTGAAGTTTTCCATGGCCGAAAGCTAGCATGGGACATCTGCTAGGGAGTCAAAGCAACCTATCACAGAGAGGGTCACAGGTCAAGCACAGAAACATTCACTTCTCTTCTTCCTTCCTATCCAACATGCTGGGCATGGAGTGGAAGTGGCAGTGATATCAGAGCAGAGCAATGGCCAGGAAAGTGTGTTAGGGACAGGTCCTGTGCTACCAATTCCACTTCAAGGACTAAGAGATTCCCTGGGGTTGCAATGGGGATATAAGAAACTGAATTTACATTGAGTTTGAGAGGATGATTCAAGCTGATCAAATTCTAATACTGAAAAATTTTCAAATCTGCCCTAGTTGGAACCATTGGCATATCCTTGGCATGCTTTCTATTCTTGCTCTCCAGCCTTGCTCACTGTAAATCTCTCCAGATTATCATTCAATCTGTCACAACCCTGCTCAGCATCTTCCAACAGGCATACATCACACTTACTCCCTTCCTTGTCCTTACAGGAACTGCCTCACCCCCACTCTCTCTGTGAGTCCAGTTCTGCTCATTCCTTACCTTGATTTCTCCTTCAATGTGCCAAGCATATTCTTGTCTTGGGATGTTTGCTCTTCCCACCGCTGGACACACTTCCCTTTGGGTATTTGCATCTCTCTTTTCTCTTGAGTTCTACTGAGCGACATGTCCTTAAAAAGACCATCTCTAGCCCCCTTCCAAAGTAGCAGCCCACCAGGAAAGCTTCCCTTTCCTCTTGGCTCTTAGCACTACTCTGTTTTACATGTTTCTACTAAGCCACTGTCTGTCTCTTCTGATGGTAGCTAAGTTTCATGGGGGAAATGACTTTGTCTTTGAGAAAATAGTGGTGTCCAGCTCACAAAAGATTTCAACCATACTTTATTGAAGGGGAAAAGACCTTCAAGGGAAATTAATTGAATTTGAGGATTTAGAAAAAAAAAACAACAACACTATGTTTGTACGCCAATAAGTTGGTGCATCTGGTGGATATAACCAAGACACTTATATTTTGAAACTGTTATTATCAAGCTTGAGGTTTTTTTTTCCCATGCTTTGAATCTGTACATGAATTTGTGGCTTTGGCCAACAAAACATGTGCATAAAACATGTTATTTTTCACTGTGGCTTGTCCTTTTCTGCTGCTAGGAAGCAGGTAAAACAGAAACAGATTTTACTTGATGGTAGCCTGAACTGCTAATTCACAGAATTACAAGTTAATGGCTAATTGCTTTAGGAAGCCATTAAGCTATTGAAATTTTCCTGTATTTGTTACACAGCAAAGACTAACTGATTTAGTACAAGATATGTACCAGGCTCACCACTAGAAACCCTAAAGACGCTAGATGGCTGCTTCCAGCTCCTCTGTCTACAGAAAAATGTAAGCACATACCAAAGGAAGCACAAGAGAATTGGGTTACAACCTAGCTGAACTATTTACTGGTCATGGAACCCGAGGCAAATGCGTAACCTTTCTGAACCTTGGTTTTCTCATATATAAGACAGAGAACAGGCCTAAACGGGATTACCCTTCATCTCTGGCTACTGCAATTTTCATCCAAAATTTAGAAACAAACGGAAAATCTCAGGCTGTACTCTGGACCTGCTGAATCAAAGCCAGCATTTTAAGCAGACAACGTGTTCTCTGTGTGCCCACTCCTGCTTAAGAAATACCAACTTTCCTCCGGACATGTGTCACACCCACCATTTCCTGCAGAACCCATGCAGAGTAAAGATCAGCTCTTGCTGGGATGTCTTTGCGTTCCAATCCTCCAGAGAAATTTGATACAGTGTATTTTCCTTGGCTTCCTCACAGGCAGACCAGATCAGCAACTGAGGAGCTATATTTCAGGGCACAGCTAAAACCTCAGCCTGGGTAGTGGTCAGTGGGCCCTCAGGACCCTCCTGCTTAAGGATGCCCAACTGGTAAACTTTTAAAGATTATTTTCCACTCTTAGCTCTACCTGGAGGAGAACAATCTTCGAGTCTTTTTTTGCTCCAAACCCTGGGAGGCTGGACTAGCGCTTGCGGGCTCATTCTCTTTGCATTTCTTAAGCTACCCGCGCAGGCTGGCTCAGCTTCCTCCTGACCAGCCGGACGCCTCAGGCGGCGGAGCATGCCCAGTGCAGCAGCAAGGCGCGGGCCCCAGTCCCCAATGCGCAGGTGCCACGTCTCCGGGTTTTGGTGGCCGCCGGGCTGGAGAAGGAGGCGGCGGAGCGCTGTGGGAGGAGGGATCCCTCCGGGAGTCCTGGAGCAGCTCTCGGAGGGTCTACACAAAGGGTGATGCTACACAAACACCGTTAGGGCCTGGGTGTGAGTGGACTCAGAGGCACCGGGCCGGTGTCGGGCCGAAAGCGGCTGGAGCAGCTCCGTGTCTCTGGGACGAGACCATGGGGGAGGGGTGTGTGTTTCAGGTCGCACTTGGGGGAAGACTTTTTGGAACCACTTTTTCTGTCGGTGGTTTAGGGAAGCCTGAAGCCTGAGAGAGAGAGAGAGAGAGAGAGAGAGAGAGAGAGAGAGAGAGAGAGAGAGAGAGAGAGATCCTAGTAGTACTTCCTTGAGGAGATTGTTTTGCGGATGAAATGAATAAAAAGCTTCTAGAACAGTGCCGGCGCAGTGTTTATTAAACAAAATATACACAAAAAGCCCATCCCCTAATTCCGGGCCAGAACCGCGACTCTGGGGCAGGGGCATTTTTTTCCAACTCTGAGACCCTCGGCCCACTGCCCAGCTCCCCGTCGAGGAGGGGATCCCCCACTCCCGGCCCTGCGCGCGAGTGCGCACGACGGCCCCCGGCATTGGGCAGGTGCCGCGGGCCGCCGGGATCCCCCCCCCCCCCAGGAGCGGCAGCGGGCAGCTCTGCTGGACGCCCCACCCTCCTCCGCCCGCTCCGCTCTGCCCGCCGGGCCCCGGCCCAGCTCGGCTCTCCAGGCGCCCCCTCCCCGCCCCGCGACTCCCGGCAGCCAGGCCGGCCCGGCCCCTGCCCACCCCCAGCCCAGCCGGGCGCGCCGCACTGGGCATGCTCCGTAGCCCGGGCAGGTTGGGGCTGCGAGGCAGGCTAGGCGACAGCTCGGGCTCCCGAGTCGGGCAGCGAGAGCGAGGAGGCAGACTCGAGGGCTGGGGGGAGGAGCAGCGGCCACCGAGGGGCGGCTGGCCCGGGGCCGGGCGCGCGGAGCCCGGCGGGCGGCTGATTGGGCCGGCTCCGTCCGTAGGCTCCAAGAGGCAACCGCGGGGACCCCGCCCGGGGCGGAGGTGAGGACCGCATGGTGGGGCGGGGGTGGGGGCGGAGGCGGGCGGGGGCGGGGGCGGGGCGGGGGATCCGGCGGCTGGGGCGGCGGGGAGGGGGTGGAGGCGCGGCGAGCTGCGAGGGAGCCGCACGGCCGCCGAGAGCTCGCACACACGCGCGCGCACACACGGGGTCTCCAGGCGGCGGCCGCGGCTGCATCCCTGGTGCAGCTCCTGAGAAGTGACAGGTAGGAGAAGGCGTTCAGGTCCCGCCGAGGATGCTGCCGCGCGCCCCGGCCCGCGAGCTCGGTTCGCGCTCGGCGGGTGCGTCCGGGACGCGCGCGCACCCGGACGCCCTGCCGGGGACTCGGTGCAGGTGCGGGATGCCGGCGCCCTCGCGCGAGGCAGAAGACCCCTGTCGCCCCTGTCCTGTCGGCATCGTCTGCTGGGTGTCCTCACACTGTCCAGACATTTACCTGCTTTGGGGCTCGAAATAACTCGGCTCGACGTGTATATGATTATTTTGGTTGGAAATACTTGGCGCCGCGCAAGGCATGTAAATGTGTGTGCATGTGAATCTTCTTAACCGCTCCATGGAAAATCGGAAACGATAGACCATTTTGGCACTACAGACAACACAGACAGGCTCCACACTCTTTGGAGACAGTGTTTGGGCCTTTTAAAAGCATATTGAAGAAGGAGACTAAAGGTTGCATTACGTTCGCAATTTTAAAGTTGCTTTTTTCCTTAACCAATTAGATCTTGTCAATATAGTACAGTACTTCTGAGAGTAGACTTTGTGGACGGCTGGGCAGAAGTGTAAAAATGTGGAATTCTCCAGTTTCCGTGTGTGCCTAAGAGCAGCTTTACCTGGAATAAGAATGAAACAAACAAAAATCTCGCTTTTCTAGAAACAGAGGTAAAATGCCTGCTCTATTTCCATCAATATGTGTTTAGTAGAGAAGTGACTTTTTAAAGTCATTTTAAAGAGTGACTCTAGCTCTTGTTCTAAAGCACAGTGTTGGAGATTTAATTTTGGGCAAAACACTTGTATATGATTACCATATATATATGGTAACCATGAATCTATACATTGAAGTTTGGAGTCTGTGGAGATGGGCGCTTAACAATTTTGTTGGATTTTAACAATGACGCTCAAATGTAGACAACTATATGGGTAGCGTCTCCAAACAGAATTTGAATTCTCTTTCCAGAGAGACCAGATTCATAGAGTAAGCATGACCAAGAAAAAGCAACTGGTGATGTTACCTGATAATTCTCCAGGAAGGCTAAGAAAGTGTCAAAGGACACTCTGATCTTTAAATAGCAGCATTGCATGCTTTGCATAAAAATTTAACATTTTGAAATTTGTTTACGAGATCATTCACTTCAAAACTATGTGGGAGAACCTAATATTTTATACTCTGCAAACTTCAGTGGCCTAAGTTACAGAATCATACAGAAGATCAAAAATCTAGCCCAGCAGGAGCTGTGGTGTAATTCTTGACTATCTGTGTTATGTAATCTAGAATGCTGTTTTTCATAGTACGGATTTACATAGTTTTCAGCTGGTGTATTGCTCCATTATGTCATCGTTTTGAGCTGTAGAAATTTAATAAATGACTGCCGTCTTAAGAGAACACCTGTTTTCATAAAAATTCACCTTTTAACTAGAATCACGTTTTGATTAGCATGTTTGTGTGGATGCAGCTTTTGCTGCCATGACTGGTAATCCTTCGAAGGTAATGTATTGTAACACATTGCAAGGCACCGCATAGCAGATTACAGATTGCATTTCCTTCCAGCAGTATTATTACTAAGCTATCAGAGTTTAGTTTTGATTTAGCTTTGATGATATCACTACCCAACTCTGACTTAATCGCAGTGGAAACACTGTTCTTCAAGTAGCTGTCAAAACAGCATTTCAGAGACTTTATTTGATCACTGGGTGCACATTTACATCTGTTGGAATAATTCTACCTTTATTTTACAAATGCACACCCACGCAGAAGAGCTTTAAAATATGCTTTCGGAAGTTTTAGATTTGTGTGCCTGAAGACTTGAGTGATGTTCAAGTACCTACGTGCTCTGGAGCTCAGGGTGGGGTGTCATCTTGTGAGAATGAAAAATAGGAGAATTTAGAAAGTCATAGGGGTTGTCAAAAAGCTATTGCAGAATGCAGTTATAAAATCTGTATTATATGTGAAATATTTTGTCCTCAGCAGCAGCTAGATTTTTGTACTTTTCTAAGAACATACCCAACCTTCCTCCAGGTTAATATATTACTGCTGATTTTAACAACAGGGGACAATTATACATGGCAATCTCAATGACTGTGGCATTTTCCTATGGTGCTCCTAAGTCTGTTTTAAGGCTTGGTTTATTAAGAGTTGAGAGAAAGCAAGACTAATTGCTTGCCTATGTGCAGCTTTTACCCACCGTGCAAGTTAAATTGAGGTGCAGCCTCTGCTGGTTTAGTTGATTTCAGCACAATGGCAGGCTGATATGTGAAAGGTCCTGGCCCAGCGCAAGTTAGCTTCTGGGTTCAGCGTAGTTTCATTCCCAGTTTTCAGACATAGATGGTGAACTCAGATATCAGAATAAGTGATAGTTGCTGTTGATTATTTTGTAAAAGCAATTTGCCATTACCTTTAATTTTTTGTTTTTTAATTTAAAAAATTTGTGTTAGGATTACACTTGTCTTTTGGGATCAGAGAACACAGTACCATTGTGGGAGGGAAGGACTGTATGTATCTCTCTTGGTTCCCACAAAGGTCCGTAACAGTGAATGCAGATATTTTTGCAAAAGCAACGTATTAATTCTTTGTATGTAAAACTATTTAGCAAATTGGGACCGGATGGTTTTCATTTGTGACCACTTCTGAAGTGAGGATGAAGCAGATTTTTGTTTGCAGGTGAGATGATGCAGGTTTTGAATAAAGCATCTTATCACTTTGAGTCCCTATAAAATCAAGAACCTGTGTGCTTCACATGCAGAATGAGGTCACACTTGGTATTTCATGCCCAGGCTGAAGTTTCTACAACAGTTTTATTCCACTTCACATTATGAATTTGTAGACATATTAGTGTCTGTCAGAAAGGCTTATCCACTTCTTGTGAAATAAATATGAATTTCCAGCCCTAATGGGCAACAGCAGTGGCCTGCTGGTTTTGCTGTTGGTGTTTAAATGTTAGCTATGTTTGCAGGGATACTGCTAAATTCTCAGGCCTGCCCGAGTCACATTCTCCTTTCTTTCATACATAGGAAATAGAATAACCTTGCTAGTGTTCCATAGTGTTTGTTTTTCAGTTTAATAGTTTTTCTTTTGATAAAGACTCACCCTTTCAAGTAGAAATGCTTCCTCGAGTTGTGATATTATTTATCTAGGTATGAGGTAGAGTGATATAAATGTTTTGCCTGTAGGCTATTATTTTTTAGTTCACCCAACATGAAAGTGGATGTACTTGGCCTACTGGGTGGGTAGACCCAGGAAATAATTGATTACTGAGTGGGTGAGTCAGAAATTTGCATTCTCTTTGTTAAAATTTTTAAGCCTGCTTTCAACAAAGCACCCCACAACTTTTATTCACAAGGTCTGTTTCACTAGATTGCAATGACCACCTCCAGACTGCTGCTCCTCCTCCTCTTCCTCTTCCCCTTCCTTCTTCCTTCTTTCTTCTTTCTTCTTTTCTCTTTCTTGGTAATTGAACTCTGGTCCTTGTACTTTCCAGGCAGGGTCTGTGCCACTGAGCTGAATCCCCTTCCCCCATACTCTACTTTATAAGACTGGCTGAATACTCATGCCTTTGAATTCCTTTGCTCTGCTGAAGGTATCTCACAAGTTCCTAGAGGAGATGAAAGGAAAATGCCAGCACAGTTAAATCTCAGCTAGGAGACCATTATGTTTAAGGGAATGAAGGACCAGCTTAAGTTTTTACTTTCCCTGCATAAAGTCTCTTTACTCTTTCTTTCTTTTACTTTATGGAATCAAAGTATTTGAAAGGGTCATATATCTGGAAGTTTTTTTCTGAAAACGTCTCTTATCTACTCCTTGTAAAACCTTTAATGAGGACCTCACAAACCATGTGACCACAAGATAGTGTTATCATTTTCCCTTGACTGGGAGACTTTTTCATAGATTTCCCATGATTCTTTGGGAAGTTGCACCTCTAGAGACACAAAAACCCTTGGGCCTGGATTCATTGCTTGAGAATACATTGCCCTTTTCAAGACCCTTTTTTTGCTGAAAAATTGAAGGATGATTGTGGCTTCCTTGACATAGAGCAATTTGCAGAAGCAATTTACTTAGAAACAGACAAACAAAATTAACTTAAAAAGAGCTTTTCCAGAGAGAAGAGATCACAGAACACTCATTTCACACTTGCCATTCCCCTTTCTCCACTAAAATAGGAGCTTTTCTCCTCAGATCCATCCCACTGAGTGCTATGGATGAAGATTGGTGGGTCTATGAATGTAGGTGGCAACTCTTGCTTCCAGGTAAGAAGTAGGACAAGTAATAGAGCTACTGCTCGAACTTGACATTTAGTGGGTTGAAAAGGAACACACCTACTGTTATGTGAGTTTAAAAGTTATTACTTTGCTTAGTGTATTTCCATATGGTTAGTTTTTAGCACACTTTTGATTATGTAATATCATGGAAAATATACTGCAGAGGGATCTAGAACATTCTTCAGGTTGCAAATATGGTCCATGACCCACAGAAGATGCAAAACATTTGCTCTAGAAAACAGTCTTTCTCTTGGGGCAATTGAGGGGTGGCAGAGGATGGCATTATGTTTGCTTCTAACAGTGTAAAGTTTCAGAGACCTTCAGGCATTTGGGTCTGAAGGATCTGAGACTGAATCATGACCACGTCTTGTGATCCTGAGCATCTGCTCTGAGCATCAGTTGTTTGTCCTTAAAAAGAATAATCCTATGGACTAATGCGCCTAGTGCTGCCCTGCGAAGGGCTGAGGGGACTGCATCCCTGCTTGGCGCTGCAGTAGCTACTGCTTCTAATGCTGCTCATATCACTGCTTATCCTTTTCATTTGCTTCCGTAGGGCAAATGACACTGATTTAACCATACAAACCAGGCAGAAGGGATAACTTTAAAACCTAGAAGGAACACTTTTGTACTGACACCCTGTGCACATAGAAAGTTCTCGTTATCCCTAGAGCAGCCATGAAGAGCCAGGTTTTCTCTTGAACTAGCCTAACCCTGTAAACTGCATTTGGATTGAGGAATCGAACATACTGTGACTGCAAGGTTTGAAACTACAACCCGTGAGCCAGAAGCTGTTTTCAGGGTATCTGGGTCTCCAGCCAGGGGTTTAGAAAGATCACATTAAGTGACTTAGTCCTGGAAGGAGAAGAACACCCACTAGAATACTGTGGGGATCACTGGTGGTCAGGAAGGAACAAAAGGGCTTTTGTTTTCCTGCTGGCTTCAGTGAGAACACTTGGTTTGTTTGCTTTGCATGGAAATGACAAGAGCAAAGCAAAACCGACCTTTGTCAAACACTTCAGACATACTCCTTTACTGAGTCTTCCCAGCAGTCTGTTTTGGTGAGTGCTGATCGTTTCTGCAATTTGTGTTTGGGGAAACTGAGGCTTCCGGAGGTTAAGTCAATTACCGCAGGGGGATAAAGATAGTCATATGCCCAAGTCTGGCTGAGCAATTGTCAGGGACCTTAGAGAGCAGCAGGACTTGTGTCTGTTCAGTAGCCCTGATGGCCCTCTTCCTAGGGAGTAATTACCTCTGGGGGCCACCAGGTTCTCAACAGGTGGGCCTGGGGCCCTGGGTTCCCAATGCCTGTTCATTTTCAAGAGAAGAATGAACTCCAGATTTCATTGGAGTGTGAAATGTCATTTAAAAATGTTTGGAAATAACTAAAATAAAAACAAACATGTCAACCCATGGCCAAACCAAACACATTTGGGGAATGAATTCATCTCAAGAACTCTCATTTTGAGCCCTTTGTCAAATATACGTGCTCAGAAGTACTGGGTACTAGGAAATGTCAGTAGCTTTGTTTTGTCTTTAGTTGTTAAGTTTCCTATGAAGGTTATTATGGCTATTTAAGTGTACATGGAATTCAGATCCTTAATTTCTGCCTAAGTTTTTTCTCTTCTCCATTTTCCCAAGATATTAACAAATATACAAAATCGAGAGAGGTAAGACACAGTGTTTTCTCTTTTCTGTGATGCTCCTTTGAAAGAAGAGCAACCTAGCATAGGGAATGGGTGGCTTTGTGTATGGGGACATGGAAATTCTCTTGCCTGTGTCACTGGTTTGAGATAACCAAGATGACATCACAAGAAAACCCTCCTATGACTTGGTGGGTGCTGTATTTGTCTGGAAAGTATAGAATGGAGACCTATTTCTTTAGGGAAGCGTTTTAAGGTGCAGTGCGCTTACTGGCCCTCATTTTCCTCTTCACTCTTCCGTGGGGGTCCTGCTGGATCAGTTGAAGTGTAGGACTTCTAGATGACTTCACTTCCTATCTAGCACTATCCTTGGGCAAACCACTGATGTCTTCTCTGGAATTGAAGTTTTTGTTTTCAGTGGCTGTTAAAACCATGTAAGTAATATACTAATATGTTCCAGTTAAAATGACAATGCAGAAATACAGAAGAAAATGTAAAGTACTCTTTCCCACCTACACCCATCCCTGGATATAACCATGGGAACAGTTTAGACTGCCTCTTCCTACCCTTTTTCTATGCAATTATAATTATAAATACATATAAATGTCTTTCCTTATTACATAAACTGGATCACACTATATATATTTCTGTGGTTTGCTTTTGTCCATTTAACGGTACATTGTGGATATTTAATCATGTTGGTATAGCATTTACCTCATTCTTTCCAACATCTCATAGAATTTTGTGGTATGTATATTCCATGCTTAATCATTTTTCTAATTTGACCATTGTAAACTGAAAGATTACAATGCTCCTTTTTTTATAGATCTTTATGTATTATGTGAGAGTTTCTTAAAGCTAGATTCCAAGAAATTGAACTCTTTGGTCAGAAGAATATACACATTTTAAATTTTGAGAATGCACTGCTAAAAAAGGTTCCTAGGAAATTTCTATCTTGTGTGCCCTCATTATGCACTGGTATGTGACACATCATTCATATGATTACACTGATTCATTAATTCACTTATATTTCAGTTGCATATGGTATCCTAGGACATAACTTTAGAAATAGACCATGTTATGACCAACCAAATAGCTCAGCAGATTAAAGTGCCTGCAAGTAGATTCAGAGGCCAGAGA
>PVKA01000176.1:202128-246865 GCA_004027165.1 Ctenomys sociabilis
AAATAGACCATGTCCTTAAAATTCCCTGAAAATGCAGTGCTTCAAAAAGATTATACCAACTAAGGGGCTAATGTTAAAAACATTGACTGAAGAGCTGTCTTGTAGAATCACAACTGAAAATCTGTTTTCTGATCAGTTTGGTTAGCTGTGACTCTAAATCTTTCCTAACAAAGACAGGATGTGGCACGAGAGGTCCTGTTCAGCCGATGTTCAACAGAAGTTGATATAGACAGCTGAGTTTATTTCACTGCTAAAACCCTCTCCAGCTGTGTTTGTGGCTTTATCTAGGATATAGCCAACCTTCCAGTCCAAATGTTCTATATTAATTGGTTAAAATAACGGCAGGCTGAAATAATTGGGAAAAACTTGTGTCTGTATTGAACATGTTTATACTTTTTCCTAATCATTATTCTCTAAATAATAAAATATAGCAAATATTTACATTATATTAGATGTTATATTTAATTGGGAGACGATTTAAAGTTTGGGGAGAGATATGCAAAGGTTATATGCAAATGCTACTGCTTTTACCTAAGGGACTTGGCTATCTGTGGATTTTGGTATCTGTAGGGCATGCTGGAATCAAACACTTGTCACTGAGAAAAGAAACTATACTTAATTATGTAAGTGCCCTTTTTACCTGATGCTTAGAGAATCAGAATATTCCAGAATAATGCTATCTTGTGGAGTTTTCTGTAATAGAAACTTGATGTTAATATAATAATGATTTTTTTTAGAAATTATTTTTACAAAAAGAACTATATGAATTAGAAATTACACTATATTTTCATTTAGAGAGATAGAAACACACAGAATATCTAAGCTACCAATTTAAGATATTTTTTCAAAAGGGATACCTTTGATAATCATAATTGTCAATAATATAAAATCCAAAATTTTACGACATTCATTATTGGAATTATAATCACCTTCAAAATATTAGGGTTAGTAAAACTTGGTGTGGATAAATGACAGGAAAATGAAATTTTGTTTCTGTTTTCCAGAGATTTATTTGATTCTTTCATCCATCTTTCTAGATATCCATTTTTTAAGAAAAATTCTGGTTGGGTTGGCAGTGACATTCAAATTCTGGTTGTATGCCTGCTGCATGTTTATTTTTGTAGCACACTGAATTGCAGAAATATGGTCGGATTCAGCTGTACTTTCTTGGCATAGAAACCTTGCATAGTGAAGAATGTATGTGCTTGGTTGTGCTCAGGCAAGTGTTAGTGTTTCACAGTTTACAGTTTCTGTAATGTTGGTGAAAGCCCGATGGAGGGCACCACCTGGTCATTCCTCCGGCCTATGACTTTCAGGGCTCTTGCACTACAACCCAAGTCCTCTTAGGAGGGTGCAATAAAGTGATTGCACTTTAGAGAAAGTGTCTGGCAAGGGAACCATTCAGGTTCCTGTTGAGGGAGTGCTATATAGGAGCCTTGCCTTGATGGGATGCTATTCTGAGTCCAAGGGTAGGGTTAGGAAGGGGCATCTGACTGGAGCTGCATCCCTCTGTGAAGGACATAGTCTACCTACACTACCTCGCGAGGAAGAGTAGGCAATGAATTTACCAACCTCTGTCTGCTCCTCAGCCATAGTCCATGCATGCCTTTCATTAGCTGAATCCTAACAAGAACCAAGGGTGAAGGTGAGGGTGGGAAGGGTAGAGCCATGACTTGTGCTTGTGCTGTCCTAGAGTGGATGTGGGCATCATGACCCAGGCAGAAGACTCGTCCTGTGGTTTCACGGGGGAAAGAAAGCTGCAATTACAGTTTTGTTTTGAAAGTTGAAAATGATCTGTAGTGCCACATTGGTATTGGTATGATTTATAGTAAGATTTAGAGTAACATTTAAAAGAAATTGAGTGTCATTTGGAATGGATTGTGTTTCTTAGGAAATGTATGAAATGGAAGACTTTATGTGTTGATCTGATGAAACAAAACTGTAAGCTTAGAGGTAGAAGGGATTCATAAAATCTGTCACCATGGAGTTGGATACCTAAGATATAATTCCTTTGCTTTTAATATTTTATGAAAATATTTCATCTAAAATGTCAGGTACCTGGGGGAAGAGACTAGCAGGAAATTAAGGTTATTAACAGTAATTTTCCTTCAAAGAAGTCAATTTAAATGAATCATTAGCATGACTGAGTACAAATACACAAGGTGCGTTTCCCATTTGTTTGGTATGGCAGTCTAGAGCCTAGAGCCTGAGATCAGCTCATCCCTTGCTTCCTTGGTCCTGCTGACTGAAAAGGTGAGGACTGCTCTGTTTGGTTTGTGTACATGTCCTGAGTGAATGGGCAGTGAATCTTTCTGGGAATCATAAAATTAGACAGCTGGAAGGAGTTCATCTCTTCCTATATCTAAATTCTATGTTATAAGAAAGCAGGACACCGGCCCTTCATAGGCGCTACTATGTGGATTCCCTGAGCTTGGAACTCTAGGGGAAACCACATCAACACTGCAACCTGAGGGAATGGCACTAGGTTGACTCATTTCTTCTATCATCAGAGACACCCAAGGTTTCTGTTTGTAAGGGTTTTCTTGTCTCCTGCACAGTTATTGTCATATATTTGGGGAGAGCTCCATAAGTGCCATTTTCACCGCCTACTCTTCTAATGATGCTCTCTGGAGGTCTCTAGGCTGCCCTAGACTCTTTAATTCCATAAACTCTTTCTGTACAAGATGACTCATCACTTGTGCCATTCTTACACTCCCTAAACACCCCTGCATCCCTGACATCTTATCTGAGCTCCTGATCCTGCATGTCCTCCTGATGTCTGACAAAGATCTTACCCCTCAACTCCTATAAATGCTTGCAAATCAGCGTCCTGAAGAGTGGTTCTCCACTTCACTTCAAATCTGTGTCTTATCCTGGGTTCCAAATTTCTGTAAAACAAGTCACTCACCTGTCCAGCTTGCCCCATCCATATCTCTCATTTCTGCCTACTTTTTTCCACTCTTCTTGCTGCCACTACTATTATTGTCTTTATCTTTTCATGTCTTGGTTGTTCCAAGGACCTTTCAGTCCACCTTCTTGTCTTTTTCATTCATGTATTCTATTGGCATGAGAGTAAGCAGCAGGTAATATAACAGGGATAGAGTTGCAGCCCTTGACCTTGGGTTTATATTTTACCAGAGAAGACAGATAAGTGAAAAGCTCCTTTTTAAGTTTACATCTTTGTCCCTTGACTCTATCTGGGAATCATAAAATCAGACACTTAGACACTCAGCTAAAGTAATTTATACAAAACAAATCCTATAACAGCATTACCTCTGAAATATTTCAACATCTCTCTGTGGCCATTAGAACTCATTTGTTTCCTTAGTTTACCAAATGCTAGCCATCCATAGCTTGTCCTCACCAGTGAAGTTACAGTTCCTTTTATTTGCATCACCCACATTAAGCTTTATGAAAGTCCATGAGTGCAAAGGCTGTGGTAGCTGGCTGGTGGGCTGCTCAACCCCTTCCTGTAGGCGAGCGAGTCTTTTGAGGGTCTTCATAGACCTTGCATAGTTGCCTTTGTCTCTGTAAACCACCCTTGATTTCGACTCCAGGAAAGCAGGATGCCCACCTTGGTGCTCAAGGTGAATGCATGCAAATTTTAGTTACCACAGGACACTGTTGGAGAATGGCAAAATCCAGGGAACATGACAGACTAAGTCAGTGTGTCTTCACTGAACAAATAAGTGTCCCCATTGCAAATTCTGCAGATGGGTGAAATAGAAAAGCAGTGTTTAAGTAAGCAAAAGAAGTGCTTTATTTAATATAATGGAGCCAATATTCCATGGTTATTTATACTTGGGTTGCACAGTAGCAAAATGATCACTTTGGAAAAAAAAAGTAACTTGAAAACTGTATTTCTTATTTCTCCTAACGGAAATTCTGGCATTATAATATATTAGCATATACTTCTAGAGGACAAATTTCCCTGAAGATACTTCATCATTTAGCCCCATTGAGCCTGCCCTCCTGTTGTTTATTTTCTATTTTATGTGTTCAATTTTAATCACATTGTGCTTATCTTTATAGTATGTGATAGCTTTGAATCAGAGAAATTTCCTTAATTCAAATTTGGCTTGAGGGCTGGGGAGATGGCTCAGTGGAATAAATGCTTCTCTGGGAAGCACAAGGACCTGAGTTTAATCCCTGGTTCCACAAAAATAAATAAATAAATAAAAATTGGCTTGAAATTTCAGGCAAAAAGAATTAATTTAATCAGATTATTAAGTATAACTCTTGGTTATCTAAAATGCTTTGTATTTATTTTCTTTCTTGCATTATTTTCAGAACGGCCTGTGAATACAGCAGTGCCAAATAGAGAGAGCTATTAATGAATTGAAGGAACCATTCTGCTAAATATTAGTTTTGAAAAAGCATCTTTTAGATTTCCGTAATCGGAAGGGAGTTTTGTATTTATAATGGCTTAAATTCTTGTGAAAAGACTCTGTGAACATCTTAACTACCCCACACCCAAGGTTGAAGTATTGATAATGTTTAAGAGGTTTTCTTTTTTTTTTATTTGCAATTGGCATTTTTTTTAATTTAGCAATTTTTTTTTTGAATTTTAGATTGGAAAAGTACTGGTTGGGTATGTTCATTCTTCAATATGTCTTTATTCAAGTTTCAATAGAAACAGCATTTAGGAGGGATGCAGCTACTGAGAAAATGCTTCATGCGAGCACTTGGAGACACAGAGAATATTTCCTTTTATTTAGAGCCTTTTTGGACCTGTGAGGCCCTCTGAGAGTCATAAGACTGGCCTCATTCTGTCCATTTCTCATTCCCTTTGAAAGGATTTCAAAGGTACTAGTTAAAAGTTTCTCCCCATCTGCTATAAGTAATGTACGGGGATTTGTTATGAAGCTACAAGAGGAAAGGAGAAAATTTAAACATGTAGCATTTTGGAGCATTAATATCTATTCCAATGGTAAATTTGCTAGGACCAGGCTCTTCTGAGCTGTTCATTCATATGTAAATTTTTATTTCCTGAGCTTGAGTTGCATAAACAGGACAGATCAATGTGTTTCCCATGACAGTTGATGACCAAGAAGAATCCATTGTTTGGCCAAGAGCCCTGATGTCTTTTGAAAACTGGGATTGCTCCACTTTTTCCTGGACCGAGGTGATTGTACCTTTGTTAGAGAGCATCAATTATCGGGAAGGTGTAATGCATTTCTCAGTCGGGTTTCTGGTCGAGAATATTTCATGATACTTTCTGCCCATTTCCTCCTAGAAGTGGGAGCAGGTTTTTTATTGCAGAAGGAACAGGGTGCCAGAACACAGGTGTTCCTGAATCACTGCTTCCTACCTGCATGAAGGTAGGAATCTCACAGGATGGATCTCCCCACCTCTGTCTCTGTGTCTGTCTGTCTGTCTGTCTTTCTCATACACAGACACATGCACAGACACACACACATACATACACACACACACACAGGCGACACTTGGATATGGTAGGCACTTGAGCCACTCTCTGGAATTGGAGATCTGAAAGGGCACAAGGAAGTAAGAAATGGGGGCATTTCTTGAATGTGGCTGTCTTTACATGGTAGCGTTGTGATTTCCCACAATATTTTAAAAATCAAGCCAAAAGGCTGCTGTCCTTTAGTCTTAGGGAGTGTGCCAAGAGTCTTGGAGCACAACCCTATTTCATGCTCTCAGTGGTGCTGCAGGGGAGGTGTAGTTATTAGCATTTGACACTAAGACAGCTGAGTGACTAAAGCATTTACTTAAACTTACCTGGTTGATCAGTGGTACAGATGAGCTGCAAAATAAGGCTGACCTGAATTGATACAGCTCATTTGTGTCTGTATGTGTACAGTGGAAAGGCCACACAAGGACAGGAGCAGTTCTCAGGCCCAGGAAAGAAGCTGTGGAACAAACCAAGCCTAGAGGCACCTTGGTATGGGCTTCCAGTCTCCAGAAATAGATTTATGTTGTTCAAGACCCTCACTTTCGTGTATTTTTGTTGTGCAGCCACAGAAAACTTGTAAGTAGTTTTTTTTTTTTTTTCCAAAACAAAACACCAGCATGTGGTGTTGGCCCTGCCCCCAGGGCTTCCTGAGACAGTGACTGAGACTAGGCTTTGTGGCGCAGGCCTGTAATCCCAGGGGTTGGGAGGCTGAAAACAGGAGGATCACTATGAGTCTGATTTGTGCAGTGAGACCCTGTAGGTCCTGCACTAAATACATAAAACAAAAACCCCACAAAGAAATAAATGATTCATTAGTTTTCTTTTTTCCTTTTTAAATAACCTTTTGAATGTTGTCCCTATGGTACTACATAGAATTATTCTTTTTTTATGTGTTTGCTGCAGGGTCTCACTATTCAGCTCAGACATGTAGTGATCCTCTTGTCTCAGCCTCCCCATCCCTGGAATTATAGGCGTGTGCTACCATGCCTTGTCTTGGTGCTCAGCTCAGTGTACCTAGGGGTGGGACCAGCAAGGCATGTGGAGATGGGGGTCCAACCCTGCCCCGGAAAGCAGGTGCTTAGTCCACTCAACTATCTTGCTGGCCTAGAATATAGTCATTCTGTTTACTTGTTTATGTCCCATCCCTGCACACACACACACATGCACATGTGCACACACACACACACACACACACACGCAAATATATGAAATCAGACAGTTACACACTGAGCTTATCCAAGCTAACGTTGCTAAATTTTGTTTTCCTTTAACGTAGCACCATATTTAATATGCCATAGGCACTTTATATCTGCTTATCGAATAAATTATTTAAGGAATATAACCAGCACTTCAGGAAAACAGAAGGGTCAAAGTAGATGAATGATAAATAATAAAAATCATGTATACTCTTCCATCATTTCAAAATAAGAATTTTGGTTTTTGAACATTATTCCTAACTTCAAAAATGTAGTCCTTCTCCTCAGTTGGATTAGATAGCTTTCCTTGGGTTTTGATAAAAGTTAGCGTGTGTACAGGTAAAGGTTAGGTGAGCCATGTATTTTTTTAAATCTATTCTTTACTTTCCCTTGGAGAGTCCCCTACACTTCTTTACGGAGTGTTGAAGAAATTACATGAGCTTAAATCTTTTTCTATAATTAGGAACTTGCATCTGTGCCTAATTTATAATTTGATAAATAATGTGTCCTAGTTGAATTTCTCTACCAACCTAAGGCCTAGGGTAGGTTTTCTAAAATGAAACAGCAGTGTCTCAGGCACTCCTTTTTTAACATTTTAACAGTACTCCAGAAAATACTCTCGTTTCCCTTTAGTTAGTTGGTACTTTTCCTTTGCTGTATTTTTGTCTGTGAAGAAGAAATTAGCATAATACTTTCATTAAGTGTAATACAGTGTTTTGCCTGATGTGGTCTCTGTCAGGAGGAAAACCTAACAACACCACTGAGGTACTATGAGTTATTTTATTAATTTGTAAACAAATGACTTCTAGAAATAAAATACTTGTGGAATTGAGGGTATAAAGCAGTGACTGTAGCAGCCACACACTTACTGTTTATTGCACCTTTGAGTGAGAGATCTGGACATAGAGTCATATTAAATAAAAAAGCATTTATTTTAAATGCTATAGTGCTATTGTGTTAGTTAATTTATGTAGGAATTTGATTGTGTATATGTTTTGTCATAGTCTAGGGGCTGGGGGGATAGCTCAGTGGCATAAGTGCCTGCCTCCTGAGTTCATTCCCCAGTACCATAAATAAATAAATAGATAAATAAATAAACAAGATATTGTCCAGAACCTAACATAGCTACAGGACAGAATGAGGTCAAAGCAGTAGGGTTTCTAGTTCCCTTTATGTACGTGGACAGAATTTTAGTGATTCACATGCACTGATATGGTGATTTGAATGCATTTGAATAAGTTATTACCTGCCTGTGTTTTTTTCATTTCCCGACAGCAATAATTTATTCTCAGTTTCTAAGTCGGGTTTGTACAGTAGCTAGCACACAGTAGGACTTTTACATATATTCTAAAATTAGTATGTAAGATGAGGACACTGGCCACGTCGTGTTCTTCTGCTTGTCTTCCTGATTTAATGTTTTTCTCTCTCTCCTATTTTGGGTTTGTATGCACTCCGCTGTTTCTAAAACTGGTATCTAAGCAATGCATGTTTTAACATTAATTATCAAGTTTTGTCTTCCTCTTAAGTTTCACGCGGTTATGTAAGTGGCATAAATGGGCATTAGCTACCTTGCTGACACCTACTTTCCTCAGTTGAAATTACATGCTGACATTGACGGTAACCCTGACATAGGATAATTGACTGGATTCTGAAAAGAGAAAGCCTAATGTGATTGGAAATTCCTATTCTATAGCATCCTCAATTGCATAACAAAAACAATCCAGGAAATTGTCAAAACCGTTGAACAGGCATTGGCCTTTGCTAGCATAAACTTATTCATGGGGAAACAGTTTATTTTCTGAAGAATCTTTTAGTGTGTTAAAAGCTAGACATCCAATCCGGAGCATGTACCTCTTTGGTTATAACACAGGAAGAGCTATTTCTTTGGACAAAATGTTTTGTTTAAAATTTCATTTTATTTTTCATTAGTATTTTTTTTTTTTGTGGTACTGGGGATTGAACTCAGACTCTTGCACTTGCCAGTGAAGCACTTATTCTACTGAGCCATCTCCCCGGTCTACAAAATTTTAAATTAATTCATTACTCAGTTTTTATTATTACACATTTGTAGCACATTGTGATTTCATGTACTAGGGAAAGTTGATACATGTACATAATTTCTGTCTTTTTTTCTCCTTTTTTGGAAGAATATTTGAAAATTCATTGATTATATCCATACAATGGGGGGACATTGGAATTAAAATGCTAATGAAACTTTTACTGTGTCTGGCTTGCTTCTTTGGTGCTTTCAAACCTAGAAAGAGTGAGGCAAAGTCATCAGGACAAGAAAATGTGATTATCTGGCTGCAGAGATAGCTCGGCAGTCTAAACGCCTGCCTGGCAAGTGCAAGGTCCTGAGCTAGGTCCTGGAAGCACATGCCATGCCGACCACAGGTAACCCTGGGCATGCTGTGCTGGCTACAGAGACTGGGTGTGGTGGTGCACACCTGTAATCCCAGCAATAAGGAGGCTGAGACAGGAGGAACACAATGAGTCTGAGCTGTATAGCAAGTACCAGACAGATAGCTGTACCAGACAGATAGCTAGCTATCCAAAAAAGATTTTTTGGAAAAGAAAATATGAAATACATGAAACTCATGTATCTAGATGGAAAAGGACATATTTTATAACTGAAAACCCAGTGCAGAAAATACCTCTTGAAAGTTAGTTACAAGTATTATACCAACATATTAGGCAAGAAACCAATATGTATTTGAATATCCTGCAGAGGCCGGGAGCTCCAACATGCCACCATGCCACCATGCCAGCCTGGGGATGAGCGTGCTGTGGGTCCTCACTTCGCTACTGAATGACGGATGAGGGTGGCCTGGATGCAGATCTCCTCCCTCAGGATCACCGTTCACACATGTCTTAGCATCTATCAAGATAGGTGGTCCTGTCCTCACTCTTTAGATAAGGACACTGTGGCACGTGGAAATAGTTTGTTTTAGAACCACAGAATTGGCACGTTGGGGAGCTTGACTCTGGAGTCAGAAGCCACTCAGGTCCCTGTTGTCCCTTTCCCATTTCTCATGCCTTTCTCCAGGGATGTCCTTCATGGCTGCTTTCCCACTCAGTCAGTTCAGCTGACTGCCTTCCCAACATAAAAAGGCCCCACCATGCAAGATGGGAGAAGTGGCTTGAGGCTGGCTAGGTGGGTGTGTCCTTGAAAATCTCATGCAGTTTTTTTCTGAGTTTCTTTATTTAGCAAGAGAAAGATACAGGTTTTAGGAATTCTTTTTTTTTCCCCAAATAAACCTTTTTTAAAAACTTATTTATTTATTTGGTACAGGGTTTTACTATGCAGCTCGGACTCATAGTGATCCTCCGGGCTCAGCCTCCCCATCACTGGGATTATAGGTATGTGACACCAGGCCTGGTTTCATTGGCTGGCACAGTATGCTCAGGGTGGGGCCAGCAGGGCATGATACTGGGGATCAAACCCAGGTCCTTGCTTTTGCCAGGCAGGTGCTTAGACTACTGAGCTATCTCCCCATTCTAAAGTATCCTTTTATTACCTTAAAGGTTTCTTCTTCATCGCTAGTGATAGTCTGTGTTGTCTATTTTGTCTTCATGTTACTGCTGCTAGCCAGTTTGACTTTCTTTTATTTACTGTTTGTATGGTATAACTTTTCTGCCTTTGCAATCTGTATGTTTCTGTTTAAAGGAGGTTTCTTTGTAGGAAGCATACAGTGATGTTTTTTGCCTTTTTAGTCCATCTTGGTAGTCTTTGCCATTTGAATGGAGTGTTTAGTTCATTTACAATTAAATATCATTATTAATAATAGTTACATCCTGAGTTAATTAAGCCTGTTTAATATCAGCTTAGATGATTTTTATCTTCATAGTTTTATTTTAATTCTTAACTTTATGAAAAGAATAGCTTTTCTGTAGGCTGAGTAATTATATCAACCATTAACTTATCTGTCAAATTGGGTCACTTTTAGTAAGATACAAATAGAAAATAGCTTTATTCTTCTCCCTCCTCTACTATGGATAGTATTTTTGGAACATCTCCTAGGTTTTGAGTTATTTTAGCATATTGGAATAACCTGATTTTTAAATATTAGAAAATGGTAAGCGAATATAACTAAAATGTCCATTCTCTAATTCACTGTATGGTTTCTGTCCTTTTCAGTGTTTAGACCTGATCCCAGGTTTGGCATCCAGGAGGAGGGAAGAAAAATAATTTCTACTTTCACTCTTGCACTGTCTTCTGCTTGCTCTGACTTCTCCAGAGTTGCCAGGGTACAAAACGGGGCCTAGTTGCCAGGGTACTACTGCAGGTGCCATGTGCATCACAGCTGTGCTTCCTCATTCACGCCTTGCTGTATTCTTTGGGGAGCCATTGAAATATCCTTTAGCACTATGATATTATTTGATAAGGGCAGTGCCATCTCTGAGTGCCCACTTATGACCTTTAGCTCTTGTGCTATCTCCTGGCACATCACTGAAGTATCTGTGTACCCCATCTCGGCAGCCAGCTTGGGTGGAGACCTCGTAGGTTCACTCAGACTAGACTGCTTCCATGGCATTCATTTGGTTCAGGGAAATACACATCTTACCTCCGTTGACTTTGAAGTCCACATTGTTCCCATGGCCATGGAGCCTCTGGCTTTGTTCAGTTATTGCAAGAAGATTCAGCCAGGCTTGGGGACACCATTTTCACTTGTGTCTTGAGGAGCAGGCTATGAACTGTGACACTGAGACAAATGTCCAGATAGGGAATGGAATAGCAGCCTCCTTCATTACCCATAGACCTGTGCATGAGGGTGGCTTTTGGCACTTGGCCTGCCCTAGTAGAGAGGTCAGGAAAGACAACTGTAAAATTTGCTTCGAAGAGTCATCTACAAGGCAAGTTCTTACTGTATATACATGCTGGGAGTGAGCTCGGTACTAGTTTGGTCATGAGCAGTCTTGTTCTGGTATGTGACCAGAACTCGCAGGATTGATGCAGTGAAACTTTAGCTCAAAATCTGAAAAACAATAGGTGAATTCCAATTATTTCATCTCTTGTAAAGAATTTCAGTTCCTGACTTAGTAGCAGGAGAGACAGAGAAGTGTTAAACCCGAGCTACACTTACAGTCAGTAAACGGCTATCCTGTATAATCTCCTTTCTTTGTGGTAAAAAGAAACACTATCAAATAAATGCTTGATTAATGAACTCATACTGGGTATTAGTCTCTGGGGAAGGTAAAGGTGGCCAATATAATTACAATGAGCAAGATTTTACATTTTGTAGCATTCTTTACTAATTTGGCTAAATAACTGGTCCCTGAAGTGGAAAAAACAACAATACTGAATGATTGTTAGCTCAGTCAAACTAGTTGGTCAGGTTGGTCGAGGTAGACCAGACCTGAAATTGGGTTGATAGGCATGACTGCTGGAAATCTTTAAATAGTGCAAAGATTTATTTTTATTTAGGTGTCATTTAAATCAAGTATAAGCTTTTTTTAAAATACAGAGCCCTTAAAAAATGTACACTCACTTCAGGCAAAGAAAGCCCACATAAAGATCTTAATACCAAATTTATTGAGAGGGCCGGCCAAATAGCTCAGCAGATTAAAGCACCTGCTTAGGCAGACACAGGGGTTGGGAGTTCATCCCTGGGCCTGCCGGGCCCACCTCGCCCACTGGGGTGCATTGAGACAGCAATTGAGACTGGGTGCGCCTGTAATCCCAGCACTTGGGAGACTAAACAGGAGGATCACTAGAAGGCCGATCTACCAGAGAGACCCTGTACATTCTTTACACCCTGTCCTAAATACAATAAATAAATAAAAATAAATTTATTGAGACATCATGAGATTCATGCAAGTTACCTTTGACCTCTATAATTTTATTATTGTTGTTGCTGTGCTACCAGAGATTGATCTCAGGACCTTGAGTTTGCCAGGCGGGTACTTATTCTACTGAGCTATCTCCCTGGCCGCAACCTCTACAATTTTAAGAGATGCTCAATGTGGGGGCCATGAGCTTCCAGCTGTTTATCAGTACATCAAACTGTTGATTGGATAACACTGAGATAGCTGCACGTGAGTTTTCAATTTCTTCTCCAAGGGCTGGCAGTGTAGTGCATTTTCTGCAATATATGACATCCTCTAGGGTCTCCTATGTGAGAGTAACAGCGTTTGTTGACAACACATTGTGTGATTTTTCTTTTCCTAAAGAATGTTTTCATTTTTTGACAGACTCTGTACATATTCATAACTCTTTTCCGTATCATATAACTGTATGCACATATCATTCTGAACATATGTATGCATGTTTGTATAATGAATACGTATATGTATTTACTTCCATTTAGATGTAGATAGACATATATATATATATATATATATATATATGCTACCATCTCATTACAATGAGAGATGATATAGAATGTAATATGTAATATATCAAACATGACAAGTATATTTTAATATTTGACAGAGTTGGTACAGATAAAGGAAAATTTGGATCCAAGCCTAGATATTTTCCTAACTTTTTAAAACAGACATGGAAAGGAAATGTACATATCTGACCTTTAGTTACCTTATATTAAATGAAAATAACTTCAAAATACTTAAGTATGTAATTTTATTCCACAATCTGATATAATATGATAATAATGTAAGGAGTCGTAAATTGATTAGACTTAACTATATATGTAAAATGCATTAAAATGTAGCATTTGTACATTAATGCCTTCTGTGAGCAAACACAAGGTTAAATCTCATAGTGTTTAAGATTTTTAAAAATAACTTTGGAGCTTATAAAAATATTGCATAACCATTTCACAAACGTTGGAGAATAACTGAAAAGCACAGAGAAGGCAAAAGCTCCCTTATCCTAATAGATAAACATTGTACGCCAAAATGAGAAACACCAGATTGCTCTTTGTTTATTGATATTTTCTTCTATGAGTGATAAAAAACTGGTCTTTTCATAGTGAACAGTTCTTTGATCTGTGTTTAATCAGCTCACTTTTTTCTTTTAGAGCTAATAAGAACTCCTTTTATGTCTAGACTTTGCATGTATGAAGCTGTACCGAGACTATGTCCAACATAATCAAAAACTGCTAAATATAACTCCTCAAAGACTTTATGTGTAGATTTGGTTTTTGTGTAATTTTTTGAGCCTCAGTTGTTAGGATGACTTTAAGATGCAGAAAAGGAAATAGGCAAACCCTGATGCCTAGTTAAGCATTGTTTGAATACTTAAAGCTCCTTTTACTTCTAGCCCTGGAATTGGCGTGGCAGTTGATTTAACATGTACCTCATTATTTCATATTATAAGCAGGGCCGTGTTTTTTTGATCGTGGGGTCAGGTACAAAGGAGAATACTTTTTTGCTTGTTTTTCGGGGTACACTTTAAGTAAGGCAAGCACTTGTAAATGAGCCCTAATTTGCTAAAATGCTTGGAGATTTCAGTCTAGATTTTATAAAGGTAAAGTCATCGTGGAAGTATGCACTGCCTCTTTCTCTGGGAAGCTCATCTTTTAACATCACTGGTGATGGGTAAAGATTGAACATATTTCAAAATAACTCTATAGAAGAAAAATTATGAATGCTATTTAGTGGAAAATACTGTTTTGTTCATGTCTCCAGAAAGTACTGAAATAAATTATCAAAGAAAGAATATGTTTATCTTCTTAAAGGGAGTTGAGTCATTAATTGGAAAAAAGACTCTACGCAGAATTACGACTGCTTCGGAAGATCTGTAGACGCGTTAACCAGAAGTGGCAGAGCAGAGTGACCCATGTGGGCCAACTCACTCTGGTTCATCTTTCTGTCTGTGCACATACGTCATAAACAGTGAACATATTGTGTAAAAATAATTACCAAATGTTTCGGGGGTGGAGAGCCTATTTTTTCTCCATGAGAATTGATGAAGTTGTTAAATTATGTTTCTTTGGAGCCATAACAGTTTATTTCATTAAGATATTTACTGGATAAATATTTTCACTAAGACTTTCATCAACTTCAAAGAAGTATTATTTATTCAATGAACAGTGTTGGAAATTTATTATAGTCTGTGTCTAATTGTTCCCCTTTTTGCATTGGATTTTTCCCCTTTTAGTTAAAATGAGTACATATTTTAAATCGTTTTGATTGAGTTGACATTTAATATATACTTAGGAGCAGGAAGTTGTATTTGTGAACACACCGAGACCAGATGTCTCTTCAGTGTGACAGGAGAGTCATGGTGTTGCTGTGTGTTATATATGGGGAAGGGACTGTGTTAGGCAGCTTTCTAATCACACACTAATCATTATTAATAAAATAATAATAGAGATAATCAAGTTAAAAAGAGGGAAGTTTTATTTTGGCTCAGTTTTAGTGTATGATCCACTGACCTGTGGAGAGGTGGCACATCATGATGGAGGTGAGTAATATAATGGAAGGGATTTATTCATCTGCTGTTCAGCAGAGATGAAGCTAGAGCTGGACCTGGAGACAGAGAGCAAGATCAGGGAGTGAGAGGAATGGGTGGGTTCTTACTACTCATTTCCAATGACCCAACTTCCTCCCCCTGGGTTTCACCTTTTCAAGGTTCTTCCACCTACCAGTTGTTGCCTGGGACCAAGCCTTCATTCAAAACATGAGCCTTTTGGGGAAACTTCTAAGGTCCGATCTATAGCATGAACTATCCGATTTCTGAGCGATAGACTGAAAATATGATTCAGGTGTATTTTCATCATTTCTAGGCCATGGAAGCACATAACGGCTTTAAAAAAAATGCCATAAATGTATAGAGGTCAGGACAAACATTAAGTGGGCAAGAAGCTGAACACAGACCTCTTCCTGCTTTGCTTTTGACACCATACACTAGAGGATCCTGTCACTGTTCTCTGACCTCATCTTTCTGTGTGGTTCATAGATTATATTTTAATAAAGACTAACTTGAGAGGGCAATGTGATATAGTAGAGCAACCAGAGCTGACTTTTCCTAGGTTTGAATATCTTGTCTGCCTTTCAGTAGGTGGATGACATTAGATGATCTCCATAGCTGCCTTTATTATTATTATTTTTTTTTGTCTTTTTGAGACAGGGTCTCACTATGCAGTTCAGGCTGGCCTTAAGCTCACTTTGTAGCTCAGGCTGGTCTCGAACTCACAACAATCCTCCTGCCTCAGCCTCCCGAGTGCTGGGATTACAGGCATGTGCCACCATGCCCGGCTTTCCATAGCTGCCTTTAAACTGGCCCTCAGAGGAAGGGGAGAAATTAGTGGTTAACTGGAGAGTTGTGAAGACTGAATGAGACATAGGTGTAAAGTGCCTCACTCATCAGTTCACTTATAGCAGCTACTTAATGCAATTCTTTTCATTCTATAGGGATGTAACAATATATCATCGTGGTTCTCGCCAACTATTTAGCAACTAACTGTAGTTGTAGAGAAGTGATCTATAGGTTGTTGTGTTCATGCAGTCAGTGCTTCTCAGTATTTACCTTTCAACTTCCTGAGCTCTAGTTGCTTGTGCTGAACCAGAGGAGCTAAGAGGAAAATTGCTGTAGAAGTCAACACCCAGCCAAGCACGGACTCCTGAAGACTTATAAAAGTAGAGTAGGAGCTTTTAAATCTGATCACCTTAATCTCTCCAAAAGGGATATCTTTGTATTCTTGTTTTTGCTTTTCAGTGGTGTTTCATTTCTTGTGTTCAACTAGCTTCACTTCCAGATACTTGCTTTTCTTTGTGGAGACACACAGGTTTGGAAGACTATCTAAAATCAGAAGAAGGTTCTTCATTTCTTTGCTCTTTTACTTTGCTTCCTCAATAGGAAAGTACAGTGTAGATAGGTAGAATGGCCTGACCTGTTGTTTTTAGCATTTATTTTCCAATGACCATCTTTCCTGTTGACTTGTAGTGTGAGACGCACTCTGCTGATGAGGGGAGAAGGTGGGTGAAGTCGTTGATGGTGATGATGTGACTGTTATTAAACAAGTGTATGGGAGCAACTTCTGAGCACATGGTGGGGGAGGGAGATAACTTATACCTGCCATGTTCTGGAATATTTTTGGCTCTGAATTGTTGAAAACAACAGCTTAAACTCACAGAAATTTGTCACATCTAACATGAAATGCAGGCTCAGGAAAGCTAAGCATTTGGAGCTGATAGCACATTTCAGAAATGTCATGAGAAGACCAGATATTTTCTTTCTACTCCTTGTTGTTTAGGCTTTGTCCTCATGAACCTTCCAGGGAGGAGGGAATGGCAATAGCATGAGAATAGCCTTTCTCCCAGCCCTCTCTCCAGAACTCCAGGAAAAAACTGTGCAGCAGGGCTAGCCTTGGCTATAGGGTGAATCTGGAAAACAAGTGGTTTTAGCTTGGGAGATGGCTTCTTAGCAGCGTGAATCAAGGTGGTGAATGTTGGTTAGCCCAATAACCAAGATGTCATCAGTTGGAAATTTTACTTTCATCACTTCTAAAGGCTTAGACTTCATAATTTAGTAAATAGATTTTGCTAATTCATTCTTTTATTTATGTGACAAACATTTGCTAAATGTATAATACCCTGCTATATATCATTCCCAAATATAATAAATTAAGACCATAAGTTGTGGGTACATGAATACAAAACACCTAAGTATGTACTTTAACAGATGGAAGGTTCTCTTAGCTCATGTAGTAAATTGTTGTAACTGTGATTTTTCAAGTTGAAAACAACTGAGTGTTGTTTAGCTGACCTCTGCCATGTAACTCGTTCATAATTATTACCCACACACTCCCTTCTCTGACCCTCAATCCTTTCACCAATAAATTTGGAAGTCTGCCTCAGAAGGCTGAGCTAGTCTGGTTGTCCCATAATATTCCCCTCTCCTTCTAGCTTTTATCTGCTTACCCACCAAGTCAGACCAATTTCCTTTTCAGACTTTGGAATTTTTCTTATTGGACAGAGAATAGATTGTTTGAGGCCAGGGCAACTTGAAAAAGAAATAGAAAATGACAAACTATTTTGTTTTAAACCATCTTATCTCATGTTAAAACTTGATGTTGGGTCTTAAATATATTAAGATCAAAGAGAATGTGAGTGTGTTTTCATACATGGTTTGTCTTTCGAGTGGGCTGTACACAGCTACACACATGGTCTTTCTCCAAACTGTGCCTTAAATCCTGAATATTTTATGTCCAGGGTTAGTTTCCGGTAGTGGTGTCTGCTAGGGTCAGTAAGTCAAATTCTGAGGCTGGGAGGATGATTTTAGTTGGAATGTGATTTTCCTTGCTTGTTGTCAAAGCTGAGCTCTAGCCTCACATGACCCCTGCTTGTCTCTTGCTAATTTTACTCAAAATTAGTGGTACTATCCATGTTGTAGCCATCTTCTGGCTGTTCCCCAGGTGCAAATTACTTAGCTAGCATAAGCAGGGTGCAGACCTGACGTCTTATATCTGTTCTGTCAAAGCTTATGCCAATAAAAGATTTTTAAAAATGTTTTAAATTGTTTCCTTTTTATTTACAAAGATTTTGTTAATAAAGGAGTTCACATCTATAGTAACTATGTCATTCAATTCCTCATCTATATTAATCAAAGGCATATTTACCATCGGTTGTTCATAAACCCAAGATAAACAGTGTGTCTGTTTTGAGATCACTATTAAAGGCAGATACTTGAAATAATGAGAAGCTTTGTTACTTGACAAGTAAGCAAATACTTTTGCTTTTTGAATACTGAAATGAAGCTTTAAAGCTATTGTCATGATGTTTATGAAAGAAATAACTACAAGCTGTTTATTTCTCCCAGTGTGATTCTTGATGTTTTAATTTTTTGCTTAGAATAGTTCCTCAATTTTTTCCTTTCTTGCTGGGGGTGCTTAACAAATAGAAAAGTTGTGATATTTATGATCTGTACATTTCTCTTCCAGTATTTTTATTTGATGACCTTCTTAAAACTTCTTAAGGAAAAATTTATATATACATGAAAGTGGTATAAATATTACAAGGCGCTTTCATATAGAAGTATTAAGCTATGACAAACACATGACCACTTTCATCCTTCAGGTCCCTCATCAGAGACTCCAGGTGGATTGGTCTGAAGCAAAGCCTAGTTTTGGCACTATTTCTTGTTGACCTGTTTTGAGCTGAAGTCCCACAAATAGCTTCCTTCCGTTTGTGACAATGTCATCGATCGTGGCTTGGCTCAGGGGGCATGCAGTGACCCCTTTGTCTGTGTCTACCCTCCACCTGTCTTACCTTTCTTTTGTTATCAGTAGTTGCCTGCAGCTATAATTTCAGGAAGTAGAATAAGCAGTTCACTGTATTATACCGTCACTGTGGTCACACGGCATGATTGAAAAATATGGCCAATGTATTAAAAAATTATTATAGAAGAAGACATATTGTCATTAGTGCCCCTCAGAGCACTCTCCCTTTTTTCAAACCACTGATACCATTATTAAAACTTTCTGTTTGTTTGTTTTTGTGGTGAGGGAGACCGAACCCAGGGCCTTCTGCGTGCAAGGCAAGAGCTCTACCAATGAGCCACATCCCCAGCCCTATTAACACTTTCTCAAGCAGCTCCAGAAGTTTAGTATTGTAAGAGTCTTTGGTTGCATTGTCATGACTGCCTCAATGGACTTGATAGATTCAAGATGTTTAACTTTCCTGGTGATTTTGACTTTAGGAAAGAGCCAGAAGTTGTAAGGTGCCAAATTGGATGACTAAGGTGGATGAGGACACACTGAGTGTCTTTAGGAGCCTGCCTTTCTCTTGGATGGCACTTGGCAGCAGCAGTCACTCAACTCCTGATCTGTGCCTCACACAGACACTCACATCAGTGTGTTCAACGTGTGTGTGTGTGTGTGTGTGTGTGTGTGTGTGTGTGTGTGTTTGCAGGGGAGGGAGAGTCTTCTGAAGGAAATTAATGGCAAATTGTCATTTCTATAATGCATTTCTGAAAATTTAAACATTTACTGTATCTTTTGATCACTCCTTGTGTTGTCAGTGAGGGAGCCCTAGGAATTCTGGCTGGCATCTTAAGTGATAAAAAGCAAGGAAGGAAAGGCCCCAGGTACCACCATCTTTGGGGAGTCCATGGGCAAAGCTAAAGTTGCTTAAAAGGAAAGAGGTACTGGAGTTAAGTGTGAATAAGATGGGTGGAACTCAGATCTGGCTGTGTGCAGATGTGGAAGTGATGCTCTGAAGGTGTTGTGACAATTTCTTATTCAAAGTTAAAATTATTTTTGTCATCCAGAAATAAGGTGGCAGCAGAAAGAGCAAGCACAGAGTCATCTTTTGGTGTGCTCATGTGTGGGCGATACAATTCTTCTGGGATTTGGCACCTTGAAATTGATGACTTGGGAGTCAGTTTAGATCACTGAATCTCATTGGGTCAGAATCCAAGACGTTGTTTCATAATCTATGCATCATTATTTTCATTGGACATTAATTTGCTTTATTTATGGATTCTGAGTGCCAGGTTGGACATAGTCAGAATTGCACATTTGTGGACATTATCCTATTGACCACTTTAATTAAACTTTCCACTATGGACTGTGAACTTATGTTAGATTAAAGCATCTACTTCTTTGGTTGGTTTGACTATGTGAAGTTAAAATATTAAAACAGTAATCTACGTCAACAAGGAATTTTAATAGAAATGTCATTTAATCATATTTGTGTGACTAGATATTTCTCTATCATTTGTTTATTATAAATGTAATGGAAAATCAGAGAGATGCTATGATGATTTAATTTCCTTTACATAGTTTTCTTATTGAGCAGTCTTACTTAAGAAAAATAGAGCAAAGACTGGGCATGGTGGCGCCTGTTGACCCTGTACTAAATACATAAAGCAAAGCAAAGCAAAACAAAACATAGAACCCATTTAAAAAAATTAATAGAGCCCAATTAAAACGTTTCAACAGAAGGATAGAAGGTCATAATTTTGTTCCTTTCTGAACCTTTTTGCACCCATTCCAGCTTCCTCATCTCATCTTTGACTGGAAAAGTAGAAGGAGAATAGAATTTGGAACATTTACTTCTTCATTTAAATCAAATAAATTCTTTGAAAACATGATACAGAAATAGCTGTGAAGCAAATGTTTTGATTTTAATCTTGGAGGAATTGCTACCTTTTTTTCTTTTGATTTTATCCTTTGCTCTTAAGACATCATATGATTGGAATTAAAACTTGGAAATATTTCACTTATATAACAATGAGGAAATTTTTTAACGTTTAACCTAAAGGATCCATTTGCTTAATATTATAAATGAAGCCACAACAAAATGAGATTATAGCAGGTCTTAAAAATTAATCTTCAGTTATTCTGTTTCTAGTCAATAGTCTTTCTTTTATCCCCCGCAGGAAGAGACAGTCTCTGTATCATCTAGAATCCCAAAATGTGATCTTTTAGAGAAGGTAGATGTATGATGTGACTTAACTATTTTTTGTTATCAAAAAATCATGTTATCTTAAATAAATTCTATGACAGATTATTTGAGAAACAATTTTTATGCCTCTAACTATATGCTGTTGTATTAAAATAATACCTCAGATTTCACAATTCAATATTTGAAGTTTCTAGGCTTCTTAAGGAATATCTGTTTTGCAAGAAGAGTTAATATCCACAGCTGTCAGTGCATGTGAGGTCTAATAAGTGAATACCTCTCTGTAGGTACATTTTTTTGAATTAGAATAGATTCATTTTGGCCTCTGTTGATGAAATATGTTCCTCTTTTCAGTGGGTGACATCTTTCTAGGAATTTTGTAACTATAAAACATTCCATAGGCAGTATAAATTGTTACAGCTTTCATTTTTTTCTCTGTAGGATTTCTTTATCACAGTGTGGGTTGTGACTTGCTTAATACTTTATCAGCTGTTACGAGGTTGTGTGCATCCTTTGGCATATTGTATCTTTCTGAGGTCCTGTGAGCCGGGCATTTGTTTTTGTTTTTATGTCATATATTTTTTTTAACTCTCCAACATCTACAGGTTGTCCTGTCTGGAAAGCTGTATTTGGGAACTGATCAGAGGATGTGGGAAGCACCGTGGAGCCTGGGGAAACTAACTACAGGCATGTCTGATGGAGCTGACACCCCAAACCACAGGATCCCTTGATAGTTGGGGACTGTTTCAAGATGGTGATGGTCAGCACTAACCTGGAGCCGTTGCCCCTTAAGTGTTACCCTCTACTTGGCTCTTACATCGTAAGAGTTTGAAGTCTTCAGTCATTTTGCTGCAGAGAAGTTATGACTTGGAAACATCCCTTTGCCACTGTATTTATAGTCACAGATTTGTGATGCCAATGAGGTCTTTTCTCATTTGTCTCTCATCTGCACAAAATGAACTTTTTGCTTATGTAGCATGAAGATGTCCTCGCCCTGGGAATGGCTTTGTGCTCCTTTTGCATTGCTCCCAAAGAAGGTGCCTTTATTTTTATAAATCACCAGCTAACCTCTAGGTAGGAAAGAGGAAAATTGACATGCAGTAGATCATTGGAAATCCAATTTGGAGGTGGACATGCACTTTCATTTCTGAATTGGCAATAGAAAAGTTTTAAAGCTGAGACATGGTAAAACAAATGGAATCAGCAGTAAGTCTCAGCAGTTGGATAGAAACACCACCAAGTGTGCCACTGAAGTGTACTTGCAGAGACACCAGATGGGAAAATTGCTCACAAATTCATTTTAAAGTTGGACCTCAAAAATTTGCTACATGCAGATTACTCACAGTGAAATGACTACAAGATTATGGAGTAAATACTTGCTTTTTGTCCCTACTACAGATTGTTTCTTTAGACTTTGGTTTCACAGATAAAGTGCAGAAATGTGAGTAATTCCCAGGCAGAGAGTCACTATAATTTCTGACAAATGAAGGATCAGAAGAGATCTGATAAACATGTTACAAACATTGATTACAAAAATACACTTTTAGAAAACCCAAATTTTTAGACTTTGATCTTTGGTAAAACTAAACTGATAATTGGGCTTAACTGTGAAATAAGTAGTTCATATTATATATTAGCTACCAGATATAAATAGAAAAAAAAACCCTACATGAGTAAGAGGCATTGGCTCGGACCACGGTGGTTCTTTTGCATTTATTTAATTCCTATCTAAATTTTCTCTTGGGAATAGAGACCCATGTATCTACAGGAAACTTGGACATTTAGAGGCATGGCCTTTAGAAGAGGGCTCACTGCAAGTCATCTTAACAAAATAGCTTGGAAAAAAACATAGGAGGCTCTTAACTTGTGTTAGTTCACATTGAATACTGGACTCCATGGTCATACTAAGGACTCTCAAATGTTAAGTAAATAATGCCTGTTATGCTAATGTATTTGTCAGTTTTAGATTTATAAATTGATGCTTGTCTGAGGAAGTATGTGTTAATGTAAAGGGTTACAGAATTAAGAGGCACTTTCTGTTACAATGTATTTTATTGTCAACAGGAATGAAAACACAATTGTAAATGTATAATAGTTCTTATTAACATTAAAACCAATCCTTGTAACTAAACAAATGGAGAATTGTTGTGATAGTGTAGAACCTAGAAAAGGTGACTGAATCGGGTTAGGATTTAATCAAGTCAGGGCTAGAGTTTTTAAACAGTTGAACACATGCTTAGTTTTTAGATATTTGTGACTCTAGGGAAAACAAAATGTCATTGTTTCACTCTGTATTCTCACACCACAGTTATCATAGAGGACTTATGATACCAGGCATGTGGGCCTTTCTCCCCTCCACCATGAGAGAAATCATTTCTGCAGAGGATTTCTCCAGCCTGTGTCCTTCTATCCAGCTCAGATCTGCCAGGATTGCAGAACTCCTCAGGCTGAGCCCAGTCCCCTAGATATCCCTCACCATTTTGAATGCCAGTTGTGAGTCCCAGGTTGTTTTACCCGTGCTTCTGACCCACCAACTGTAGGTTCCTCCCGAGTCCTGCTAATTTGCTAGAGCAGTTCACAGAACTCAGGGAAGGTATTAAGATTGACTTGTTTATTATAAAGGATATCACTAAGGATACACCAAAATAAAGCTGTGCCTGGTGTGAAGCATGGGGAGAGGTCTGGACCTCCCTTGCCACCCACCATGTGGTCCTCTATATGTGAAGACTCCTTGAACCCTGAATCCTTGGGTTTTTATGGATCCTTCATTGGGTAGGCATGACTGCTAATAGACTGCTAAGAGCTCAGCAACACCTGTGTATTCAGGCTTCCTTGATTTCTCTGTACAGCATTCCTTCTTTTTTGGTATGGAACAAGGCCCCTGTGGAATAGGAAAGAATGTAAGTCAGAAAACTTCTCTAAGGACAGCTCTGCGGCAGAAAGATAGGGGTAGCTTGCACTTTCTATGGCTTGCTTTGGGGAAGAGAAATTCTAGTTTCTATGGCTGGTCTTGGAGAGGATGCTATGAGCAAGGCACTGTGGCTGGAAACCACATAATAATATGTATGTAAGGATACCACTGACCACCCCTTCCTTTTTTATATGGCCCCCTTACAGAAAGCACATATACAACTTAAAAGATGCTTCTGCATGGCTAGAATTCCATTTAGTCATTAATGATTAGTCCAGGCTCTTATTGCACCAAGTGTCTCTCAGGATGAGGCCAGTCAGTTTTGCAGACTTTCATTCAGTCTCCTCACGTCCAGAAAAGCAAGAGGTAATCTTGGTAAACATATGACTTCTCCAACTGAGACACCTGATACAATTGAGCTGAGAAACACTATTATCTCTTGCTCTGAGCTGCATTCCAGGTGTTAATACAGTATTGAATTTTCCCCCATTCATACCTGTTTACTCCTTCCTTTACCCAGTCAGCTGTTATTCTTCTATCGGTGCCCAAACTTTCCCTCATTTGGAATGGACATGAGGATGAATCCCTGGGCTGGAAGAGAATGCAGGCAGCCTAATGGATGCCTCCTCGAATCCATTCCCATGCCCATAAGGTGAGATTACATGGGCAGAGCTAGCAGACTCTTGTTACCATCAGGCAAAGGAGATTTCCTCAATCTCAGCCCCATTTTTGTCACATGGTATGAAGGGACACCCATTTCCATAAGGCCCTGTGGAGTCTGGCTTTAGAGTTTAAAATTGTAGCTGCAGTTTCTTGCTTCAAAAGCATCTCTACTTACAGGACAGCTCTTAAGGCTGGACCTGCTCTTCTTTTGACTTCATTTTAACTATTAAAGCAACAGTAGCCAAATATATTTTGCCTTTTCTTATTAGCTTGCATTTCCTAATCATCAAATGGACCCAGGAGTTCGGTCCAGTTACCTACAGTAACTCATCTCAGTACAGATGTTGCTCCATACTATGCAGGACCCCTTAGCTGTCCAGGTATTAAAGCTTTCCGGTCCCCCATCCTTCCTCTTACCAAATGACACTTTCCTTTAACCAGCGCCACTCTAGCAAATCCCAGCTTGCTGACTGTTTGCCATGAAAAACAAAGTATTTTAGGTGGAGTTGTTGGAGGAAGAATGTTTTTCCAAAAGAATTTGTACAGTCCCATGTCTTATATGCTACATGGATTAGAGGTAATCTTTGGGACAGAAGTCATTAGCAGTGTTTAGTTGTTTAAATTTCCATGAAGATTTGCCTCAGCTAAGGTGGAACATTTGCGTAGTAAGCTGAGCACTGGGGCAAAACAGCAGCAGCAGCAGCAGCAGCAGCAGCAATGGATTTCCTAAACGTGGGGAAGTCCACCGTTGCACGCAGCTGCCTGGGTTAGAGTGTCTTATTCCTCTTCACTTCCTAAACCGGAGTGCCCACTTCTGCATTTTTTCCTGACCTCAGCCAGCTGGTGGGAACACGAGCAGGAGGAGCTCAAGATTGCCAGCCTGGTACTGTGGCGTGATGACTCAGAGCGACAGATGGTGGCTTACAATTCTGTCCCTCGCTGGTGTAGGCAGCACCGTGATGACCTTGTCCAGAGCCAGCTGCAATGGCCAATGCCAAAGGCAACAGTAAACTGTTGAGAACAAAACAGAAACACTAAGGAAAACAGGTTTTCAGTGTGCCGAAGGCCAGCCAGCTTTCCTTTTTCCAACACACAACTCCTTCCGTGTAGAAAAAGAACACGATAATTGTATAAAACATGAGAAACCACCTGTCAGTGATTCCTTAAATTAGTTATAGCATAAATAAGATATGCTGACCTCTTGTAAAGGAAAAGAATATCCATAATGAAAGATATGTTTATCAGAATTTCAGTCAACCCACATTGGTTTGGTAATGGAACAACTATTTTCTTTTGGTATGCAGTGTGTTTATAATTTTGTTTCTTGTACTCAGAATCTAATAAGAACTGTTGCCTGTGAACAGTTGCTCTGTTTCCAACTCCCACCAGAGAGGTTGATCTGCGTGTTGCATTTGTTTTCTGGGACAGATAGGCTCCCATATTGTTCTAGGCAGTTCGGAGTCCTCCAGCATATTGTCTGTTCTCCTGCACGCTGCAGCCCCTCTGTGGCGAGCACAGCATCCTCCGTGGAGTGCTGAATGTGTGGCCATTGGGGATTCCTCATCCCGAGTGCAGTTCTATCATGGTGAGGCCGCCCATCTGCGAGGTGAAATCTCTTGTGGATGGCTTTCACATTCTCTGAGAAGTGTCAAAGACCTGCCTGGCAGCGGGACCACCACCCTTGGGGATGCATTGCCCATCCATCGTGGCTTATGCTCAGCCTCTATGGAGCTGCTGTTGTGCATAGCTGGCCAACTGCATGTCTGGTAGGCAGCCTGCAATTAAATCTACTGAACCATGTGGTTTCTCCTATCAACAGAATATGAGCAGAGCAGTCTGGACGCACCTTGGGCAAGGCTTCTAACCCCATGTTCTCTTCTATTTCCTTCTTTGCTGGAACATAGCTTGTGATGAGGCTTCTGAGGATGACAGGAAGCAGGATGGAGAGGACAGGGCCCATATCATGTATGATGGAAGGCCCTGCCCTAAACATGAACACCATATTTTTTGCAGTGATGCGGATCCAACACAGGCTAAGTCCTCTACTCTTGAGCTGTACCCCTCATCCCTGAACAAAAAGTCTTTGATGGTTGTATTTATTTGTAGTGTTTTTTACTGACAACTCTGTATGACAGAAGAGGGAACATAAATTATGTGAGTATGACTGAGAAACAAGTCAACTGTTATGTTGAAGTTGTTTTCAAATCAGCACATTATGGAAGCTGACATTGGGCTTATACCTTACATCATTTGGAGTGAGTTTCTAGTTCTCTAGTAGATTGTGGTGGCTGGGCATCCATATTCAGTGACTAATCTTGCTTCATCATAGGTAGAAAACATCGCGTAGGCCTTACTGTAAAATGTTCCAGGTGGTTAAGGGATTTAACCACTTCGTAGGCAATAGAGGCAGACAGTGAAGATACAAAGAGGAAATGATTACTGTACATGAAATCATTTTTGTGTTTAAACACAAAGAAAGTATTTCATGTTTATCTCAAAGTGTCAAAAATGATGGTTTAGGATTTTATCTGTTTTGCCTTTGGTGTGATGTGTAAATGATTGTTCGGCAGAGGGGAAGAATTAGAGATTTAAGGTTTTGCCTTTTAGTCTATCATATATTAAGATTTTCTTCTTCTGAAATGTGGAAATAACAACTGTGTAGCTGTGAGATTGTTAGTGGAGGTTTTAATATATGCTGATGTGTTTGAAATGTGTTGGATCCTTTGGGGGAAAATGGAAAATGTTCTTAATAACACACGTAACTGCTTATGTTAACAGTTTATTTCTATTGATTTACTTACTACACCTCCTTTTTTGTTAATTATGTAAAGGCTTTATAGCAACTTGAACACAAATAAGACATTTTAGTGTCATCATTATGTACTCTGAGCCAGGAGATTTAATCTTCCCTAACATATTCTCTACCAATTAAGGGGATTATTCAACAAGAGTATGATGAACAAAGTAAGAAGTTTGCACAAAAGATTTGATGGCTGACATCTATTTAAATAATGGAGGTGATGATGTTTAACTGTGGGAAGCTGCCAGATTCTTGTGGGAACCAGGCATCATAGGTATTTTTCCACACTTTTTAACCTCTACTCTTCCACTGTACTTTTTTTTTTTCAATAGGCGATCAAACTTGGGGACCTTGTGCTTGCCAGGCAGGCACTTAGGCTGCTGAGCTATATCCTCAGCCCTCATTATACTTTTTAATATATTGGCATACCCTGCCACACTGGAAAGTTTATCTCATATGTTTTGGCCACAGGCCCTTTTATAATCTTAAAAAAAGTTCATCCCCGGCTGTCAAAAAAAAAAAAAAAAAAAAAAAAAAAAAAAGTTCAGAGACCTACCCATAAACATTTGCATATTAGAAAGTAAAGTGAGGACATTAAAATATTAATTATTTTTGTGTTCTGGGTGTTGAATGCAAGGCCTTTGAAATGAAGTATACCCTCAATCCTTTTAAAGTACTTTTATTTTGAGATAGGATCTACCTAACATACTAAGTTGGACAGGCTTTACTTGAATTTGCATACTACTGTCTCAGCTTCCCATAGTGCCAGAATTACAGGTTTGTAGCACTGTGCCTGACTTAATTATTTTATTTTTTGAGACAGAGTCTCATTATACAATTCAGGCTGGCCTTATGCTCATTTTTGTAGCCTAGGCTAATTTCAAACTCACAGCAATCCTCCTGTTCTTGAATGCTGGGATTACAGGTGTGTGCTACCACACCCGGTTCTGGTGACTTAATTAATTTTAAATAGTAATAAAAAACACAGGCATGTCAAACAAAGAACAGATTTTTTTCTTTTTATTCAGCAAGTGTAATACTTTAAAAGAGATGCGCTGTTCTATGTTGCTTAGATCTCTTCTACAATAATTTATTTATGTGTACATGTTTTATATATGCTACTAGATTATCAGTGAGGAGCCATATTTTAAATATAATTTAATCTTTACTTGTGTTGTTATCTTAAGACATATGTGACAAGTGCACGATTTGTTTTCAAATGAATGAATGAATGGGGAGATGAATGGAGTTAATAGAGTATGTTTAGATTCACCTGAGAGGTTATTAGAAATATTATGATTGTTGACTAAGGCTATGTTTATTAAGTAAAAATTGATTGGTGATTTGACCACTGAAAATATTTAAAAGATAGCATATACTAACAATACAATACAATGGTACAAAAGTTGATAGTGATTTACCTAAAAATGTATAGGAACCTAGTGAAGGGAGATATTAAACTCAAATGCATGATATATAAGAAATATCAAATCAGTAGTGAGAGACATAACTTCATTCTTAGACAGCCAGATTTAGTACAATAATGCAAAAATAGCAGTGTGTTTGAATAAATAGTATCTTCAATTCAACTCTTTTTAAAACTGGAGAATTTGACAAATGATTCCAAATTTTATCTCTAAGAGTGTGCCTGTCAGCCTCTCTCAGACCATAAGAAATATTTATCTGGGATAGTTGGCACCTCAGATATTGAAGAATATTGGAAGTTAGTGATGGCTGAAAAGTGATATTGATACACCGTCACAATAATGAATAAAATATAGAGAATCTGTTTTTGCATATGTATTTATGCTAATTTCCTAAGTGTTAAGGTTGGTATTTCAGATTAGTAGGGAAAAGATGAATTATTCAATAAAAGGTATTGAGACACCTGTCTAGTCATCTGGAAAAGTAAAGCAGAATACCTACCACAGTACTCATGGGAAAATGATTCTAGAAGTCAAACTTGAAAAATATTATGATATAAGTTAGCAATATGAATACATTATGTAAATAGATATTTTGGAGAGGTAGAGGAAAAGCATTTCTAAATAGAAAATATGGAGGAAAAATATTTAAAAATGAAACTATAGACAACATAAAAATTCGTTATAGTAGAAAACCATCTCAAGTTTGTTTGAGAGATAAACAGTGTAGTAGGAAGTATTGATCACAAACTATGCGATCAATAAGGGGCTTTCCTTATGATTCCAAGAGTTTTAAAAATAAGCTCTTAATAATCTTATCTGTAAGATGAATGTCTTAATAGAGTCATCCAGAAAATATAAAGAGCTAATTCACTAAGTAATGGATATGGGGTTGGCAACCTATGAGGAAATGAATGACCTTGCAGGCAATTAAAAGTCACATTCCCTGTGCCTGGTGGCACATGGCTTTAATCTCAGCAGTTTGGAGAACTCTAGCACAAGGACTTGGACTTCCAGTCTCTCCTGAGCAGCATGGGAGACCCTATCTGAAAATAAAAAATTAGAAGGGGTTAGCGTGCAGGGCACAAAGGCCCTAGATTTGATTCTCAGTAGTAATCCACTCCCAGAAAAGTGCACATTAAATTAATAGTGTTAGTATTCTTGCTTAGTAACTGAAACGATAGATAAACAAAAAAGATTTGGCATTTTGTGACGGGATAGGTAAACAATATTTTTGTTCTCTAAGTGTAGTAAAGGGTCAGTTTTTCTAGTTTGTTTCTGATTGGTATGTTTGTTAAAAAAAAAAAAGGAATAATAAAGATAAGCCAAGAAAAGAAGATAGAATATATACAAAATAAAATCTCCAATCCCTAAGTGTACATATGTGTGTGCACACGTGTCTCCAACATCTAGCACTTAAAGGGGGAGAAGTCTGTTTTGGCTCACAGTTTGTGGAGGGCTCAGTCCCTATCCCTGCAACCTTAGGGCCATGTGACAGAGGAATAGTGCCCGCAGCATAGCATCTAGGAAGCAGAGAGAGTCAAGGGAAGACCAGGAGGGGACATACATCTGTCGCGGTCAGGCACATCCACAGTAACCCACCTATCTCTTCCCACCAGGCCCTGGCTCCTCCCAGCAAGCCAGCCACAGACTCCCATAATCTAGTCATACTCTAGAAGTCCCACTCCTGACCATGGGACTTTTGAGGTCATCTAGATGTATACCATAATAGCATATATAATGTTCAGTAGTTCACTAGACTTAAAATCACCTGCCTCATTGCTACACGTGTTTCTAAAGGTTTGCTCTCCATTGCTGCACCTCTCATGTGGACTAGTGAGCAAACTACAATTCAGCACTGTTCTGTGAACACTCTTGCACTGCACTGCTTGGATGTGCTCATGTGTACTTACGTTGGTCTAGAATTTCTGAAGAATTGGCAGTATGCGTACAACTTTCAATGTGCAGATGTCTTTTTCTAGGAATTTACTGAAAGCCTGTATTCATTTTGTTTTCTTCTTTTTCATGTATTTGGTACAGGGTCCCACTATGAAGCTCAGACTCGTAGTTATTCTCCTGTTTTCAGCCTCCCAGTGCTGAGATTACAGGCACTTGCTATCACATCTGGATTTGTTTGCTGGCTCAGTGCACTTCAGGGGTGGGGCTGGTGTGGCATGTGTGACTGGAATTGAACCCTGGGCCTGTGCTTGCCAAAGCAGGCACTTAGTCCATTGAGTTATATCACTGGTCCTGAGAGGCTGTGTTTAGGTAGTTGTATAAAAGGAGGTACTTCTAGTACCTTTGATGGTGGTGTTAATGATGGAACCTGTCTCATTTTGTTTTTCCCGTTGCTGGGACACCCAAAATGAAGGGAGGAAAGGTTTATATAGCACACAGTTACCGAAGGTTTCAGTCCATACTCAGCTGGCTCCAGGGCAGAGCGATACAGAGCAACAGCTCATAGTGACAGAGAACAGCAAAGAGCAAAGGGAGGAGCAGCAGCTGCAGCAGCTAGCAAGCCTCTCTCTCCTCTGCATACTGTCCACAGACTATCTGCTTAGGGTGGGTGTGGCACTCACACCCATAATCCCAGCATTGGATGAAGAATTAATCACAAACCATAGAAGTCAGTCCATGACTGTATGAGGCTTTGGGAGGATAGCTAGATGCAAATAATAACAGAACCCAAATATCCTATAATCACATAATGATTTCAGAGTTGTATGTGACAGAATCGGAATGCAGAATATTAATGCGTTCATTAGAAATACTTTACCAGTTTATATTTTTATTATAGAAAAGTGTAAACATACACAAAATAGAAAGGGTGGTATAATAAAAAGCCTGATAATAAACATCACCCATCTGAACTCTTGCCATCTTACTCATTCTCTTATTTTTTCTGTTTTCACCAGGCATCCACTGATTTACATGGAAAGATGATCATGTAAATAAAAATAGAACAGAACGTAGAGGAGCTGGCATTCAACAATTGTAAACTCCTCCTATCTCACTGTTCTAGGAGCAAGCGCTTCAGAACTGAGTAAGCATAATCAATATTAGTTTGATCTTACGTTCTACAGGAGAAGTCAGGACAGTAAGAATGTCACACTTGTATATAGCCTCTGATAATTGTTACACAAAAAGACATGATTAGAAAGCATGGGGCATATTGCAGTTCTACAAAAGATGGACAAGGAAGGCTCCTGGAGATGGAAGTGTTGGAGTCAAGGCCAAGTTGCTATGCCCCATGTCCAATGGCGGAGGGCTCCCTAGGTTGTAGGGGTTGCAAAGCATACCAGGTGAAAACACCCCATGGCGGAAGTGAGCTGGATGAGCGTGAAGATGACCAAGAAGGCCAGTGTGGCTCGAGTGACCAAGGGGAGAAGTCGGGGCACAAGGTGGGACTCAGCCACCTTGCAGGCTCCTCTCAGTGAAATGGGGGAGCACTGGGCACCAGAACCCAAGAATAATATGATATCATTTTTGAGAAGATTTGCTTCAGTGGCCTCGTTCAGGATAGACTGTAGGGGGCAAATGCAGATGAAGGGGAGTTGGGTAGGTTATTGCCACAGCTAGGAAAACATGGGTGATGAGGATTTGATCAAGGGCCGGAGGTGGTTGGAAAGGGAGGCAGCTGTAGTCTGTTCTGAAGGCAAATCCAGCCCCTAGGATTTGCTCATGATTGCTGTGAGGGTATAAGAAGTGCAGAGTTGCTGAGGGGGACTGCAAGGCTTAGGGCGAAGCAGAGGATAAAGCTGACTGGCATTTGCCATTTGGACATTAGCAGTAGGTTTCCAAGAGAGAGAGAGAGAACTGGTAGATAGTTTGGAGGTCAGAGTCTGGAATTCAAAGGGAGGTCTAGGCTACTGATGTGTAAGTGTGGGAGTTGCCAACCTGGGTGAGATCTCTAAATACACAAATGCCAGAGCCAGGTGTGGTGGTACAGTCTGGTAAATGCAATACTCGTAGGCCGAGGCAGAAAGATTGCTAAGTTCTTTCAGGCCACCTGGGCCAACATAGGGAGATGCTGTCTAAAAAAAAGTGTAAAAACCCTGGATTTTATCCCCTGTCCCTGTCCCTGTCCCCGTCTCTGCCTCTGTCTCTGCCTCTGTCTCTGCCTCTGTCTCTGCCTCTGCCTCTGCCTCTGTCCCTATCAGTCTCCCTGATCACCCTTGTCTCGATGTCTGTCTCAGCACAAAATGAATGCAGACAAAAGCTAAGAGGTCTGAGGACAGACTATAAGGTCACTTACTTTTGGAGGATAGGGAGATTAGGTAGAATGAATATTAATGGTAAGGAATAAGAGAAAACTAATGCAGTATGAAGAAAACCAAGGGTATAAAGTGTCGTGGCAACCTGACAAGTGTTTTGAAGACACAGGAAAACTAAGAGAGCTGTGAACGAAGACATGGACTGAGACTTGGACAGTCCAGGTGCTGGGACAGAAATTGCACTAATGTGGGGGTGCATCAGCATGGCAGTTTTGTGAATTTTCAAGCTTGGAGATGATGATGGTGGTAGTAATTACTGTTATCGTAAGAACTCAGAAGCAGCACATTCCCCATATTTTGTTGTCAGGAATGACACCCTACCATTAGAACTGCATGTATCAGAGAATGGAAGGAGGGAAGGAAGGAGGGAAGGAAGGAAGGAAAGAAGGAAGGAGGGAGGGAGGGAAGGAAAGAAGGAAGGAAGGAGGGAGGGAAGAAAGGGAAGGAAGAAAAGAGGGAAGGAAGGAGAGAGGGAGGGAAAGAAGGAGAGAAAGGAGGGAAGGAGGGAAGGGAGGGAGGGAGGGAGGAAAGGAAGGAGAGAAAGGAGGGAAGGAAGGAGGGAAGGGAGGGAGGGAGGGAGGGAAAGATTCCTGAAAGGCAATTTTTGTGTGCTCTGTAATGTAGTTTAATTATAAACTTGCAGTGCCTAAGGGTCTTATCACTATGGAGCATGAACTCCCTGAGAAAGTAAGTAATCAAATGCAGGTGGGGGGGGGGGAAGGAGAGAAAAAGGGAAAGGCCTAGACAGAAGGAGGAGATGGGAACAGAAGCAACAAAAGGAAAGGAAAGGAAAGGAGAAGACAGGGGAGTGGGAGCAGTTGTTTAGGAAAAGGTGTTTGGCAAACATACTGAGCCTCTGATGTGTAAGATGCCTCTGCCCCCACCCCACCCCTCAAGTTAGCTGCATTCAACAGTAGCTTTGCTCTATGCAGAATTCAAAATGTTTGGATTTTTGGTGTGCCTCTGTATGTCCGGGTTTGAGGCCATACGTGGCAGAGCCATAAGAGCACAGCTGTGCCAGAATTTCTTCTCTGGCCAATTGATTTGATAAAAGAGAACTATCAAAGCCAGGTATGCCGGCGTGTGCCTGTAATCCTAGCACTGTGGGAGGCTGAGTAGGAGGATAAACATTTCAAGCCCACTCTGGACAATGCAGTGCCTTAGTGAGACTTCATCTCAAAATAAAAAAATAAAAGTGGGCTGGGAACGTAGTTCATCAACATTGCCCTGCCTTCAGTGCCCAGCCCTGCAGAAACCAAAGAACTAAAAAGCCAACCCTTCCCCATCAAATAGTTTGTCCAGAAAAATATTAGTAAATACATTAAAATTAAGCTTTGGAATATGTTTTCAACAGTTCACCAGTTTGGAAATGAAGCGCTTGCCATCTTTGCTGGTACAGAATCAGTGTGGAGCCCTAACGTACAATTTTGGGAAATAAAATAATTGCTTTTCTTTGGCAGTGAGATAAATGATTGCTGCTTGATTTAATAAACTTTGCCCTTTTCCCCTACAGCCACACAATACACATATTATAGGGCTTATCACATTAAGGAAGCTGGACTCAGGGGGAACAACAGGAGGCTTTTTTCTGGCATCAGTCAAGAGTTGTTTGGAAAACAGGCAGAACAAGTTGACATGCACGCCTCATATCGTGCAGGGGAAGGCTCGTGTGCCAGGCACAGATGGAGTGAGCTTATTCTCACATAAATATTATCTCTTTGTTCTTGCCAGGGCTGAAACACACTCTTTGTCTTAATTAACTCAGGGAGTTTTCAGTGAGGACTCCAAAGTCTTAGTCTGCTGGAAATTGTCAGCGGGCTTTAGGTTGTCCCTAAGTAGCACCGTGACCTTGAAGGGGCAGTGTAACCAATTTGGGCCCTGGTATCGCGATGATGGGTGTGGAGGGCCTGGTGGACTCATTCGGATAGCCTTTGGGTTCTGTGATCCCAGTATTCCAGCGGATGAATAAGCCCTAACAGAGAAAGGTCCCAGCTTTTGTATGATTAATAAATGGGCATTTTACTAACTGATACTCCACTACTTTTTGCAGTGTGAGAATTTGTAGAATGCTTGGAAACTCAGCACGGAATGTTAAGGCAGTGTCTAAGGCTAGCACAGCCTGGCAGCAATATTGTTTGGACATCTGGTATTTAAAACATCTATATAGTTAACATTAGAGCGGAATCATGGATGTAAAATATATTTTTGGTTGGAAGAACATTTAAGGTGATCGGTATATATTTCAATGAAACTCGGACCTTTCAAACAGAAGATTTAAACATCCTCCAGCTATCTGTGTGTTATTGTCTCAGATACACAGGAATGGCCTCGTTGTTGCCATGTCTTGTGCAGGGGAAATAAAGAGATGAAATAGTATTTAGATTATATCTGCACATTTAAATTCTCTCCCAAAAGCTGCTGTGTATAGATTGGCCTCTGAGAAAATAAACAGGAAATTAGGGAGGCTGTGTTTTCCTTCATCTTTTGCCAGAGCTAGTCCCCTTGCTTCATTTATTTTCATAGGACAATGAGAATCGGAGAATGGTATTTAAGCTGACTACATTTCTTTGATAGCTGGTGTACATGTGGCAGCCAATGGATTTCCAGATCTTTCTACTTTGTTGTAACCTAATATCTTGGCATTTTGCGTACTGAATGCACTTTTCATTAATGAGTGGGTTAAATGAAGTCGAGGAGTGAAACACTGCCCTTACCCTAAAGCGCCACTCTCCCTCCTCCTGGAATGATCTAGGTAACATGTTTGCTGTAGAACATTTGTAAAAAATTAACACAATCTGATATTTCATGGCATTTTCTCTGCTTTTCTATCAGTCTGTGGATCTGCCTGTATTGATTGGGCCTATCACTAAGAATGGTATTAGGTGGTTTTGGAAGACAAAAAGCCCCAAACAGTCCATGTTTGAAAAACATCAGATTGAGCAGTGTACACTTGGCTATGTCATGGATGCATCATCATTGCTTTCCGGGCCAACGCTTCAGAGTGCTCGGTGCCTCTCCTCTGCCTGTGGAGGTTGGCTGGCCACAGCTCTGTAAGCACTGGACATGGCAATAGCATCGTCCCTACCAAAACATCATTCTGCTCTGGTCAGTGTGAATTTCATTCATATTTGTTTTATAAAATTGATAACTCCCACTTTCTCTGCATGGTGCATGTTTTCCACTGCAAACCGTATCTTGCAAAACAAAACAAAACACATTGCTTTCTCTCATTGCTATTTTTGAAAATATTTCATTTATTGAAGTTCTATTTGTAAAGCTGGGACCCAACCCAGCCGATGGGTTGTTTCAGCTCTGAGGGTTCATCTTGAAAGGCTCTGAGGTATGAAATGTTGCTCCTCATTTGGTCTCCACCTGGCACCCACCTAGTCTGAAAAGCCTTTCATGTCAGACAGCTGCTGTCAGAAGGTATGGAGTCACACTTTGCAAAACCATTGCTAGCTTGTTTGCTTTGGAAAGACCTTACAAAAATAGAGCTCTTTCCAGGTACATGGATAATTTTCTCCTATGGGAGAGCAGTTCATTTAAGAATACTATATTTTTTAAAGAGTTGCCTGTTTCAGTAGAATGACCTGCTTCAACTGAATTTAGGGATTCCATATAGAAATAATTGATTTACAGTGGTATCTGGACTTTTCACAGTAGTTTTCCATTATGAAACGGCTACAACTATGTACTTAGTGTTTCTTAAAGTCCTCAGTGAGAAGAATTGTTATCAACTGGCCTTCAGTGTTCATTGCCTAGAATGTTTTACTACAATTTAAGGTGAACACTTGCCTCACATTTAGATTAAGTTAAAAATAGTACTTTTTTAAATACCTTGGAATCTTAACATTTCACTGTTAATTTTGGCCAGTTTTCATTGGTCAGTTGGAAGTTAAAGTCTTTAAAAATTTATTTATGAACAAAGATTTAGATATGTTTTGGAGACCCACTGAAATAAATGCTTAGGTCTGTCTCTGTTGTTTCAATCTGACTGATAACTTTTAGCTCCCAGAGAAAGGCCACGCACCTTTAAAACTGTGAAGTACTTCACAGCGCTGTTCTTTTATAAGTAGCATATGTAGGTCAGGCCTTCGCCTGTTCTCCCATACAATTCCTGGACAAGTGCACTGCTTTAAAGATGAGCTGCAAAGCATAATTTGTACTTTTGGCCTGGGGATTCCTTGTAGAGAATATGCAAATCTCCCCAAAGAAAACCAAATTTGCATGCAAAACCTTTCACTATAATTATAACAATTTTCTCCTCCTTCTTTTAAAATTCAACTACTCAGTGTGCTAAGCATGAGGTTTTCCTTTTCCAGGCCTGGCTGAAGGAATTGACTGCTTAACAGCCTCATGCCAGCTCCCTGAACTGGTGTGTGTGTGTGTGTGTGTGTGTGTGTGTGTGTGTGTGTGTGTGTGTGTGTGTGTGTGAAGGATGTCTGTGTCAGTCTGGTATTCCTTGGTACAAATTTATGTAACGCAAATGGCAGTTTATATTTAGAAGAAAAATTAATGGACTCACTAAAGAAAATGTAGAGTTTTGGAGTAAGATTTTCTCCTTTCTGAGAGCTGTGCTCCCTTGGTTTAAATGGTAATAAAAATTAAAATGCCTGAAATGTTTCTAAGTCCGACCTCTCTGCTGTTTTAGCTTCTGGGCACCTCCCAGGACGCTTCCTCAGATAACAGTGCAAAGCACTGGCAGCCCCCCAAGAGGACATTCTTTCAGGACCTCACTGGCAGCCTAGACAGGGAAATTCACATGAATTCACATGCCGTTTGGGCTAAGTGCAGATGGGACACGTAGTTTGTGTTCTGAGGTTACTTGTCCTTCAGGCCCAGTGTGAGCATTTTATTTTTTATTTTGATCTATGCTGTAGATAACATCCACATAAAACAACTTTTAATCAGAAAATACAGCGCACTGATGCATTGGGGAAATCCACATATAACACTGTAATTCATTCTCCAATAATCAGAATTTTCAAAGTGATTAATTTTATTTGCTTTTTAAATTATCCAAATTGCTAAACAATCTAATACTTTGGATTGCTAAAATAATAGCAAAACACAATTAAACTTCTACTTGGTTCTTAGCTGCTTTCCATATCCCCAGGTTATTGTCACTATTGCATTAACGTGAAACTCTAGTTATTTGGTGTCCTTACTAATAGAATGTCTTGTACCATGAGCTAGCATGGCTACTTTGCATTGTGTTGTCCACAGCAGGGTGGAAAAGGAAGTCTCTGTGTCAGCCCTGGTGTGATTTTTGCCCAAGATGTGACATCTAACCCAGAGAGACACATGGTAATGAGGTAATTTGGGATTGGCAGAGGACTGATGAGAACACTCAGGTGGGCGATATGGCATCAGAGAAGAGAGAAGAAGACAGTGATGATGTCTTCAGTGGGCAGTGGCCTAATCAATGTGACGTTTGGAAGAGCAAGCCAAAGAGGACAGAAACAGCAGAGGCCAGTGGAGTAGCCTCTGTCGAATTTGTCAGGGAGGGTAATTGCAGTTCGAGTTCACTATGCTAAGGGGAAGCGTTGAATACTAATATTGACTCTGCCATATGCAAGACCTGAAATATTCTCTTTTTGCTTGAGGATTATAGTTGTACAAGAAAATGGGTCATCCTCTAATGCAGGATTAATCAAAAGAAGAAGTTGTGTTTGTGCACCCAGGAGAGAAGCCCTGCTGAGCAGGGGCCAGTTGTCTCCCCTAGTCTCCCTTCAAGTCCGCTTTCTGGAAACATCTTTCTGCAGCCATGGAACATTGACATAGATTCCTGAGATGCCTCAGTACAGACATTTCTTCCGATCCAAGCATGCTGGTTGTAAATAGAGATGATGCCTGTTGCTGTCCTCAGCTGACCTTGTGATTGCTGGCTTGTGCATTCTCCTGTTGCGCGGGGAAGGTGCAACAGCACCTGTCACAGCAGCCTTTGGTAGCTAATGCTTGGTGTGGTTGTCTGTGAATCCACCTTGGTGACTGTGAATGTCACAGGGTAAATAGCCCCCATGTCCTTTCCCTGACTGTCATACTTGCTGAGAGTCTGAACATAGTATCAGCTGTGGATCGTATTTTGCTTGAACAAACGGGCAAGTATTTGTGACAGGGAAGCTCGACTGTGTTAACTTTACTGGCTTGGGATACCCACTGATTTGGTACAGCTCGCTTCTCAAGTGCCAGGGCGGGTCTTGGACATGTGACATTGGGGATTTTCTCTCTGGTCCCTGACCCTTTCCTCTTTGGCAATGTTCCCCTCCTCTGCCTTTCAGCTCTCATAAATTGAGCAGCTCCTCCACCCCTTCTACTAATATATTTCTGCCATGGACCCCACTGATCATGTACTAAGTCCCCTCAAACCAAAAGGCAGATTAAACCCTTCCTCCTTTAACTTCTGGGTGTTAGGAAGAGTTTCCCAGTGCCAGGGAAGCTGACCAACTCAAGCCATTTTATATATTCTTTCTCTCTAGAAACTTTCTTTTTTAAAAAATGTATTTAGTACAGGGTCTATAGGGTCTCACTACACAGATCGGACTTGTAGTGACCCTCTTGTTTTCAGCTTCCGAAGCGCTGGGCTCACATGTGCACACCACCATGCCCAGTCTGAAACTTTTTTATTTTAATAGGTAAAGATTATTTTAAGACTTAGTTCCTAAACTGAGAGTATGGAGTCTATGGATGACATTCAAATTTACTTGACTCATATTTTATTTTTATTTTATTTTTGGCGGAACTGGGGATTGAACTCAGGCCCTTGCACTTGCCAGGGAAGCGCTTATTCCACTGAGCCATCTCCCTGGCCCATTGACTCATATTTTATTACCTTTGTAAATTCTTAAATATTAAATTGAAGCCAACATAGTCTTGATGGTTCTGAAATTGAAGTGAAGTATGAGTGCATTTTTATTCAGTTAAATGAGGTTGTACCTCTTATTTAATCATGAAAATCCCTTCACATTACATTGCTCTATGAATAATAAAGGATCTTAAAACTTCATATAGCATAATTAAGATGTAAATTTAGTATAATGAATTCAGAGTTACTTATTTAATTTGGATTACTGTTAGACCTGAGTCTCCTGCATCTTAGTGATTATTTGTGGGAAACAAATTGTTTAGTTTTAATAAAGCTTATTGAGTATTAACTTAATTTAAGTATGATTATTTTAGGCTCTAAATTTCGTCCTTTTCAGATGTATAATATGATTTCTTTATCAAATATTTAATACCGCTTTAAAAATAATGTAATAGGACTTTGGAAAACTGAAGGAATTATTCATAATGTTGTACTATAACATAGTAACAGTATCACTTTGTACATATCCAATTCTTTATCAATAGACACACATGTTTAGAGTTAGAATGGGAATATACAATTTTGTATCATTCTTTGCCTATGATCATTAGTGTTTCGATGATGTTCCTCAGATGTGTATGGCTTTATATATTGCTGGTCATGGCTTTAAACCTTTATGAAAGAAAATTACAAAATTACATGTACCTTGTACATGTAATTTTCTTTATTCCCTTCAGTTTTCTTTATTCCCTTCTATTCTCATTCTCTAAAAGAAACTACTTAGCGTTTAGCTTTTCCTTGTTTCTGTTTTTATGTTTTGTCTCATGTATGTGTTCAGTGCATGTATGTATGATGTGTCTACGTGCATATACATACGCATATATGAGAATATTGGTTATGCAGCCTAGAACGTACTTCTCAGGGCCATTCTGGCCGCTGAGTTCTATTCCTTTGTTAAGACTCAGAGGAAGCAGTCAGAAACCCAAGGCACAGAACTGGAGCTGGCTTCTGCTCGGTGCCTCTGGGAGCCTCACTTGCCATACTGTGTCTTAGCCATGGTAGAACTTTATGGAAACCCTGGGTTATTTGATAGATTAAAGTCTTGGCATATTTCCTCATTAAGTGAACTCTAAAAACCCTGACAAGTTCTTTGAATAGTGTGAAAAAATAGGAATGGAAATTTGACATGAATTATATGGGATTTGTGGATTACATGGAAGACGATGGCTGTCTTTAACATATGGAGTCTACCCATCTATAAATATTCTTGCTCTAACTCTTGATTCAGTTTATCTTTAATTCTCATTAAAAAAACATTGTTTTCTTTGTCACTTGATTTCAGGCATGCTTTTCATTCAGCTTATTTCTGTGTGACTTAAAGTTTTTGTTGCTGTGAATGTGATTTGTTTTAAAATAATACATTTGCTAATTGGTTGCAGTTGATATATATGAAACTGCTGGGTTTTGCACATTTTGGCCATTTCTGCAACCTGCAGAACCCTCCCACCAATTCCAGTTGATTCTTATAATTTAATACTTACATGATATTTCATCCATCCTGTAGTTTGATGTTGAACACGTGAGATGCTGCTGGAATCTTCTCTTTTAAGTAAAATTGCACTATACACGTTCGTATATATTGGTTTTTCTTCTAAGTATTTTATCAGAATATGTTTTGTAATTTCTGTTAAAGGTCATGAACATGGTTTTATAGCACAGGCTTTGTCTTGCCGAATTGCTTTGCAGAGAGTGTTGAACCCCTTCATATTGCCACCAGGAGTACTGAACATCACGGACTTGGAATTACATGAATACCGATGGAGACCTTGCGGGGGGCGGGGGTCTCCTGGTCCATGCTCAGTGTGTGTTGTTACCCAGCGGAACCCTCCTGAGCGCAGTTGGAGTGATCCTCCGGGCATGCAATCAGCCGTTCCCATTCCTTCACTGGTGATTCCCCAGTAGATTTCCTTTAGATGTAGACTTAAACTCTTTGCCTGCACGTTTTGTTCTGATCATTTTCCGCCTTCTAGCCATCCCTCCTTTAGTTTCCTGTGTCTCAGCCATGGGCTGTTTGGTTTTAGCTGTTGCTCAGGCTTGCCAACGTCATCCCTACCTTTGGGTCTCACACTGCAGTTCCCTCTGCCCTGAGCATACTCTTAGGTTCTGTGTGACTGCTACTTTTCACCGTTCTTATTTCTTGCTCTGTTATTCCAACCCCAGAGGAAAATGTCATGCTACTCTACGTAAAATACTTTTGGGGGATTTTTTTTTTACCTTATGTGTTTTCTTCCCATAATTTCTGTTATCTGAAATTATTAAGTATTGCTTATTATTGATTTATTATTCTTAGTCTTCCAGCAGATTCTAAAAGCTTTAGAATCTGGTTTGAATAAAATCTTTATTTTTACCTATACAGAAAATTTTATCAGCATATTAAGAAAGTAAAGTAGAAGAGAACAAACTTATACTAACAATGTTTTAAATCTTTTACATCTAAAATATTTTCACATGGAATCATGGTAAAAATTATAGATGAAATATTTTACCTTCCTTCTTTTTCACTTTAAGTCTTCAAAATGTCGTGCAATTTATGCACATAGTTCTTTGCAGTTTTGGGGGAGCCAGGCTAACCACACCTGACCAGCAGCTGTGTGGGACAGTGGAGGGGAAGAACACATGGCTGAGCCATCCAAAGAGGTCAACAGATACTTGCCAAATGGATGAAATACTGAATGCATGCATGAATTTGCTTTTCTGCATGGACAGATGCTCCATGACTTAAATGGGCTCACTTTTTGAAAATTCCATCCTAAACTGAAAATGCCATCTATGGTTAGGTGCATTTAATTCACCTAACCAAGGAGACCTCATAGCTTAGCAGCACAGTGCATTGGAGTGTGGGCATTTCCTCTCCTGATCATGTGATTGATGGGGGGGGCTACAACCCTGTGCTGCTGTCTAGCATTAAGAGAGAGTGTGGTACAGAGTGTGAGAGGCCTAGAAAAAGCTAAAAATCACAGCTCAAAGCACAGCCTCTATTGAGTGCTCATGGTAAAGTTGAACAGGTAATGAAAATGTGAATTCAGTTAAGAGTGAAGTCAAAATCCCCAAAGGAGTAATTTATTCCTAGAGGGAAAACAAGGCATTAGAACCTGTGTCTGGATGGCTTCAGTTGAGTCATGTTTAGTAGATCCTCTTACATATATCAGCAATCCCCTCTAATACATCAGACACTGAAAGTATGAGTTAAGATTAAGTCCTCTGAGGTTGGCCCAATAGCTCAGTGGATTAAAGCACCTGCAAGCAGCAGCAGGGGCCAGGGGTTCAGTCCCTGGGCCTGCCATGCCAGCCCCACCCCTGGGGCGCGCTGAGAAGGTGGTTGAGACTGGGTGGTGACGTGTGCCTATAATCACAGCTCTTGGGAGGTTGTAAACAGGTGGATCACTATGAATCTGATGTAGAAGTGAGACCCTGAACACCCTGTAGACCCTTTTCTATAATATAGGAAAAAAAAAAAAAGATTAAGTCCTCCGATGTCTCAAGTCTGGTGAGCCTGTGAGCACTTGTCTTATAATTTTGTGGGTTTTATGTGTTTTATTGAACAGTTGTGTGTATCGTGGCTTAATTTTTCACAATATCAATTTTATGAGTAATGAGAAACTTCTTTTCAGACAAACAGTCACAGATGCAGTTGTGGGTCATGTAATCACATTTTATGAGATACTTGAGGGGCACTTAGCATACCTCTTGGCTCCTCACAGGAGCGTGGCGTGCCCTCCACTCTTGTTTGATACATTTCTCTAGGTAAGACTTAACTCGCCTGATGTATCCTTCAAGCATGAGTCCTAAACTCTTTTTCAGCTGTATTTTAGGTGCATTGAGATTCTAAATGATATCCAATGTGGTCTTTTCTTCGCTTTCAACTTATAATTGGCAAGTTCCCATAGGAAAACACCATTATTGGTGCTATAAAAGCACTCCTTATCTGTCACAGTTGGGAAATGAAAGTTTCGCAAAGGTCAAAAGAAACTGTGCCCCCAATTATGGTGATGACTTGTACACCACAAATAGTTTAATAGCTTGGAACCTATCTTGGTCTCTCTCGCGGTGTAAAAAGGGAAAGAAAAAAGAAAAAAAAAATCTCATCACGCCATAATGATTGTACCCTATACTTTTAAGAAGCACGAAAAGGAGCACATTTAAGATTGATCTGACCGGCGTCTATGCGTGTTCTCTGTGACTTGGAACTCTTTCTATAAACGCGCAAGTTTATTAGTTCACCTTTATTAATTTGTCAAGGTTAATGTTTGCATAATGAGTTGAGGATAATTAAAGATTTGTGGGCAGCCATCTGCTCGTATTTACTCACTATCGTAAGTTTTATAACTCATCTTAGAACGTTTCCTAAGGAGACTGCATTGCCACTGAGCTAATTTTAAAAACGCAAACCACACGGCTGTGTGAGGTGAGGTAAGAATCCTTTTTCTTCGTCTGTCAGCATGTGACAGTGCTCTAGGCAGGTCCAGAGATGGCGCTCCAGGAAGTGCGGCGTGTGTTTGCAGGTACTGTGGGGAGTGGGTGGTGCCAGCCCGCCGACTCGCAGCCTGGCAGTGCCTTTCCCCAGCAGCTTGCTTTGGCAGGCAGGCCGCTGCCGACACCTGCTCCTTACTGTGCCTAAGAAGGACGCCCTTGTTCTCCCTGCTGTGCTCTGCATGGTGGCAGGAAGCGAGCTGATGAAGCACGGTACTTTCCTGAGCACCTACTACGTGCAGCTTCTGTGCTGATGGATCATGTAGGTGACCATGTTGATGTGAAAGGCAGATCTGGGTTAATGTGTCTCTGAGGCTATCTTACGTGAATGCCTGTTTCCTCTGCCCATCTTGGACATACTTCTTTCCTTCTGGCTCAGGGATACTAGTATCTTTTTTTTTTTTTTTT
>PVKA01000177.1:0-246757 GCA_004027165.1 Ctenomys sociabilis
ATATGAAAAAATGCTCCACATCGCTAGCCATTCGTGAAATGCAAATAAAAACAACACTGAGATATCATCTCACTCCAGAAAGAATGGCTATCATAAGGAAATCAACCAACAACAAATGTTGGAGAGGTTGTGGGGAAAAGGGAACACTTCTCCATTGCTGGTGGGAATGTAGATTAGTACAACCATTGTGGAGGTCAGTGTGGAGACTCCTCAAAAGAGTAGGACTGGAAATCCCATTCAAGCCGGCTATCCCCCTACTGAGAATTTTCCCAAAGGATCTGGATACATTGTATCATAGAGATATATGTGTACCTATGTTTATAGCAGTGCAATGTGTGATAACTAAATCTTGGAAACAACCAATACATCCATCACATGAGGAATGGTTGAAAAAGATGTGGCATTTCTATATAATGCAGTATTACTCAGCTATAAACAATGATAAACTTGAAGCATTTATATTGAAGTAGGTACTACTTAAACATATACTCATAAGTGAAATAAACCAGACACACATGTGTAAATATCGTATAGTCTCCCTAGTATAACAAGCGAAAAGCAGAAATACAAAAGGAAACGTACAACAAGTAAAATCAATTGAGTCAGATAAGGCAAAGTGAATGGCATATGCTGCAGGATACTAATCAGCTTTTCTTCTGGATGGTTAACAACCTAAATTCACAGATCAGAACTAGAGAAATAGAAGAAACACAGGCCAGCCAACATTTTGGCCCTAGCCTTTCAAGGTCAATGAACACTCAGGACATAGGAGAACCTGTACTGCAACATCATGAAACTCAGGTGAGCTCCAAATTTTCTGAACAAGGAGATTATGGAGCCACAGAGGAAAGAGATTGAAGTTCTATAGTGTGCCTGGGGAGAGTCGCATGAAGAGAAAACTTTCTCTCAAGCTTTCACAGAGAGCAAACTGGTCAAGCATTGGCCGTGACTCATCCACATGGATGACACAGACAAAGGAACTACAGAATAATGTACAGGACTACAAGATAAACCCTGAGAGGACTTCACTGACCACATAGGAAATATAAAGTTCATGTGTTGGTGTATAAGTCTTGCTCTATCTAGGTCTTAACCATCCAGCAGAAAAGTATAAAAATGAAGTATACATCGTGGGGCCATAATATTAAGCTGAGCTGTAAATGGCTATGGTCGACAATTTCTTTGAATTACTCACTATTGTTGTAGAATGCTGACTGTGTTGGATTGTGGTGTCGAGTTCAAGCTCCTAAGTTAGTTGAATGCCAATGGAGTGCCCACCTTTGACAGGTGTAGACAAAGGAAGGGGTGTAGAAAGAAAAAATCATGATGTGTGTATATAGACAGTACAGTTGGGATAGATAACGCTGTGCTTCTACATAATTCTATGAGAGGCAAGATCTGCACTAATGGTGGTTGGACAGGATATTATGTCGGCTTCTAGTACTACGGTCATCCACTAGGAAAATAATTAGTGAATTTTTGATATAATTCAGATATAAAAAATAAGATAAGTAAGCAGCTACACTCTTAATTCACTGATAAGAGATATCTGCTAAAATAATATCTGTAAATATAATATCATGTATGCACCTTGTACAATACCAAAACATTATGAAAACAGTTTGCAATGTATTAATTTATCGAATCTGTATAGTTAAGGTGTCTTGAAACTGTCTGACATTTTTAGTTCAATAAAATAAAAAAAAATAATAAAATAAAAGATAAAATAAATAAAAAATAAAATAAAATAAAAATGCATAGTGACACCTGTCCCCAAAAGAGCCAAGAAAAAAAAAAAATAAAACCTACGTCTACAAATCTTAAGTGAGTTACTTCAGTGAAATAATTACCTAGGTTGTGAAATCTAATTGGTATTATGCAACTTGACATTACTAAGTCTTAATCCTTGATTGATATTATTAAACCTTAATTGTTCCCCATTAGTCATGGAAACTGTACCTTGGTACCTTTATGATTATAGTTTTTAAAACTAAAAAATAAATAAATAAAACTGATGGAAATTATGAGTACAGTCATCTTCCAGAGAGGTTTAGATTCAATGATTACTGAAGTTCTTGGCCTGTGAATGATTTATATTTTTATTTACTTTTTATTTTATTTTATTAAATAATAAATAGCAATGAAACAGTTTCAAATCAAATTAGGACAGAATCAATAATTAATATATTGCATATTGTTTTTATAGTGTTTTTTTATTGTACAAGGTGCAGATATGATATTCTACCTACAAACACTATTAGAGCAGATGCCTCTAATCAATGAATTAAGAGAATGTAGCTGTATACTTATCTCTTTTTTAAAAGCTGAATTATACCACAGTTTCAATAATTAATACTTTTTACATTGTTCTCTTCCTAGTGGTTATCCATAGTACAAGAAACAGACAGGATATCCTGTCCAAACACTATAAGTACAAATCTTTCTTCTCATAGAATTATGCAAAAGTACTGCATATTTATCCTAACTGTACTGTTTATATGAACACAGAATGGCTCTTCCTTTTTATCCCCTTTTTTTTGTTTAGTCCTAAACACAATTCTATTCTATTGTCATACAATTATTATAGGTGCTTGAATTCAGTGAAACAATCCAACACAGTCCAGCAGTCCATAATAATAGTGGGTTATCTGAAGAAGTTGTTGACTAGAGCCATTTACAGCTCAGCTTATTATTGTGGCTTTATTTTATATACCTTGTGTTTATACTTTTCTGCTGGATGGTTAAGACTGAAATAAAGCAAGATCTATATAACAAAAAATGTAATTGTTGTATCTGATAAGGTCAGTCAAGTCCTCTTCAGGTTTATCCTGCAACCCTGTACCTCACTTTGTAGATCCTTTGTGAGTGTCAGCCATGTGGATGAGTCTTGGTCATTGCTTGACCAGTTTGCTCTCTGTGAAAGCCTGAGAGAAAGTTTTCTCTCCATGTGACTGTACTTAGGCACACTATAGATCATTGATCACATTCCTCTATGGCTCTATAATCTTCTTGATTAAAAAATTTGGGGCACAACTGAGTTGCATGATGTTACAGTACAGGTTCTTCTATGTCCTGAGTCTTCACTGACCTTGAAAGGCTAGGACCAAAATGTTGACTGACCTTGTAGCCCCTCCATTTCTCCAATTTTTGATCTGCAAATTAGGTTGTTAACCATCCAGAAGAGAAGCTGATTATTACTCTTCAACATATGCAGTCCAGTTTACCCTAACTATCTGACTAACTTCTTTTTATTTGTTCCAACTTTCTATTTGATTTCTTCTTTTGATTTCTTATACTAGGGAGACTATATTTGCATGTGTGTCTGGTTTATTTTACTTATGAGTATATGTTCAAGTGGTATCCACTTATATATAAATGCTTTAAGTTTATCATTCTTTATAGCTAAGTAGTACTCCATTGTATAGAAACACCACATCTTTTTCAACCATTCTTCATGTGATGGGCATCTTGGTTGCTTCCAAGATTTTGCTATCACAAAGTGTGCTGCTATAAACATAGGTATACATATATCACTATGATATGATGTTTTCAGTTCCTCTGGGAAAATTTCCAGTAGGGGGATAGCAATCTTGAATGGGATTTCTAGTCCTACTCTTTTGAGGAGTCTCCACACTGACCTCCACAATGGTTGTACCAGTCTACATTCCCACCAGCAGTGGAGAAGTGTTCCCTTTTCCCCACATCCTCTCCAACATCTGTTGTTGGTTGATTTCCTTATGATAGCCATTCTTTCTGGAATGAGATGGTATCTCAGTGTTGTTTTTACTTGCATTTCACGGATGGCTAGTGTTGTGGAGCATTTTTTTCATATATTTATTTGCTTCTTTAATTTTGACTTCTGAGAAGTGTGTATTCATCTCAGATGCCCATTTCTGGATTGGGTCTTTAAATTAGAGGGCCCTAATTGTCTTAGTTATTTATAAATTCTAGAGAGCAGACCTTTGTCTGAGTGCTTATTAGTGAAGATTTTTTCTAAATTTGTGGGTTGTCTTTTCACTTTTTTGACAATTTCTTTTGACATGCAAAAACTTCTCAGTAAGTGTTGATCCCAGTTATTAATTTTTTCAAGTGTTTCCCACGAGAATACATGTGAATGATTTATAATTTCATGTAGACCATTTGACCACCCCTTATCTTGGTTTGTAGGTACTGTGTATTAGTACAGAAGAATTTGATATAAGCAAAATTAAAGAAGCAAAGTCATCACAGTTTTGCTGGTACAAATGAGTACTGTTCTGAGCTCTTCTGGTGGAGTTGCCTACTGTGTGGGGTTTCAATAGGTCAGTGCTGAATAAGAAATTATCAGAGCACCAATCAGCAGCCTCTATGTGATAAACTAGAATCCATTCTTACCATAAATTTGCTTTATCTAAAATGAATGGACATTGATTCTTAATTCTGAACTAACTCAAAGATTATAATCTAAAATAATAGAAAGAGAAGCTATCAATTCCTTGCCCCATAAATACTACAAAATGATTAGTATTTTGTTTGTATTAAGCACATGGAGGTGAAGTATTGCGTGGAACACGTTGACTTGCATGTTTCACATATTCTTTAATATTGTGTAACGTTATCCATCCATTTTCTCACATTTCAGAAGACTAAATTTCTTCTGTATTCTCAGGCAGAAATTATATGCAAAAGAACAATCGAGGTGGGCATGTATTAGAATTGTTAACACTGTTCCGGACATTCTGCCTCCTGCCACTGAGAGGGAAATGTGTCACTGTGAGAAGAGGCCGTGGTTCTTTTTTAAAAATTAATTTTACTGAAAAAGAAATAGCAATGAGACAGTTTCACAACATGTTAGTAGGACACTTACAGTAATTAATACATTGCATATTGTTGTCTTCATAGTAGTTATTCATGGCACAAGTTGTAGACATGTTCTTTTGTCTAAACACTATTCATACAAATCTTTTTTCTCGTTAAATTAAGAGAAATTAGCTGTATATCTATCCTAACTACAGAAGATCAGTCACTGTACAACTGTGAATAGCTGTCCTGCTATCTGTGACTCAGAGATTCCTGTCTATACAGCTCTTCAGTTTGTTTTTGGAATAGAAAGGTTGTTATTGATCCAAAATAGTTTTACTTACTTTCCTTTGCAGCTATGAGAAAGTCATTCACATTTGTTACAAAGCAGTTTGGGAACATACTGAGGCAAGGAGAGAAATTAGCAAGCTTTGTGGTATACATATAGCTAGTACACAGGGGGCACTGAGGAAAAATCCAGCTAGCTGGTTGGCTACTGTGGTGGTTTGTTTTGTTTATCAACTTGACAAGAGCTAAGAATTTCTGTTCTCTAGATGTTGGTCCTAGAAAAAAGTGTGAGGCAAATATAGGTTATAGGAAAAAATTGATATGCAAATCACCAAAGAACAGCACATAATCCAGTCTTGATAGTTTGTAGTCATGTGTCACCCTCACTTTCAGGAAGTCTTTTAAACCTTTTCTGCTCTGTTTTTAGGACTGCTCTATGTGGAAGTGTCTAGAAAGGTATTGTCTCTGGATGAAATTAGTATTCGAATCAGAAGACTGAGTAAAGAGAAACCTAGCCTCTTCAATGTGATAGACTTCATCTAGTCCATGGGGAGCTCAAAAAGAACAAGGGAAAAGTTTCTTTCCCTTGTTCCTTGATGGTGCATTATCTGAAATTCTGGTTCTCAGAACATTAGCCTCCAAGATTTTAGACTCCAAGACAGACCAAGAAATTTGTTCTGTAGTTTGTAAATGTCATTGTGGGGACTTTTTGGCCTCTGTTAAAGCATGAGCTGATTCTCCAAATAAAGTTCTTTGTGTGAGTGCACATGTGTGTGTGTGTGTGTGTGTGTGTGTGTGTGTGTGTGTCTGTCTGTCTGTCTGTCTGTCTGTCTGTGTATTTCCCATTTTTTTCCATGGCTCTGGAGAACCCTAATGCAGCAGGTTTTGTTTTAAATTTCTCAGTTCAACATAGTTTCCTAGTTCTAATGAGACCTGCGAGGCATTAATGAGTCCTCATGATGACGGACTCAAGCCTGTCAGATCATCTACCTCTCTTTCTGTGTATCCAGGAAAAAAGCACCATGAGGCAATACTGTAACAAAGGCATTGAGAAGGGAGAAAAGAAGAGTCAAACTCTGTTTTAGAGGAACATACCTAATAAGGTATCTGCAAATAGTATTGATTGGCAATTGCTATGTTGGGGCTCAGGAGTGGCCCAGGATTTGGAGCCTTGACTGAGAGGAAATGAGAACCCAAACTTGATTGTCCCTCCACCCCAGTTTCTTATATCTGGAGCTCTTTCATCTTTTCCTATGATTCTACTCCTCTGTCAGAACACCCACAGGCTTCTCTGTCTTGGCATCACTTCTGAGTCCAATGAGCAGTACTCTGACCTTGGTGTGTCACTGCCACTTGCAGAAGACTTGGTTGCCTGAGCCCAGCACATCTTCCTGAGAGATTCCATTCACTTGCACTGGCATAGGACCCCCATCAGGGGCTGCACATAAGTCTCATGTTCACATAGGTTTGAGTCCCAGTGTTGTACAGAAGAGGCAAGTTTATTCTTTTCCCTATAACCTCATCAACATGAGAAAAATCCAGGGAAAATAATATGGCATGAAATGAGTTATCACTTCTGTTCCTTCTTCACCAGGACAAGCAGGGCATATCCTAGTGATCTAGAGCTTCTTTCCTCCAGAGCAGAGCTAAGATCCTTATTTCCTAAAGAGTCACAGAACGAAAAATTTGACTGCATCTAAAAGGAGTAACCTGGAGGCTTGGGCGGGGTGAGACCAAGTGCTAAACCTGGGAAAGCCATGCTTTTTGGAGACCAGAGTGCAGCTTTGGCAGGGCTAAATAAAAGCCAGAAACTTATAGCCTTGCACGGGTGATCTCCCCAGGAGTTGGTAAGACAGCGCAAGCCAAGCTACTGGAGACCTGGACACTGAGGCTGATGCGCAAAGCCTTGCACTGTGGCTAAAGAAGGTGATGAACTAGTGCACTCCTTTGTGTGCACCATATAGACTTGGACCGTGGGTACCCTGACAGCAGTCTTTAAAGACTGAAGACCAGCTTATTTGCTCTAAATCTGTATACTGAAGTCTTTCGGGATTGCTATGCAACTCAGGAGGAGGGGGAGCTTACAGAGCCCAGGGTCAGGCATGACTATATTTATGTGACAAAAGCAATATGCTATTGCTTGTGTCCTAAGGCTGTGGAGCCAGTTCTAGTTGTGGCTACAAAAGACACCAAGCAATCAAGCTTAAAGGCATTAAATAACTGCCTCATGTGTTTATAATTCTATTGGGTTTCTATTAGCTTTTGCTTTGGTCAGGAACCCTGGTTTTGTAGGACAAGCTCACTTTGTGAGTACATCAATAGAATGTGCTCCAGAAAAAAAATGTCTTTTTGAGACAAGATCTCACTGTGTAGCTCAGGCTGGCCTTGAATTCACTATGTAGCACAGGCTGACCTGCCGAGCACAGGGATTACAGGCCTGTAGCACCATATCCAGCCAGTCCAGAATATTAGAAATTCTAATTATTAATGCATTAGTTATAAAAATTAATGGGGCTTCCCAGTGATATGCATGCATTGATGTCTCAACACTCTTGTATCCTCTCCCTCCTCCCCTGGGCTTCTTTTCTAGTCCCCAGTAGTTCCTCTTCTACTTTTAGGACATCTTTATTTTATTTATTTATTTATTTGTTGCTGTTGCTTTCCACAAGTGAGAGGGCATTTGTGAACTCCTCTCAGCTTTCTGGTTATATTTTTACTGGGCACAGGTTGAGAAACAATTGGTTGTTCACAGATTATTTAAGCAAAGTAAGCCGTTATCGGCGTGGTGGTATGCACCCAGCTGCATGGAGAGACGAGGCCAGAGGACCCCGAGTGGGAGGCTGACAGCGCAGCTTAGCAGCATCCTGTCTCAAAATAAAGGAAGTGGCATCTTGTAACAGCAGTCTTCTGGCTGCACTTACTTAGTAAGATGAAAAACTGCAGCAGCATAACGGAGCATGAACTATGAGTGTGGGCTGAGTGGCTGAAATGCTTGCTTCATATTAGATTCTCAGTAAAGTGGGGAGAACTGAGGATTTTGGAGTCACATGGAACTAAATTTAAATGACACTTACTAGCTCTGAAGGATGTTTGTATTCTAGGGCCCAAGCAGTGCATGATGTGTAATGCGTCCTCCATGAATACTTAATAAATTAATTAATGAATGAGCAAAAAAGAAAAAAAACAGTTGTCTCATTCTGGGCTGTCATTTATCTGAGCCCCAGCATAAATGTCTTGGCTTGTAGAGAAACTATCTTGAAGATAATTTTTAGGCATCTACATGTATAAAGTATTTAAGCCCATGCTTGGAGGAGTCTCATTCAATTTGAGTCTGTGTTGGACCAGCCCTCTTTGCTGCATGCTGCAGATTCACTGACTTGTGCTAGGCAGAACCTCAGTGTCCTAAAGTCTTCAATACAGGAAGATCCTCTTCACAACACAGTATTCTACTGGTGGGCCAGATTCAGTTCTGGGACCTGTGCACAGGGTCTTGCTTCAGGGCCATAAGTTGAGGATTGCTGTAGATAGGAGCAGGCTTTGGCTTGGTTATGTGGCCTTTTGTCCCTGTGGAGGTCCATTAATATCCTAGCCAGTACCTAATTTTGATTCTTACTTTTAGGTACTTTTAATCAAATGCTTTTTACCTAGATCTGACCCACCATTCTGATCTGATATTTCTCCTAATCACTATTTTCATTCATTGAACATTTTTGACATGTTTTCTGTAGGATTAAATATTAAGGATACAAAATGGCTAAGACAGATATGGGCAGGTTGTAGTCCTTGCCTTCTATGGATAAAACATCTGGAAAGAAAGGAAAGAGATATTCATCTTCTTAGGATGCGAGTTCAAGCTGGGAAGGAACCTTTTTAGCTTTTCCTCATCCCTGACCACAAGACTAGCTAGCAGGATACAGGATACAAATAAATTTCTGGAAAAATACTGAATTAGATTGGAATAAAGCTGGAAGAAATTGACTATTTTAAGGAACCAATCCCAGAAAGGACTAATTCATAGGACTTTACATACAATTATGTTATGATAATTTTTTCTTTTGCCTGTATGATAATTTTTTCTTTTGCCTGTATGTGACTTACTTTTAAAGAGTTAAACCTCTGAATGTCATCTCCTGAATACCATTAAAGCCTACTAACTTCATCAAGTTACCTTTTTTGAAAAAAGGCACAGTGTTCCTGAGTTATTAGATTTTGTATGGAAATTGCTAGCTTTGTTCTTGCTTTTGGATTTTACCTCTGTGAGGTGACTGCATACAGAGTATTTAGACCTTTGGGTATTTTAGTTTTGTTTACTTTTTTTGTAAATGTTGGAAGAAAAATTTCCAGCCAATGCCTTCTCTGGCGCACTGCAATGATAAAGAAGCTCAATAACTTAGTTATTTCCAAGAGATAAAAGTGGGTATTCTGTGGTCATCCTTAAAACTTAGTGACCAGAAGATCTGGCATGAAGTGGGAGCCGTCCCGGGTTATTACGGTTTGTGTCTACTGCCCCAGAGCCTCATGCAGTCATGGAGCAGCTTCTGGAGTTTGAGAATAATTTATGTTCCAATGGTGGGATTATGGGTGTGAGCTAAATAAACCTTTCCTTCCTTCATTTTGGGTGTCAGGTATTTTGTCCCCATGAGGAAAAAGTAACTGAGACACAGGGGAAATGTATGGCCTAGAAAAAGCGTTAAGTCCCCACTCAGGACTGAGGATTCCAGGACAAATGACAGAAGCCAAGGAAGCCGACCTGAAGTGAGGGCGTCGCGTAGCACACAAATGCTGCTCCAACTTGCCAGGGCCCCTTGGGAACAACGTGACCCAGTAACTTGGGTGCTTGCTGCTTCTGGGCCACAGTGCTCAGAGCGCGTCCGGATGGGGATGGGGACCCAACTGTGAGCTTACTGCATATGATGCGAACCTGGGAAGTGGGAGTGCCCTACTCATACCTTTAAAAAAATAAGGATTCAGACCAATATTACATACAGATACTAAAGTTCTTCTGCTACAGCTTTTCCCTCAACCCTTGCTGCCCCTGAGCTTAGACCTTTAACACTGTGACTTGCTGTTATTGTCTAGTTTTTCTTGCCCATTTTATCCTTGGCTAATTCATCGAAGCAGAAAGAAACCAAAGGAAGAAGTCTGTACACTTGAGTTGGTCACTCACCTGCAGGACATATGGAAAGAAAACACTAATAATTCCTCCTGCTTGAGTAAAAGGGCCCCTGAGACTGAGGGTGTCACTTTCGTCTGTGACTTCCTAGCATAAGCAAACAATTCAGGCTGGGCCTCTCGTGCTTTGGATGCTTCCAGGAGAAGAGCAGAAGAGTGTAAGTCATCTCCCAGCTCTTGTGGGAATCGCACTCTGCAGAAAATATGACTGCTCTTCCCTTCAGTGAGTGTCTGCCATATTCCAGTGAACAAAGCAGTACCTACCAAGATTAGAAGTGTTGGAGATAAGAAAAACTTAAAAGCATATTATTAGAGGATAAATGCAAATTGGAAGACAAACTAAACAAAATAGAAAGTACATCATGAGAATGGGATTATCATTTTATGTTGCGCAAGGGTCTTTCTGACTAGGTGATATTTTTGAATAGAATCCCAAAGGAAGGGAGGCAAGGGACCAGCGAGTATTTGAGAGAAGAGAATCTGGGTGGAGGGACCAGAAAGTACAGGGGGATTGGGGGAGGATCACACTTCAGGAATTTGAGCTCCAGAGAAGAACTGAAGCTAAGCGAGAAGGTGTATACAGAAGAGATCACAGGGAAGTCCTTAAGGCATATGAACTGATGCTTTGATAGGTACATACACTGTGAAAGGATTGCCACAATCAGACCGATAAGCACTGTCATTGTCTCAGATATGTGTGATAAGAATGTGTAAGGTTTTCTGTCTTAGCAACTTTCAGGCATACGGACGGTATTGTTAACTATAATCACCGTGCTGTGCCTTGGATCTTCAGCACATACACAGGAATAGTTGTGGACCACTACTCCAGCATTAGAGAGAGAGAGAAATGAGAAGAAATGATCTTATGATACTGAGAAGAACCTACTAAATAGGAAGAAACAAGAAGGAAAGAAGGAAGGAAGGAAGGAAGGAAGGAAGAAGGGTGTAAGGGAAGGGTAAAAGATGAAAGAAGACTATTCTACAAGCCATGGGAGAAAAATATTTAAAAAAAAAAAAAAGGAAAGAGAAATAAACTATTAACTTTGTCTCTTGCCACTTCTAATTTATTACATTTTTTGCAACCCTCCATAGTGCTCCCTAACTTCTGACAGGTTCTAAAACACTAAACACTTACCAAAGGATTAAACAAATTAAAACCAAAGCAGACAGCAGCAACAACAAAATCTTGGCAACAAAGTCACTGAGGACACAGCAAAAGCTGCCTCTCACCCTTGGATAGCAGGCAGTTAGTCGGGTTATCCTGCCTCAGTCAACAGCACTTGGCTTATTGCTTGTAAAGTGCCATGAAGAATATTTGAGGAGCTTGTAGGGTTACCATGGAAGGTACTGTCAGGGATTCTGCAAGAGGGATCTTTATTGTAGAATTTTAATGCATAAATGCTCTTGTCAGTATGATTATTTTTTAAAATAATAAAATGCAGTTTTCTATGCATTTCCTGTGTATTAGGCAGTGAAAAATTCGTGGGTAAAGGAAATCTTCTGCCCATGATGATGGCAGGGTTCACATAGTAAAGGTACAAGAGTGAATGGTTAGTGCAGTTAATTCTTGTGGAATTAGTCTATGTACAGACCCATCACCCCCAAAAGCCCATTTATTTTTTAAGGTGTACTTTTAGGCAAGGCCTTAGAATGAGTTTAACTCGTGTTTTCACGTATATTGAGCCAGTAGTTCTAATTTTACCAGTTCCCTAAAAATCATGCCTGATATTTAGAATGAGTAGTAGACACAGCTCTTTTAAAGCAGTAAGTGGCTCTGGATCTTCCTTTGCAACAATGACTGCCCGGAAAGGTGGGGGCAGGGTCTGCTGGCCGTCCCTCTGTCCCGCGTGTTCCCCGCTCACGCGGTTCTCAGCACTGGTGACGCACAGATCTAACGATAGGGCTGTCATCAGCCGCCTGCTGATACCTTAAACAGTGCTGTCAGCCATCTTGTTTTGTCCTAGAATGTTCTTCACGCATGACCCAGAGAGAAAGGAGAGCCAAGGTGTCCCCCATCAGCTCAGAGAGGGTGAAGGAGGCTTTCTGTTGTCCTGCCCTTGGGCTGTAAGTCAGAGTATGAGAAAGAAGCCTTGGAGACAGGATAAGCCAGCTCGTTTTATTTTCAAGTGTAAAGTTCTTTGACCAGTGCAGTACTCTCCTTTGTCACAGATGACCTGGGATAATGGGAAATCTCAGCAGGGAGAGCTGAAAGCTGTATGTTCCTGTTCAGGGACAATCACTCAACACCAGCACCAGCTCAGTCTCTGACAGGAATAGCTGACACATGTGAACCACATAGTTTAGCAGGACAGAGACACATGATACCCCTTGGATTTGCATCATGTTTGCCCTTTCACTGCCATGTTAGGCTGATATTCCCTCCTGGTATGGTCATCACTGGGTACAGAGAAATATTTCTAATGCCTCTTTTAGAATTCTGGCTGTTTTCTCTGTCATTATACTTTTGGATTTGATTGCTTTGCGATGTTTGACCATGTGAGAGGTCTGGAAACTATTTATATCAACACTATTACTGTGAGTCTTAGACATAGGCAGTCATGAGTTCAGATCTATTGCAAAGGTCAATTTTCCAGCTTACGAGATCCAGTTTGGCACCTTGCTTAGAAAGACAGACTCTAGATTCAGACAGTCCTAGGTTGAAGGAGGTTGAAGGCCTGACCCTGTCACTTCTGAGCTGCATGACACTTGGAAAGTTTTGCTATCTTTCTGTGCCTCAAACTTCAATCTACCAAACAGAGAGCATATCAGTACCCCCTTTCCTCTAAGGTGGTATTCAGAATTAAACTCAGATAGTGTAACGTGGTAACATGTAATGGCTGTTCAATTAAATGTTCACTGTTATTAAAATTGCCTAAGTCCTCTAAGCTTTGATTTACTTATTCTTAAAGTGGTTGTGGCATGGTTTCAACTTTAAATTAAATAATGTAGGGGATATTTCAATGTATTCTCTGGTATATAAGTGTTGAATGAATGTATCATTGGTAATAATAAATAGAAGCAAACATTTTTAAAATAGGCTGCCAAGGCTCATTACCTTTTTATTATGTTAGCACCTGTTCTCTTTATTTATTTCATTCTGATACAGTTCATAAAAAAATGAACACTATTGTACAGTGACAGCAGAAAAATACCTTCTTTAAATCCAGTTCTATATTCCAATCACTCCACATTTTTTTCCAAATACATTTTGTTCCTATTTTACATAGAAGCAAACATAAAGTTTATAACTAACTGAGGTTATAAGGTGAAAATATGCTCACTCAATAAATTATAAGTGGGTACATAAATGCTTTGGTCACCATGCTACTGTTAAGAATAAACATAAAAAAAATATTCCTTTAGGGAGTACAAGGCCTCCTGAGAATATGGCAGGAAGAACTGGAGAGAGACTGCCCGGATGGAATGCGGGGTCCTGCCTTTTGCCACCCTGAGACCGTAGGAGTGCGTTAGCTGTTCTGTTCAGGTTGCCACGTTTGTGAGATGGGGACGGTAATATCTATACCACAGTTTCGACATGAAGCTTAAGTAGATTGTTGTACATAAAGCATGTTGCTTGTTATGTGTTCTGAGGTCAGAATATGGCAGCTATTTTAAATATGCACTATTGTGGTGCAGTGGGGGTAAGGCAGACTTGTAAGTAACTATAATACAAGAAGTATGATAATACAGCTGTGGAAGAAGAGGGGAGATTACTTGGACTTCACATAGGAATGTGAGGTTGGAGCTAAGCTTGGGAGGATAGATAATGTAAGAACACTGGGAAAATAAAGGCAACTTTAATATGAAAGCTAATACGGGGAAGGTTTGGAGGTTAAGAACCCTTAGCATACCTGATGCCTGAAGGTAAAGGGGAAAAGTTATTTACTCATAGTTAGTACAGGTTTCAGCCCATAATTGGCTGGTTTCAAGGCAGGGTGGCTCATGGTAAAGAGCAACAGTTCACGGCAGTGGAAGACACAAAAGCAAGCAAGGGAAGCCAGTCAGAAAGCCTTGTGCTGTCCCCTATGCTGTATCCTAGCCTCCCAGGACAATGGATATCCAACCAGTAGACTGATTCAGCAATCACCCACCCTTAAGCTCAGCACTGTTAATCCCAGCACTGCACATTCTAGATTCAGCCAGCTCTGGAAAAAAGAAAACTCTGGGTCTGCATGAGACTTCGGGGGGGCATCTAGACACAAGCCATAACATCCGCAGAACTTTTTTTCTTTTTATACTTATTTTTATTCCTTTTAATTTTATTGAGAAAGAAATAGCAATGAGACAGTTTCAAAACAGGTTAGTAGGACAGTTACAGTAATTAATACATTGCATATTGTTGTCTTCATAGTAATTATTCATAGTACAAAATGCAGACAAGATATTCTGTCCAAACACTCTTAGTACAAATTTTCTTCTCATTGAATTAAGACAAAGTAGCTGTATAGCTGTCCTAACTTCTAAATACATACTGCTTCTAATGTCAAATAATTACTGCTATACTGTCTCTCAAGCAAATGCTTTAAAAAAAAAGGGGGTAATAAATGAAAACAGGAGACAAAAAAAATGTCGTTTATGTTTTAACCAATATTGCATTTTTATCTGGTCACTTAAGCAACTAATTTGAAGATAACATTATGCAATACAGCAGCCATCGTTGAGTTCCTATTACTTTGTGTAGGGAAATTTTGTTTTTCTTTCTTTGTTTCTTTCTTTCTTTCTTTCCTTCTTTCTTTCTTTCTTTCCATTTTGCATTCTTTAAAAAATAAAATAAATAATTTGGGAAAATGTGGTGGGAATGTGGACAGTGTAAGATGCTCATTCAGTGGAGAGAAGTCACTAAGGTTTTCAGCAAGAAAACGGCAAGGGTAGAGCTGTGCTTGACCACGAACCTGAGGAGGAGAGGAGAGTTAGAACAGCTGTCTTATGCTGCTCCTTCCCATGTCTTGTCTGGTGAGGGGCAGGAATGGAAGATCCAGTAATGGGGGAGCAATGGGGCCCAAACCTGGTTTATACAAAAACTGAAAATACTGTTCACACACATGGGGGACATGAAAGGGTAGATTGAAAAGGGAGCCTTCTTAGTGCACTAGGACACATTGGTTTGAGTTATTGACAAAAAAGGGAGATGTTTAGGAATAGGGAGAAGTTTGGGACACTTACAAGCCCAGAAGGTGGAGTGTAAATTGCATAACCTCTCCTCCAAACTGAGACGAGAAACCTGCAGAACCACTGAGATTGCCAAGGGCAAGTGGCAAAGACACACTTGAGTGCACTGTCTCGAGGACTGGCAGCAGAAATGAGATGGGAAAGAGGCAGCAGTTAAGGTAGGACAGCTGGAAGAATGCAGGACTGCATTTGGGCCTGGAGGAGTCTCGAGAAGAGCATTTTACAGAGCCTGGGCATGACCATCTGGAAACAGTAAGGCGATCGGAAGGAAGAGACAACGCCAGCGATACTAAGTAGGTCTCAGTTGGGTGTCTGGGTTTGTGGGAAAGGGGAGACAGGCAGAGACATTTTGAATTATTGGATAGGAAACAGGAAACTTTTCTGTGGTCCTAAAGATGCTGTATCATAGGGACACAGAAGATTCAGCTCATCTGTAAGGACAGAGGCTGAGTCTGCAAACTTGTCTTATTCTTCCCTACAATTACTGATTACCTGGCCCCAGTTCAGTGTTTTCCTCTCTTCATTTCGTTTCTCTTTCTCTTACTGACAAGAGATGTTTTTGTTTGGATTGTCCGATTGACATCTTCTGTGACTCCTCCAAAGGAATAAGGAAGGTTTTACGGTCCTGTGTGAGTGAAATCAAAGTTGAAACAAGCTGAATGTAACTCATCAGAAAACCATAACTTTATAATGGCACAAAACCGTAACTTTATTTCCTGTATCAAAACTTCAACCCCTCTTCCTCCTGAGGCAGAAAAAATAATGAAGATAAGGGTTCCTCCTCTAGGTTAGAAACCTTGACGAAGTAGAGCGAGTCTAATGAAAACAAGAGGTACCTGGGCTCACAGAGTGGGATAGTTTATTTTTTAATTTTAGAGACGAAATCGTTTAAAGGTGTGGCAAGGGCATTTCACGGTAGTGCATTCCTGAGGCAGATTAGGAACAATTAAGCGCAGGTGCTCACTGTGGACGCTTTGTCTATGTAGCCCTTAAAGTTACTTTGATACGGCAAAGTAGAGAGAAGCTGGTGAGCTGACCTTTCTCAGTCTGTTACTCCATTATATTTTTCATGGAATTTGCCATATAAAACCTAATGTGGAGCCGGGCGTGGTGGCGCAGGCCTGTAATCCCAGCACTTGGGAGGCTGAGGCAGGAGGATTGTTGTGAGTTCGAGACCAGCCTCAGCTACAAAGTGAGTTTAAGGCCAGCCTGAACTGCATAGTGAGACCCTGTCTCAAAAAGGCAAAAAAAAAAAAAAAAAAAAAAAAACCTAATGTGTCCATCATGTTCTCTCAGGGCTATCATTGGAGTATAGTCAAATGCCTGTCAAATTCACTCAAAAAGTTTTTGTTGGATTTCCTCAGTGGCATTTAGCAGTCAGATAAATAATTAGAGAAGTAACTTGAATATTGATAGATTGCCAAAGATGTGGATGGTGGTTGTCACTCCAAAGTGAAAGAAATTGCCAAGGGATGAAACAGGAGATATCCAAGTTTGTCACTAAAGTATGAGAGAATACAAGCTTTGAAGAGTCAACACAAAGTGTGAAACTATTTTGTGACTTCCCACCAGAAGGGGCTCCCCTGGCCGTGCTATTTGCGAGCAATGCCAGGTGTGACGTAGAGCAGCATGAAGCAGCAAGTCAGAGAGACAAGCGGAAGGCAGAAAATGCAGGTTGGTGCGGGGTGGGCGAGTTAAGAAAAGCTGGTGAGATGACAGGCGAGGAGATGGGCTGAGATACTCATCCTGAGATTTTACTTTTCGTAGTGCATGCTTGCTGCGTGTAGTGATGACGTGCACGGCGAGGAACTGGCACCCGACACCACTCATCAAAACGCGTTTTACTTCCCTTTCCCTCACTTCCCTTCTCTTTCTCTTCTCTTTGTCCCCTTCCCATTGTGAAAGATCTCTTTGTTTCCTATTAAATACCCTTTATTTTGCTACTTAAGTTAATGATATTTTGGGTTTCTCACTTAAAAGAAACTGTAATATTTGCGTGTCTAATTTATTTCACTTAACGTTACTGTCTAAGGTGCATTCGTTTTCCTACAAAAGACACAAAATCATCTTTCTTTATGTCACAGTAGTATTCCATTTTAAAATAAATGCCTCATTTCATCTATTCACTCATCTGATTTTTTTCAAATTTTTATTAATATTGTACCTATTTTCAGTACACAATGATTGCATTCCCCATGGGACAGGACACATCTAATTCCTTTTCATTTCCTTCCCTTCCCCTCCCCCATCTCTCCATTCTTTGTTTCCTTTCCTATTTGAGAAAGATCTATCTTTATATTTCCTATTTTCTGTTTTCTATTTTGCTCTTTGTTTATATTTTTGGCTTCTCACATAAGAGGAGCCGTGCAATATTTAGGCTTCTGTAATTTATATCACTTAGCATTACAGTATCAAGGTACTCTCATTTTTCTTCAAATGACACAAGTTTGTCCTTCTTTGTGGCACAGTAGTACTCCGTGGTACATAAATACCACATTTGTTATCCATTCATCTTGTGATGAGCTTATAGCTTACTTCCAGATGTAGGTATTATGAATTACGCTGTTGTGAACCCAAGTATACATGTATCACTCTAATACGATGCATTTCGCTTCTTTGAGAATGTATCTAGAAAAGAAATAGCTGAGGAAAACAGAATTTCTATTTTTAGGGTTTTTTTAGGACTCTCCATACGGATTTCCATAGTGGTAGCATTAGTCTACATTTTCAGCAGTAGTGTGGGAGGGTTTGTTTTCCCCTGCAAGCCTCATCAGTGGTTGTTATTAATTGATTTCTTCGTGATAGCCGTTGTTCTGGAATCAAGTGGAGTCTCGGTGTTACTTTGATTGACATTTCTCCAATAGCCAGCAAGCCTGAGCCTTTGGTTATGTATCTGTTGGACATTTGTAATTCTTCTGCAGAGCATCTGTTCACTTAGTTGTCTATTTTTTTGGTTAGTTCTTTTATTTTGGGGAGTCTAATATTTTGAGCTCTTTGTTCTAGATACTAGTCTTCTGTCTGAGGAACAGATGGCAAAATTTTTCCATTCTGTAGTTGCCTTTTCATTCTGTTGGTTGCTCCCTTTGCTCTCCACAAAAGCTTTTTATTTTGATGTGATCCCATTTGTTGATTCATGATATTATTTTTTGTGTGATTGGACTTCTGTTCAGAAAGTCCTTGCCTGTCTGTGTCTTGAGAGTTTTTACTTATGACTCCAAATGGAATTCAATGCAAAAATTTCATTGTCAAATACTAGAAAACTCCCAATGTCTGTCCGTTGAAGGTTTACGCAGACAAGCTTCTGAATGGAGTAAAGGTGGGTTCAGGTTGCCACATATAGTGGTGCCTGTAGCTTGGTCAGCATTAAGAATAAGCTCCTAGACAAATGGCAAAAGTATTTGAAGAGGAATTACGTTGTCCCAGAGTCCCACACTCCTCTGTATGTCACCCAGACTGTTGACATAGGGACAGACTGTTTCAGGGCTACTTAGCAAATGGTTATCAAATGAAGGCAAGTTCATTTACTTCCAAGTTTCTTGGAAGCTTGTGTTGTGAGGATTTTAGGATGAAAAACCTGTAGAAGACTAGCAAAGACCTGGTGCAATGTCACATCGGGGTGAGTTTGGCAGCTTAGGAGGGAAAAGGGATGGGAAATGACTGTGGAAAGAGACCCGCTAAGGCACATGTTGAAGGGAATACTGCCAGATTTCAGGTTTTCATCAATGTGGTAGTTGATACAAGTGTCAGCTTGAGAAATTTAAGTGACTCATCAGGGACCTCGGGTCCTCAATCTGTAAACACCCTCATCCTGTGCAAGAGGAGGGTACAGAGACTGTGTGAGTGCTACCTTTGCCCTAGGATAGTAGTCTGTTCACAATAAAAGGGAGAGGAAGAGGCTTGCTCCCCCCAACTTTTGTTCTTGCGTTTGCTGTCTTCTGCCTCCTTGAACCGTTGGCCTTCGCCATGGTACCCTGCCTTGGAGCCAGCTGACTACGGACTGAAACCTTCCCAAAATGTGAGCTAAACAGCACTCTGAGACAACCCAGCTCTTAGGGGAATGAGGACAAAACCAAGCAACAGAGGCACCAATGCTAACCAGGAAGCTCCAAACAGCTCTCCTCTTCGGTTGTTTCGATAGCATAACCGCTCCTTGTTAATATTTTTAATGTTTGAGATTCAACAGCAAGTAGTGGTGAATTGATAGAAATTGTAGACTGGCAAATGGGAGGAATGCGGCTGGGGAACACTGTGGGGAGAACGTTTTCCTCTTAATCTCCAGGTGGGATCCATGAAGTATGACATTAGCAGGAGTAGAGGGCTGCCTCCTTTGCAGGCAGCGAGGAGAAGCCACTAACAGAAAACTTCTGACATTTTAGGAGGGCAGCATTAAGGGTGCTGCCTAGGAGGGAGACTGCTGCTAGGGATCCCGGGTAGCTCTTCTGCTTGACCTCTAAACACCTTCCCATCTGGAGCTCCGAAGCTTCTTTCAGTCTTCTTTTGCCGTGGAGCTGAACTCATCTTCTGTGACCTTCCGTAACTTTAGCCTGTTGTTCCTGGTGAGCCTGCTTGCCCCCTACACACTGCCTTTCCCCAACCACGTATGTCTACTACCTCTTCCACAACCTAACATGAGCTTGCCCTCTGCTAATCCCTCTCATTCTGACCTCTTTTATGTTCTCTTCCCCTCTCGACCACTCCTACTGCTTTATGTAGTATTTGGAAAGATGGCTGTGATATTTCCTTACTCACTCAGGTGCTGAAATTCTTTGTTCACCTCTATTGCATGCCCCTTAATGTATCTCAGAAGGGAAGCTCATAGTGTTTATGCATGAAGCATGCCTACTCCACTGTCAGGTTAAGCATCCTTAATCCAGCCCAAATACATGGGATGGAAATGCTATTGTTTTTAGATCTTTTCAGGTAATGGAATATTTGTGTTTATATAATGACATATCTTGAGGTTGAGAACACAAGTCTAAACATAAAAAATGATTTATGTTTCATACACACCTGATACACAGTAGCCTGAAAATAGTTTCATACAGTATTTTATTGTACCTGTGTTTGGATTGCAACTCATCGTATGAGGTCAGGTAGAAACTTTTCACTAGTGGCATCCTGTCAAAACTCAAGTTTGGCTTTTGGGTCATTTTGGTTTTCAGATTAGAGATAACTCAACCTGTACTGTCTTTGAGCTCACCAGTCAAGCTGTGTGAGTAAAACTGTCTGTCCTTAATCAAGTCAAAAGAAAAACTTTGCACTTGCCTTTGAAGCCTGACAGCAGCTTGATTCAGATGGTAGCGTGGTTGGGGTCTGAAAGGCAGGGAGGCATTCCCTCCACACTCACTCTCTGGATCTCTCCCGGCAGGAGGATGAAGTGGTTCTGCAGTGCGTGGCCAACGTTCACAAGGAGCAAAGGAAGTTCTGCCTGGCGGCCGAGGGCCTTGGGAATCGCCTGTGCTTCTTGGAGCCCACCTCAGAAGCAAAGGTGAGGTGTCTGCCTGCCTGGTTCTTGTTCAGTGACCCCTGAGTAGTCACTTAAGGGAAGGAACTGCTGGGATATGGTGATGAGGAATAAATTCTAAAGACTTCGTTTGCTTCTAATGGGGTCAGTCTTAAACCCTAACCCTTCCCCACCTAGGAGGTACTGAAGTGAAGAAGCAGAGATGCTCTGCAGGCCTGTGCTCACCTCCAGGGCTCCAGGGAGGCCTGTAGCTCACCACCAGCGCTGAACAAGGTATTCTGTCAGTGCTCCCAGAATACTGGGAGTGCACGATGTTTACTCCAAGCTGTCTTTCTCTTGCTACAAGGACCAATAGCTTCTTGAGCCTGCGCTGCCCATCAAGCATACTCTGCTCAGCTCTGACTGGCATAATGCTATTCACTGTGTGTCTGCTGGGATTAAGGGGGACTGGTTCCTGCCTAGGTGATAGCATATAATGTCATGTCTAGGTGGAAGCACTTAATATTATGCACTCAAACTTTTATCTCTCCATTTTGATGCCATATCTGGTTTTCATGATTGTCTGTGACGTAGATTTGTGTGCTTAGCATTCTTATAATGTAATACAATCTCGGCCAGACCTATATCTGAGGTAGAGTTCTTAGAGAAAGAGGGCCAAGAAGATGGATCGATGGATGGGTAGATGGATGAGCAAATGCTTTAGCTACTTTTCTCATTACTGAGACAAAATACTTGACTCACACAGTTAAAGGAAAAAGGCTTATTTGGTTCACAGTTCATGGAGGTTGTAGTCATGAAGGTTGGATTAGTTAGTTGGCCCTCTTCCTCTGGAGAACCCTGCCTGAGATATAGATCTAGTCAGGATTGTATTGTTACAAGAATGCTAAGCACACAAATCTGTGTGACAGACAAATCATGAATCATAATCTAATTAACATTAGACTTCACATAAAAGTGGCTGTTTTTGGCTATATTTCATCCAATCTGTTGAAGGCCTTAAGAATAACAACTGAAATTTCCTGGGGAAAAAATTCTGCCCCCAGACATTCTGCAGCTTTAACTCCTTCCTGAGGTTCTAGATGAAGTGACCTATAGATTTCAGATTTGCAAGCCTACACAATTACATGAACTAATATGTTAACATAAATCTAAAGTCTACCTAAAGTCCGATGTTAATTTTATCTACAAAATACAAACGCGTCAACACTTCAATTAAGTATACTGTGAATTACCAAAGTAAACATACAGCTAGCCTTCAGAATCTCTAAGGTCAGTTCATCTCAAGAAACTCTTTAAAAAATCAGAAAATGGTTTGTCCTACCTATTAGCATGCCATTTTCCACATAAAAACATACAGTACAACCACATGTTCAGTTTGTCCAAGTCCTAGATCCACAGGTTCAGTGGTGCCCACATCTCCCAGAAGCTCCTCCTTCACATTCCTGCTTCCCTATCCCAAGTGGGTCATGGGTTCCTGAAGACAGGAATCAGTCTGTACCTGTAGGAGAGAATCTTATTAAAATACATGGCAGGAAGGGCGCCAAAGAAGATTTTGAACTTTTAAAAAAAAAGTCTTAGACTTAATTTCCTTGGGGCACTTTTTCATTTGCTTTTGTTCTTAGCTGGATATTTTTCTTTTCATTCCCAGCAGTCTGGGATAATAGGATATTAACAGATTGGAGGTGATGAGGGTAATTCCCAACCATTAGTTAGTCAAGTGACGAAGGATAATCATTCAGCCTTGGTTTGAGATTTCTCATCTGCCAAAGTAGGCACAATATAGTATAGAGGCAAAAGCATTCACCAGAATTACAAACCAGATAGACCCAACTCATGGCCCATCCAGGGGATCATGGAGCAGTGGTTTAGGGAAGAGTCTCTATGTAGAAAGAATTTGAATCTCTCTCCACCAGTTATGCCAAGCCAAGACCTTGCAGTTCATTGCCTCACCTCTTTTGTGGGAATGTAATTGTCATCTACCTAATAATGTTGTTCCCAGGATCAAATGAGTTAATATATGTAAAGTGCCTGCTACATGCAAATTGCCTAGCACATTATAAGCTCTGTGTAACAATTGGTTATTAGGATTTAATCTCAGGTAAGAGAGTTTGTGAATCTGTAAAATGATAACTACAGTTCAAGGGGCTGTGAAAAGGAAGAAAAACGATGTATACATAAGGCACATAATATTGAACCTATTATAACACATTTAATAATAAATAGAGATGATTATACTAAGTATAACAATGGTTGTTTTTCCTTTTTAATTACAAAGTATGATTTCTGCTTAAGGCAGAAAGAAAGATGGTAGATCAGCTCCCAAACTTATAAACATGTTGAACTTTAAAATGAAAATCTTGAATTGAATATTCATTTAATTATAGCATTACAGAGTTCTGTAAATGTGATTTTGTAAACCAGACTAGAAAAAACCCTATGCATTGTAACCTAAGGGTGTTTATATTCCATAGGTATAAAAATTGTAAGTCATATCACTTGAAGTATGCTAGAGATAAAAAAACCTTTCTAACACCCACTTAACTAAATAATTATCATATTTTAATTTTTTAGTCTATATTTAAATAATAGACTGAACAGTTCTTCAAAGAGATATCAGATAATCTTACCATTACAATTTTTATTCTAGCCTTTGACCAAGGTTGTACTCAAAGTACTGATTCATACATTGAGGGTTTTTTCTAATGTTTTAGCTAGCTGCATATTGCTAAATAAACTTACGGATGTATAAAAAATCACACATGTGGTTTTGCTGCTTTATTTTAGTTTCTTGGAACAAATATTCAGGAGTAGCATTGAATGTGTCAGGAATATGAACTTTAAACTGCTTTCCCAAGAGAATATACCAGCTGTCCAAGTTGACATTCCCACGATCCTGTGTGTGTCTCCATTGAGTGTGTGTCCTCTTTGTTTGCATTGTCACAGAAAAGCAGGAGCAAGTTTGTGAAGAGAGAAGAGCAGGTATTCCAGATTTTCCATCACCATTCCAGACAGTACCCTGTTAGATGAACCAGTCAGCTGTATATATATCTCTCCTAACTACCTGTCCCCTCTTTCTCACTAAATATCTCATGTAATTCTCTACCATCAAATTTACAGCCAGCAGTGCCATTCTTAGGTTCCTGGAACCTAACAAAAATCCTACAGTGAGGTGAGAAGGCATATTCCTGCCAAGCACAGACATCAAACACAGTTCGTATCAGACACTCACAGAACCAAGCAGTGACCTTGGGCATTTCTAGTCAAGGGCATTCTAAGCTCCTTAAAACACAAAGAGATAAAATTGAGATGAACCCTAGAAAACAGAAAGACCTCAGAGAAAGAAGAACTGAGATAAGGTAAGCAAAAGATATTTCTAGCAGATGCATTACAAAAAGGGATGTCCTCTGAAAGCAAGGATTAAGAAAATGGAAAAATAAGGGGCAGAGGTACAAGCATTAGCATTGGGGTGGCCATGGAGATCATACTGGATGTAGAAGACTTTGGTAACTTTGGCTCCTGCATATCAGGGATAGTGAACCTCTTAAACACCAAGTGCCCAAATCTTACTTATTTTTTGCAAAGTGCAAACCCTGCAATTAAACCTGAGTGCTCAGATGCTGGGGCAACTTGGCCAACTGCCCAGACAGGGCACCCCAGCCTGCCATGGCACATATGCCATGGCCTTACCAGCACTGATGTCCTTCCTTGAAGTTCTCACACGTGCGGATATTAATGATAAAAGTACCATTACTCAGCTGCCCTTTCAAATAAGAACAGGTCCAGGAATTCAAAGTGACCCTATTTTATAGGAGGTACTCAGATCACCAAAGACTAGGAAACATGGGGAAAATGCTTCTTCTTTATTTTCTTGATAGTGGCAAATACTTTTTATTTGCCATTTGATTTCTCATTTTAAAGCAAAAATAAATTATTGCCAGAAGCAAGGAATTTAGTAATTTCTTTTCTGATCCTTCACATCATATATTGTCTACTTTGTACCTACAGTGTTCACTGGCTCTGGATCAAATTAACATACGACTCACAGGAGTCACAGAAAACTTGACATTAGTCTTTGCAGAAGGACAAGGGGCAGGAAGCCTGGCTTGTTCTCTGAGAAGCACCAGGCACTGCTCTTCTGCAGACAATCTTTGCAGTAATTTAGCAGCTACTTCTGGGCTTCTTAACCCCACTTCAGGCAACTTTACTAACAATGCAGAGAGAGAGAGAGAGAGAGCCTCACCAAGCAGGAGTGAGTCACTGTTGTTTAAAAGCCTCCTGTGCCTTCAGGAATGAATATGTCCCCTAACAACCTTATAGGCTTTTGGAGACCCACAAAGGACAGTCCCAGCTCCAAACAAGAGTCACCACCCTCAGACAGTCATAAGGCATCTTTCAGTGCAGATGCAGCCTGTTTGTCAGGTATCAGTTTCATCACAAGCAGTACTCTCACATAACACAATTAGCATGCCTGTTTTCTCAGATTGCCCTAGGATCAAAATTGGACAGCTGACTGAGGATCAAATTCTCATGCAGAAGGAGAAAAAAATTTCAAATCTTTATCCCACAATAATCTTCATTGATGATAGTTATTCAAGGACTCCGATCTTCCCAGACATGCCTACACACCAATATCTTTCCAAATTCCCATTTGCATCTTCTTTTTAGTTATAGATCATCATTGTTTCATTTTAAAATGAAACATTATGTGAACTTTTAAAGAAGTTAATTTTAATAAGGAGGAAACTGAGTAGATACAGTGACTCCTCCTGCCCTTTAGAAGCCACCAGCGTGCCTAACATCTTTGGGCTCTAGCTCTCGAAGACCAGAGCCCCGCCTTCCCTTGTGGGGGGCATTTCCACTGATCATGGCCAAGTCAAACTGAAAACCTCAGCTTTGGAATCCAATTTCATATTGAAAATTTCCAAGGGAACTTTCTTTTTTTTTTTTTTTTTTTTGTTTTTTTGAGACAGGGTCTCACTATGCAGTTCAGACTGGCCTTAAGCTCACTCTGTAGCTCAGGCTGGTCTTGAACTCACAACAATCCTCCTGCCTCAGCCTCCCGAGTGCTGGGATTACAGGCCTGCGCCACCACGCCTGGCTGCCAAGGGAACTTTCATCTCTTTTGTTTTCATCTGTGTTTTGAAAATGAAGGTTAATCTGCTATGGTTTCTGGAAGTTGTACAAACTCCTAAAACCCAGGATTGGATACAAGCTGTTGTGCAAACATCATTATGTAGCTGGCAGAAATTAGAATACAGTTCTCAGCTAAACATAACTTATTATTTTCTATTATTTTATAGTGTGAGGCCAGAACCAAGTTTACTGTTTCTTTTAAAACTTCAAGCCTATGTAGATTTACAAAATCAAATCCTCACCCTGTGGCTGTTTTCTCTTCTTTGAACTTTTGAATTCTATTTTAGTATATTATATTCTCTATGGGCCTGAGATCTTATCAAAGGCTAAGGTATTAAAACTTATTTCAAAAACTAAACTAGTTATTTCTGAAAACTTCTTGTCATGTAATATGAAGAGACTAATAAGTTGAGGTTCTGATTTTGTTGAAGCATTTATCAGGCATCCTGCACTATATTCCAGGTATTGCAATAATGTATACTGCTTAAACTTTATAATCTTATGAAGAAAATATTGTCCTCTCAGAGAAGAAAGATACAAAAATTTAAATAGTCAAGTGACTTCCTGAAGAATATGCATTCTAAACTTAAATTCCTGTTGGTGATTAATTAAAACTTGTACTACTCAGCGTATCACAGATCCAGGTTACTCAATGGCAAGCAACCCATTGCTGCAGGTGACACGATGGCACACCTCCAGACCCGCAGCAGCCTCCACATCTGTCCTATCACTTCCTGACATTCCAAAATTGGAAATATATATTTTGTGTCAGCTGTAGAGGAGCTATTAAAGTGCAACTTCTGCGAGCAAGTACATGAAGCAGTGTTGAATTTTTCATAGCTTACTTTACAGTATAAATGAGACTATTACATGTTTTCTTCAAAGAATGTTTATAAGGGCTGAGAAGGCTGATTGCTCAGTGTCTATTGGGATGCAAGGCCCAGAGCAACGTGGTGACAGTGGGCAAGCATCTCTGTGTTAGGACTGTGCATCTGTCCTCTGCCTTCCTCCAGCCTGAGGGCACTGCAGAGTCTGCACGGCTTGTTGCAGTGCAGTGCTCATCAGCGTGACCCTAGAGTCCAGGGTGGTCATTCAGCTTGCTGCTTCATAGCTCTGAGACCAATAGCAGGTGACTTGACTTCTCTCTGCCTCCGTTTCTTCATCTTACAACAGTGTCAGTGCTGAGGACAAAACAGAACAAAACTGCGCTTATCTGTATCAATCAGCTTTCCCATTCCTAGGACATAACCCTGACACCATGGCGTCAATTAGAGGAGGTTTAATTTGATTCAGTATTTCAGGGGGTGCGGCCTGAGATCGACGGAAGCAACATGCTGGAAGTGTGGCGTAGTGTGGCTGTTGCATTCACAGTGCCTGGGAAGCAGAGCAGGGAACAGGCCATGGAAGGGGTGAGGACCAGGCAGAGAGCCCCAGCTCACGCCTCCTCAGCCCACCCAGACACACACAGAAGAGTGCCTTCCCAATCCCAAACCACAGAAGTTGTTAATCCACTTCATGTACCACACCACTTTGTGGGATTATCATGAACACTCAGAGTTGTGGTTTAACACTTGTAAAGTGTTTTACCACATGGCTGATACATCCAAAATGCTACTGAAAGCAATAGTAGTGTTTGCTATTCCTGACATAGGGTCAGATGCACCGAAGTTCTGAGAAAGTGCTGAGGGACTCTGTTGGCTACCCATGTACTGACTTAATTAAATTAATAACATACTCTGAAGGCCTAGGTATGAGGATCAGGGTCAGGCTCAGGACAGAATTTGTAACTTTTCATTACTGGTGATTAAGCCCAGGACATTTGCATGGAACAACATCCCCAGGCCTTTTCTATTTTGAGATAGGATCTCACCAAGTCACTAAGTTGCTCAGCTGAACTTGAACTTTTGATCTTCTCTTCTCAGTCTCCCAGAATGCTGAGATTATTGCTGCATACCACAACTCCCAGTAGCTGTCACTTTTTAAAATGAAATATTAAGGAGAGTCAAATAAGGAAAGTTAAGAAATAAGTGTTAAACAATGTGTGGGTGATTCCAAAAAGTAAAATAGACCTATGATATATAGGTTTTGTTACTAATACCCATTTAATTATTTTTAATTAATTAAATTTATTGGTACATTTTAGTCGTACATAATAATCACATTCATTACAGGGAATTTGTACCTGTACATAATATATCTTAATTTTTCCCCATTCCCTTCCTTCCTCTTAAGTCCTTCTTTCTTTACTTGTTTACAGAAGCTTTGTTTCCATTTTCCTTTCTGTGATGTCTACTATCACTGCTCCTATTAAATATAACTCTGTAATTATTACCCAGAGTAATTATATATGAGAAAGAAAGGAAGAAAAAAGGAATGAAAGAGAGAGAGAGAGAGAAGATAGAAATGGAAGAAAATAAATTGTCATTATTTGCAGATGACATGATACTCTACATAGAAGACCCCAAGATATGGAGGGTCTTTAATTCTGATGCAGCCAGAAAATATACTCTGTATCATTTCTATCCTTTGCATTTGGCTGGGCTTATTTTACAACTTACCCTGTGGCCTGTCTTGGTGAATGTTCTGTATATACTTGAAAAAGCTATGTTCTGTAGCTGGTGAGCATAGTGCTTTGTGAATGCTAAGGTGGTTAGTAGCAGTGTTTAAATATTCTATATCCTGACTAAATTATACTTACTTGTTCTCTCCACTACTGATAAGGAGATACTAAAGTCTACAGTTAAAGATTTATCTGTTTACCTGTAGTTCTGCTCTTGTGTGTGTGTGTGTGTGTGTGTGTGTGTGTGTGTGTGTGTGTGTTTATGTTCTGTTGTTAGGTGCATATATATATTTAGAGTATTTATTTTCTTAATGATACTTCTGTCATCCTCAAGTGATCTCATTTGCCCTTGGTCTTACAGTAGATCTTGACTGGTGTTGGTGTAGCCATTAGCTCTCTTACATTTGCTGATTATATTATGCCTTTTGTCTCCTTTATATTGTTTTCATTGTTTATGCATTTACATTTTTAGTTAAAATATGTCCCTTACAAGTAATATCTACTGTAGGTACATAAGCCCTCTACACTGCTTTGCAGTCTCTGCTATTTAATTGGAATATTTAGTCTATTTTACATTTATTATAACAATCTGGGGTTTTTTTTGTCACTTCTGGGTTTTTTTCCTCTGTTTCTCTTTATATGCCTTTGTTAGGAAAAAAAACTACTCTTTTTTCAAAAGTATTCCCTTTTATATCTTTTACTGCCTGCTTATCTCTACCACTTCATACTATTTTGAGTAGTTCTTTAAGAAAAATATACAGAGTCCACAAAATGTATGCATAAGGAAAATAAAAGCTTATCTAGATATTTTAGTACTAAGTTGATCATAACATTGTAAGATTAATATGTTACCTTTGGCCTTGACATTTGATTTGGCATTATATCACATTATAAAATATCCTTTTTACATCTACATGTAATAAAATGTGCAATACATTTTCATTTTTACTATAGAGAGCCAATTCTATTTTTAAAGAATAATAAAAAGGGGAAATAGTAGTGTCTAAAAGCATAAACAAATTTAACAGTTTCTGTACTTTTTTTGTTTTCCCCACAACTAGATTCCTACTTGGCAGCATTTTCAGTTTGGAGAATATCCCTTTTGTTTCTCGTGGTGCAATCCTGTCATAGACAAATCCCCAACATTTTTTCCTGAAAATCTTCACTTTGTCCCTATTTTTGAAGGATGCTTTCTTTTTTTTCCCCCGCCCCCCCGAAGGATGCTTTCTCACGATAGAAAATCTTGGTTTGACTCTTTTCTTTCAACATGTTACTGTCTTTTTTGTCTCCATTGTGTCAGATGAAAAGTTAACTGTTGTCCTGATCATGCCTCTAGATGCAGTACACCTTTTTCTCTAGAATGATGTAACTTTTTTTGTCTTTCATTTTCATCAGTTTAGATAATGTATTTCTGGATAATTTTCTTCAAATTTACCCTGCCTGAGTTTTGCTGGAATTCATGATTCTCTGTTGCTTTATTTCATGGAATTTGAAGGCCATTATTTCTTGAAATATATTAGCTGCCACATCTTTCTCTCCTGCAGGAACTCTAATTACATATATGTTATATTGGTTTATATTATTCCACAGATCACTGTGACTATTAACCTTTACTCCAACTGTTTTCTTAAATAGAGTAAAAAAATTGGAAATGATACAAAATTTCACTAAGCTATCTGATAGAAATTCACAATGGTTGTTGCACTGTATATTGTTGTCTTCAAATTAGTTATTCAGATTACCAGGTATAAGCACGAAAAACTGGTCAAAAAATTAAAAAGAAGAAAAACATTAAACATTAACTATTCCTTTTAATAGGCCAGTAGAAATCAGTAGTGCAGTATTGAAGCTATCCTGTACATACATATACATATATATTTCCTCTTCCTTTTTTCTCTTCTCCTTTCCCTCGTCCCAGTTATTCCTTCCCTTTGGATAGTTTCTTTCCCTTTCACGGTATCTACAGGTAAATGGGTGCAACCAGAAACCATACTCATACTCATAAATCAGACCCACACGTGTAAACATCATACTGTCTCCCTAGAGTAAGGTACTGAAAGAATAAATGGAATCCAAATGGTTCACCCATTTTTCTATCTCTGTGTCAGCCTAAATATCTCCTGTTGACTACCCCAGTATCTGGACTGTTTGCACACGTTTCCAGTGACTGACTCTTTTCAGCTAAGAGTCACATTTACTGTATCTTTTTCACTTTTTTATTTTATATTGAGCATTGTAGATTATATTTTATAGTTACACTCATTGGTGTTTTCTCCATGAAATGTAATATATCTTATTTTATTTTTATTTTTATTTTATTTTATTGAAGAACAATACATCTTATTTTAGGCAGTTAAGATTGTGGTGGATCTCTTTGATCATGTTGCTTTGGCCCATTTTAGTTTTTTCCTTAGATCTAAGGTGTAGTTCTTATTCTGGGTTTATGACCCTTTGTGCATGAATGTAAAGTCTGTAGAGTTTCTCAAACCCCTGTATAAAACAAGACTTGGACACTAAGTTTTGCCAATTCAAAACGGGGTAGGCTTTGTGCACTTGCAGCATCCCAGCTGTTGTTTTCCACTGGATACTGATATGGTCCCTGTATAGCTCATGAGTTAGTCAAACTATTTCCAAGCATAGGTCATGTTATAGATGACAGGCCAGGTTGATTGACTTCAACATGCCTTCTTGACAGATACTGTTAAGCCCACAATAAGGCTGAACATGTGGCCTAGTGGTAAAGCCTTCGCTTAGTGTGCATGAGGCTGTATGTGTGAGTCTCAGGACCTCAAAAACAAAAGCAAAACAAGCAAACGCATGTTAGTGTGAATTTTCAAGTCATCAGGAGCAGGAATGAAGAAAGGCAAGAGAGTTTAGCATAGGAAGAAAACGTAGGGAATCTCCCCAACAGCAAATGGAGGAGTTGGAGAAGGCTAATGATCTGGAAAGAATGCTGGGAACAAAAGGGTGTGCCTGAACCTGCTAAGCCTAAATCATGTGCACTATGAAGAATGAGTGTCCTGATGGTGGAGCGACCTTTAGGAAAGGCACAGAGCCTATTTAGGGGAAGAATATAGGGTGGTATTGAAAGATGATTACACATGTTGAAGAGAAAGTAGAAATCCCAGCAGGCTTGGAAGGAGCATGGGCCCGGTCCGTACTGGAAGGTGGAAGAGTTAAGCAAATGAGAATGTAGAAGTGGCAAAGTGATACTGCATAGAATTTAGATGGTCACAGTTGTCTTCATAATACAAGGCTGTAATTTTTTTGTGGACTTAGTCCTTCAGCCTCCAGAGAGTATGAACATGCAGTGGGACATAGGAGATGCAGACTGGAAGGCCCAGGCCTTCTTACCTTCCAAAGCACCTGTGTGCAGGTTTGCTGTCTCACAATTGGGTAGGCAGACAGAGTGAGTAGGACAACTCTGCACTCATGAGGTGGGCTGGACTCTGCCTGAGCACATTCTCTTCACTGGATTATTGTTCAGGGGGGCCAGGGGCTATGTTGTCATATCCAGGATGAAAAAGGCCAGTCACTACATACCCATCCACAAGTGGATTCACGTAGGAGGCTGGAATACAATCCCAGCCATGCTCATATTGAGGAAACACAGCTTCATAATCCGATACCACCCAACTGGAAGATAAACTTCTTTGTTTCAGGAAGTTTTCCTCATTTCTACATCCTCCGTGAGCTCATAGTCTATTTCTAACAGTAAAGGAATGGAGAGGGAACCAGTCAAAGAAATAGCAAAGAAGTCAGGTGCAATGCATGTGAAATTTATTACTGCATTTGTAATTTTCTGGATATATAGTTTAAAACATTTGTAATTCAATAAAATTTAAAAAAGGAAAAGAAGAAAAAATATAATGTGCAATGTATTAATTGTTGAATCTGTCCTACTAATTTGATTTGAAACTGTCTCATTGCTATTTGTTCTTCAATAAAATAAAATATAAATAAATAAAAGTTGGCAAAATCATTTGAATGAAAGTGAAGCTAGATTTTTAGATCTTGAAGACAGCATTACAGTTAGTGACCAGGAAAGGAAATATCTATTTAAAACAACAGATCCAGGAACCAATAATTCAGCAGATGCAAGATGACAAAAGATGAACAAAATAAGACTAATAGGCATTAATGAAAAAAAAGCCAAAACAAATGATATATAGAGTGTATGGGCAGAAGTAGTAGCAGAAAACTTCCCAAATATGGGAAAACATCTGACATTCAGGTAACCAAGGTATACGGGACTCCAAATAATATCAACCAATTAAAACTATACCCAGACATACAATAACCAATATCCCAGAAATTCAGTATGAAACAATGTACTGAAAGCTGCTAGAGAAAATGAACAGATCACATTTAAAGGAAAGCCCAGAATAACAGCAGATTTCTCTTCTCAAGCCATTAAATCAAAAGGAGGATGGAGCAAGCAGAAGGTCCTGAGTTCAATGCCCTGTACTGGAAAAAAAAAAGAATGGAGCAAAGTATTTCATGCCCTACAAGAAAACAAATTCTAACTCATACTGATATACCCTGCAAAACTCTTTCAAATTTAATGGAGAAGTAAAATATTTCTGTGACAAAAAGTTAAAGAAATTCATGACAACAAAGCTGACCCTATAATGAACACTAAAAGACATTGTATAAAGAGATCAAAAGGACCATAATTCCAAGAATGACAACAGAGAAAACTCAACAAACAAGGCAAACAATTAAACACAGGAGAAAAATGAAAACAAACAGCAGGAAAATAACATGACTAGCGTAAGCCAATACATATCAATTATAACCACCAATGTAAATGGACTCAGTTAACCAATTAAAAGAAATTAAAAAAAAAAGAAAGAAAGAAAGAAAAGAAAACTAAAAGCCCAACCTTTGGACTCCTCATCTATCTTGTCCCCTTTCCACTTGCATTATTAATATAGCTGTGATAACTTGTCTCCTACAGACAGCCCCAGTCCTACATACCAGCCTCATTTTTCTTTAAAAGCAATCTGTACCTGAGTGGTGGGAAATCTTCACAAAGAATTTATTCTGTGTGTAAAGTATCACCACAGGCGTGATGCTCATTTGTTGCTTACTTGTTGTGCACAGTAGGCAAGGGGCTCTGGGTGAATTGTCAGTGGGGATTATTCATCCCTGGGCACCTCTGCAGCATGGCCTACTCTGCTTTTCAGACCCAGGAGCTGTTATTTCCATTAGCTGCACTTTTTCTTTCTCAACTAACTCATGAACTTGCTAGTTAGGTCACAAAGACTTGCCTTTTGTTTAGAATACCTCTTTTTGAGTTGCTGCCTTACACAGAAACACAATGTCCAGCATTTCAGATGTGTGAGAATTAGGTTCCTAAAAACACAAGTCATATTACATCTATCATTTTTACTCTTCATGTGTATTTTAAAACATGAGGAGAGAATTTAAGTGATGCTTCTGACCTCTTGTGTGATATGTTGAGAATCTGTGGTTTTCAGACTAGATGTGCCCCCCAAACCTCATGCACTCATAGATGCGGCTTTGGAGAGGTGATGGGGCCATGGGTGTTGATTCTTCTCAGTGGCATAGTCCACAGATGGGTTTTTGGCTAAATGCGATTGGGGGTGAAGCCTGGTCGGTGACCTGGAAGGGTCTCTCTCCTGCTCTCCTCCCTGGTCACACTCTCTGCTTCGCCACCATGCTGTGCCCTCACCTTCCATGCCCCTCTGCTGTCCTCCCTGCCTTGGAACCAGGTGACTGTGGACTGAAGTCTCCATAGACTATGAGGCAAAGATAAACCTTCCCTCCTTTAAACTGTAAGTGTTGGGTATTGTGTAATAGCTACAAGAAAGTAACTAAAATAATGTTCACATTCACAACTGTCAAATCACATTTTTGTTAACAAAGAGCCTTGGATATTGATTCAGGAGCTCTAACTTGCCCTCTTTGCAGCATTTGCAAGGTGTGCTATAGAATAACCTCTGAGGCCTAAAGGACTATCACATAACAAGTTCTGAGGACAGGAAATCTTTAAAATGACTTCAGAAGTTATGATAGCCAAAAATTTATTTTGGAAGCTTTGTTTCTCTTTTCCAATAGTGTACCCATGTATTCTTTAATTTTTTTTAAATAATGCCACAAGCTAACCATATGAATTAAAATATTTTTAAAATAATTTGCAAACAATAACCTCTGCATTCTTAATTTCCTGGCATACAGAAAATGGGTGTTTTAAATAATTCAAAACACTCTGGGAAATGCATTTGGTTTTCTTCATCTGACTTGTTTCATGGAATTATTACAGAACATTCCTAACTTAGTCATCCAGAATTTAGCTGCGTTCACTAGGAACACATTCTCTACCATTTTTTTCCATTTCTCTTTCACTTAACTAAGCTTTTTCCAAAAGCTTTAAAGGATAAAAACAGTTGGTCCATAAAGTTGTGTAAGCCTCTCTACAACAGCTGTTTTATAGCTAAAGAATGGTTGACAAAATTAAGAAGCCCTTGACCTAATGATCCATTTCTTTTGGAGCACTTTCATCTGGGATTTTTGCCTCAAGCTCCACTTCAGCTCTTTGCAATACAGCCTAAGATATTCCTACTTCGAAACAGAACAGAATCTCATCTCTTTGGGGGTGGTTCAGCTGCAATTCTGCCTAAGAGTTCAGGGGGTGGAATAATTGTGTGCACACTCTCTCCCACATCTTCAATCCTAGGAACAGTCACTTCTGACTTGAAATTTAAATTATTATTCTAATAAGCAGTGGCATCTAGGTTCAAATAATTTAACTTCTTGTACTTGAGAGAGTTTTGGGAATTTAACGTAAGTTATAAGAGTAAGTGAACACAAAAGAGCTTAATATTACCCTTCAATAAAACTTTTGTCAACAGCTAAATAATCTTATTTCTTTTGAAAAAGTATAACCAAAAAAGATGAAAACTTTTGACATTCTTGAGAAAAGTTTCACAACCTCCTCTGGTCACTTTCCAAATTGAAAAACGAATGCTGTGGTCGTATTCGCTACTCGGTTTTCCAGGTAAATTATGCTGTGTCTTTAAAGATAATAAGCCTGGGCAGCACCTATGGGACTTGTCTACAGCTCTTTCAGAAGTTCAGGTATCCTCAAATGACCAGTGGATCTATCAGTTTCCATTTTTATTTAAAGTGGGGCCAAAAATCTGCTCTTACCTTTTAAAAAAGTGATCTTAATGTAGACAGGCAGTAGCCCACCCTGAGAAATTATGGCATTGCTAGGTTCGTGGTCATTGGCTTTCCATACCTCTGTCCTCATTTGATCAATATCACCAATGACAGAGTAAAAACCCAGTTCAAGTCTGTTAGTGTCACATAAAGCAAAATGAAGCTATGACCCCAACTCATAGTTGTCACATTGAAGCTTACCGGCAGCCTGCCACAGAACACTTCTAGTTCCCATGGTAATGCATGAACTCACTTCCTTTCCAAAATGTGTAAATTTAACAGGGAGTCTGACTTTGTTAGTTTTCATTGGTTGCTGGGACAAAATGCCCAACACCCAAAATTAAGGAAGCAAAGATTTATTTAGCTCACAATTAGTGGAGGCTTCAGTCCATACTCAATTGTCTCCAAGGCAGATAGCACATGGCAAAGAGCAGTCATTCCTCGTGGCAGAACACAGCAAAGGCCACAGGGAGTGGCAGCAGCTACAGCTTCTAGCCAGCCTCTCTCTCCTCCTTACATTATAAGCACACCACCCTGGGGGGGGGGGTGTAGAACTCACGCAAGGTTCAGGCCCTCCTCTTGTACCAGATGAGGATGTTTACAAGGAAAGAACCCTGGCTCCCTGCTGAGTCACTTAATCATTTAATTAAACTTTTAAACTTCTCAAGTGAACACAATGCATCAATCAGTACAGAGTCAAATGTGACTTCCATCTTTATACAAACGAGTGCCATTGGAAAGCCTGATGGACTTTCCACCCCAAGTGAAGGACTTTGCTTTGTGAATTATAGCATGGTTCTCACTGTTTGTATCAATATATTCCTTTTCTCTATTGCTGCTAAATTAGTTCAACCATGATGAGTACCCCTCGGTTCTATAGAAGGTCAGAACCAGTCATGCCATCCTTCCCCTGCACTCACTGAGCCTGGGGAATGTTAGTAATGTAAGTGAGATACTTAGGAAGAAGGAAATTCAACGTGAAAGCATAGCCATATGAACTTGGCTGCTTGAGCAGAGGTAGTATGTACTTGGTATGGTATTTCAGGCCAGTTCCACCATGTTCTCAGTGATGATTTGGTCCAAGGAGGAAAACACTCTAATAGTTTCCTTGTGTTTATCAGACTTGGCTCATAGCCTGGGTGAAGGTTCTCAGTGGCTTCAGCAGAAGGACAGGGGAGAGGGGACCCATTTTTTTAATTCATCCTCCAAATTTAACAATCCTTCCTCGTAAGAAATGACACAGTTGAAGAAGACAGAACCCAGGAAAGTGGCCTGTCTTTCTGCCGCTGTACTGCACAGGCAGTCTTATTGCCAACCGCACATTTTTAACACTCCCAGCCTTTGACTAGGATGCTAACTTCTCACCCAGTGACTGCAGCTTTGAGATGCCTGTGGTGACTGCTTCATGTTCCCTCGCAGATGTAAGTGTCTAATTGTGGGAGTTTCACTTGGACATTATGAGGCAGTTGGGGGAAATTAAATGTAGTTCTCTGTGCAGTGCTAAGAGGACTTTCGCTGTCTTAAAGAAGAAACATATTTCCAGGGCTTATTTTCTCAAAAGCTTTATAAAACTACAAATTTTATGAATATCTGTCCCTGTATTCTTGCCAATTATTTTAAAATCCAAAACTCAGTTCATATCATATTCTTGTTTTTCTCAAAGCAAGAAAAAAAAACAACAACTGCCACTTAGAGGACAAAAAGTCAAAACTACATTGGAATTGGAATTGGAATTCAGTTTCAAAGTGAGGTGGAGACTGGGAAACAATGTGCAAGGTTCAAAAGCCCAGCTGTTACCCTTGCCCCTAGTGGCCCTGCACTGTGCACTTTCTGCCCATCCTGAGTGCTGAGGCCCATGGTCTTGGCACAGCAATCAAGACAGGAACTGGCACCGGGCACTCCCAAAGGGACAGGTTGTACCAAGGACAAATGCACCTCGGGCTCAGCACTCCCTCTGGGTGCCCAGCGTCTCTGTCCTGCATCAGCCTTCTGTTCCAGGCTGGCAGTTCTCCATGCTTGTGGGTGCCTTGCAACGCTTTTGTGCTTTTCCTCCTGCTAAGTGATGAAAAGGCCAAGGGCCACTCATCCGCCCCTCTGCTGTTGCTCAGTACACTGTCTTGGTGACAGAGGGAAGCCGCACCCTGGTTCCTGTGTTCTGTAACAACTACATCACCACCCAGAAGGCAGTGAAGTTAGGTGAAGGAGCACAAGAATCTACAGATGTGTACTTCGTACCACAGCTCCGGAATACAACATGAACATTAGATCCAAACTAGACACTTCTCTCTTCTCCACTCACTTCATAAGCATGAAACAAACTTTTCCTTCTCTCCTCTCAAGCTTTACTGCCCCACCTCAGGGGTCCACACTCCCGTCCCATGATTCCTGCAGTTTTTCTACTGCCTCTCTCCCATAATGCATGCACAGTCCCTAACTTTTTCACTGAACACTGTGGTAGATTTGGTCTCCTCTTTGGCATTCTGCCTTTCCTCTCTCCAGGTCTCTGCTGCTTTTCTGAGGTACAAGCTCTTCACACCATCTTCAGTTTTTCAGCAGTGCTCAATGAAAGCTAGAATCCTTGGGATTCTTGGGTCCCATTAAGCATCTAGGAAAAGTGGGCTGGGGAGATAGCTCAGCAGTCTAAGTCCCTGCCTGGCAAGCACAAGGACCCGGATTTGATCCAGTACCACATGCTCTGCCAGCCCCCACAGCATGCAAACCACCAAAACCAGGTGTGGTAGTTCTCTCCTGTAATCCCAGCATTGGGGAGGCTGAGACAGGAGGATCCTTATGGGTCCAAACTATGTAGTGAGACCCGGTACCAAATAAATAAGAGAAAACTATTCTTAAAAAAAGTATCTAGAAAGCTTATTGTATTTATGCTTCCCATTTAGTTATGGTTTTATGTATGAACATCTACCTTTAGGGCCTCCAAGGAAGCCAGTGCTTCAGCAGTGGTATTAATGCACCTCACCAGCACAGCATGCCTTCCCAGGTGCGAGGGTCCCAAGTTGCCATCTGCTGGCACCTTAGTCATTTAACATGCTGTGCGTGTTCTGCCAGGCAGAGAAAAAAATTTGGCTCAATCAGAAACCGAATCAACCATCCAACCTGTCACTTATGTTTTTCCCAAGGCATTTTGCAAGCCAGCTGCCCAGCGTTTTGTCTCTGATTCTTTGGCTGTCCCCTCTTCCTTATTTTAAAGAACACAAGCTCTGCAGCACTAATTTCTTCCAGCTCATGACTGTGCGAGAACAACTGATACTTTCCAAAATACAAGAATCCCAGGCACCTCGGTGGCACTGTTCATTGAGGCAGGATCAGGCAAAAACTTTAAAGGGCAGTGATCCTATGGATCTCAAGTGACGAAGTTAATTGCTTGAAATATTCTCATATTTTGACAAATGTTTTAAAGGAAGATGAAGAGTGGGAAGAATTTGATTATTTGATCTCACTGTTCTACAGTACCTCTCTACCAGGGGCCAGAGGCCTCCTGCTTCACAGTCAGCTGGCCTGTTCTCTCTGCTGTTTTAGCAGTCTTACCCAGAAGATTCATAACACACTTTGCTCATGCATTAACGTTTCCAGAATAAATGAATGGTTGTGTTAGCTTGCTTTGTGGCAATTCCCTGAATAGTATAAAGAATAACTGATGCTGTAAATACTGCTCTGGCTGGAATTAAGAAACATTCTCCCCAGGAGAGGCTAGCCTCGAATGGGTGCCTGTTGGTGTCAGTTAAGCAGCCAGTATGGCTGGAGATTTGAAAGATGAGCAAAGAAACAGCTATTATGGCTGGTTTTAGACCTCTTTATCAGGTTGGGTTGGCATTTCTTAGCAAGATTTATATCAAAGAGTATTTGTCCAGCAATTCAGATTTCTTGCTTGTGGATGGCAGTGGTGCCTCCCCGACATAAGAAAGGATTCAGCAAGCACTCTTCTCAATCATTTATTTAAGCTCCCTGATGCAGTATTTTTATTGTGTTTCTTAAAAGAGTCAATCCTTTTCTGTGATCCGATCACCTTCTCGCTCTGCTTCGCACGTGATTAGCTTCTCCCGACCCTTTCAGTCTGAATGTTCCCTCTCGTATTTGTGTTGGAGTGAGCCCGGGGGACTTGTGGCAGTTAGTTAGGCACTGCAGTCGCTTGCCCTGGCTGGCACAACCTCTGCTTCCTGACTCACATGCTGCTGCCAGGTGCCCCTGGGCTGCTCACCAGGGGCCTGAATAAGAAGCTCCTAGAGACTGTCTTTCTGCTGCATTGCTGTGGGGGACTCTTCAGCCACCAGGAGGGTTCACATTGACATCTTCCAGCTTCTCATCTCCAAAAATATTTTTTCTAGCTATAAGCTTAAATAGTGTGTACTTTACAGTTCTTTTTAACAGCTTTTATCAATGACCAATAAAATACTTAGTCAACTGTTCTGAGTAGATTCTATATTTATTTCAAAGACTCTCTCAATTGTCATAGCAAATTTTTTTTAAAATAAGAAAGTTTCACACATTTTAGTCTTATTCAATGATAATAGCTTTTAGCACAAATAGCCATATTATCTTTTTTTCAAAATGTTAAAAAATCAAGATACACACCTGGTGAAAGTCTAGCACATGTCTGTGTTTGGAGCTTGCCCCAGCCTGCCCAGGGTTGCATTGCCTTTTGCAGGAGAAAATTCGCATGGCTACTGGGTCTCCATTGGAACTACATGGACTAGAGATTACCTGTTCTGCTTGAACCAGGGCTGGCTCCCTGGTGAGCCCCAGCCTTCCTCTAGAGCATTTACATGCTGTGACTTTTTAAAAAAATTTTGAGGAACAAATAGCATTGAGACAGTTTCAAAACCGATTAATAGGACAGTTTCAATAATTAATGCATTGCATATTCATAGTACAAGATGCACACAGGCTATCCTGCCCAAACACTATTAGTACAAATCTTTCTTCTTATTGAACTAAGGAAGTAGCTGTATATCTATCCTAAATATTTTGTATATAAAGATACAAAATGGTCCTTTATTTTTATCTCCTTTTTTTTGTTTAGTTTTATTTTATTTTATTGAGAAACAAATAGCAATAAGAGAGTTTCAAAGCTGATTAATAGCACAGTTTGAACAGTTAATACCTTGTACATTGTGATCTTCTTAATGGCTATCCATGTTGCAAGATGCAGACAGGATATGCTGTCCAAACACTTAGTACAAATCTTTCTTCTCTTTAAGTGAAAGTAGCTGTATATCTATCCTAACTATTCTGTATACACAGATACAGAATGGACCAGTCAGTGACTTTTAGACATGCAAGTTGAAAGACTGTATAATTTCTTGTATATGAGAAACCCAAAGTGTAGATAAATTAAAGAACAAGATCAAAGACAAGTAATAGAAAATAGTGAGCTAGGTCTTTTTTTTTGTAAGAAGAGGTCAAGAGATGAAAGAAAGGGGAGAACATAGAGAGCAAAGGAGATGAAGAAAGAAGTAAGATGTGTTATGTACAGGTGCCAACGTCCCCATGATGGATCCAACTGGTATGTATTAGAAATATGTACAAATAAAAATTTTAAAGTACAAAGCAGAGAACTCTTTCTGAGACTGTCAAGTCTAACATGAAGTCTTGAATTTCATATTAAAGTGCAAAGAGTGAGGAAAGAAACAGCCCAATGGGATTAAAATCCTGTAGTGTGGCATAGGATGGGAGCCCTCTTATCAGGGATAACAATGAAGAATGAGTTAGAAAGTTGAGTTTGAAATTCAAAGTTCAAATATTCTAACAGAATAGTGGAGGGTAGTAGTTCTCAGTCATCTCCTAAATGTTTTATGAAAAACTGAGAAGAGCTGGAAGGTGCATTAGTTACTATCCTATGGCTATGACAAAATATCTGATACTCACAAGTTAAAGGAAAAGAGCTTGATTTTGGCTCATGGTTGTAAAGGCTTCAGTCCACAGTCTGCTGATTCCAGGACACAGCAACATGGCAGAGGTGCATATCAGAGGAGAAACACTGCATGGCACACAAGGAAGAAGCAGCAAGACTTCTTTCTTCTTTCCTTTTTTTTTTTTCCATCCAAGTCCAATCCTATTGGTTGGTGAAATCCATACCCAGTGTGTGTCTTCCATCTTTAATAAATCCCTAATTGACACACCCAGAACAGTATTAAAGTAATCAGGGAACCAATCCAATGTCACACACTCATAATCCAGTATCATACACCCATACACACATCCTCAAATCTCCACCTGTGCACACAGGAAGCTTTAAGGAAATCTAGATATAAGTCATAACAAAGGCTCTAAAAACAATGGTAAAGAAACATTACCTATTGTATACATGTGTTGTAACATCAGATGGATCCCATAAATAATTATTACATTAATAAAAGTTTTTAAGTTTAAGGAGTTAGTGCTGTTAGCAACTTGAACTTGATCTTTATTTTTTAATTAATTTTATTGAGAAACAAATAGCAATGAAATAGTTTCTAAACCAATTAGGACAGTTTCAGTAGTTAATACATTGCATATTGTGGTCTTCACAGTGGTTATTCATAGTATAAGATACAGATATAATATCCTGTCCAAAAAGTATTAGTACAAATCTTCTCCTTGAATTAAGAGAAAGATGCTGTATATCTATCCTAACTATTTTGTATATACAGGTGCAAATGGTCCTTCATTTATATCACCCTTCTTTGTTTAGTTTTGTCAGAGATAAGTATTCCATTGCCATGTAAATATTGTAGGTGCATGAATTCAGCAAAATATTCCAATATAGTCCAGTAGTCCATAATAGTAGTGAGTTATCCATAGGACTGGCAATGTCAGAAGTTGTTGACTTGAGCCTTTTACAGCTTAGCATATTAATATAGCTTTACTTTGTATACCTCATTTTTGTACTTTTCTGCTGGATGGTTAAGACCAAGAAATGTAATTTATGTATTTGACAAGGTCAGTCAAATCCCCTCAGGATTTATCCTGAAACCCTGTACCGAAGTTTGTGGATCCTTTGTCTGTGTCAGCCATGGGGATGAGTCACCATCATTGCTTGACCAATTTGCTTTCTGTGAAACCTGAGGGAATGTTTTCTCACCATGTGAACTCTCCTTAGGCACACTCTACATCATCAATCACTTTCCTCTGTGGCTCCATAATCTCCTTGATCAGAAAATTTAGTACATCACTGAGCTATAGGATGTTACACTACAGGTTCTCTTATGTCCTGAGTCCTCACTGACCTTGAATGGCTCAGGCCAGAATGTTGGCTGTCCTTGAAACCCTTCTTTTTCTCTGATTTTTGGTCTGCAAACTTAAGTTGTTAACCCTCCAGAGGAGAAGCTTAATGATATTATTACCCTATAACATAGACAGTTGAGTTTAACCTCACTATCTGTCTGAATATCAAACATCATAGACATAACATGAAACAGGTATCCATCAAGTATTGATATGTTAAACTTTAAATTCCTACAGAATGTGAAGAAAAAAAGAAATGAATAAATAAAAAATTAAATAATAGGAATAAACAATTGCATATTTTTGCACAGTAATTTAGAAATATAATCATATACAGCATTATAGCAGGACAGTGCTCTGACATTATTTTCTTGTCTCTTGTTTTCATTTATTACCCTTTTTAAAAAACAAACATTTACTTGAGAGACAGTATAACAGCAATTGATATGACATGATATCAGTACCTATTTAGAAGACCAATATGACAGGCATTCCAAGCATGACCCTAGTATCACACATTGCTATCTTCAGTGTAGTTGCTTATTTCACAGGTATGAGCCTATATAGTTAGTCAGGGGGAGAATCCTACCAATTAACTACTAGTTTCAAAAACCTGCTAAATATTCTCAGGATCATTGCCTTAACCATTTTATGCATATAAATGTAAAATTGCCCCAGTCAGATTTCCTGTCTTTTCTCCCTGCCCTCAATTCATTGTTTAATCCTTAAGTTCTCACTTTCATTTTAATTCTATTATAACTTTCTATTTTTATTTCTTCGTTTGAGTTCTCACACTAGGAAGACTATATGATATTTACACGTGTGGGTCTGGTTCATTTCACTTATGAGTATCTCTTCAAGTGGTATCTACATAAATATAAAGGCTTTAAGTGTATCATTCTTTATAGCTGGGTAATACTCCATTGAATAAAAATACCACATCTTTTTTATCCATTCCTCAAGTGATGGGCATTTTGGTTGTTTCTAAGATTTGGCTATAGCAAATTGTGCTGCTATAAATATAGATGTACATATATCACTATGATGTGATGTTTTTCAGCTCCTCTGGGAAAGTTCCCAGTAGGGGGTTAGCTGGCTTGAATGGGATTTCCAGTTCTAGTTTTTTAAGGAGTCTCCACACTGATTTCCATAATGGTTGCACCAGTCTACATTTCCACCAGCAGTGGAAAAGTGTTCCCTTTTCCCTACAGCCTCTCCAACAGTTGTTGTTGGTTGATTTCTTTATGATAGCCATTCTTTCTGTTGTGAGATGGTATCTCTGTGTTGTTTTAATTTGCATTTCATGAATGGTTAGTGATGTGGAGCAATTTTTTATATGTTTATTTGCTTCCATAATTTTATCCCCTGAGAAGTGTGTGTTCATCCCAGACCCTCATTTCTATATTGGGTCTTTAAATATTGGGGCCATAATGATTTTTTAGTTCATATATAAATTCTAGAGGGCAGACCTTTGGCTGAGGGCTTATTAGTTAAGATTTTTTCCCAATTTGTTGGCTTGTCTTTTCACTTCATTGGTAATTTCTTTTGACGTGCAAAAACTGCTCAATAAGAGGAGGTCCCAGTTGTTAATTCTTTCAGGCATTTCCTGTGAAATTTGATTTTTGTTCATGAACTCTTTGCTTACCCCTATATCTTCAAGATGAACTTGGTCTTTATGCTGTGTACATATGTTGAAGTATTACCCTAAACCCAGTAAATTTATATAATTAAAATAAATAAATGAATTTTATTTTTAAGAAAGTATAAATGTTCTTCCCACATGTACGAGTATAGAGAAATATTTCAACCTCTTTAAGCCTCAGTTTACTGTGTAAAATGGCTCTAGTAGATTTCCTGAAAAGCTGAGACAAAGGTTAAGAGTGATAACATTTAAAAACATTTAGTATAAGGGCTGGCCAAATAGCTCGGTGGATTAAAGCACCTGCTTAGCCAAACTCAGGGGCTGGAATGCAGTGCTGGCCCCACCCCGAGGGTGCGTCATGCTGAGATGGCAATTGAGACTGGGCGTGGTGGCATGCACCTATGATCCCAGCATGAGGGCAAGGAGGCTATAAACAGAAGGATCACTACAAGTCCAAACTGTGCAATGAGACCCTGCAGACCCTGTTCTAAGTATAATAATAATAATAATAACAATGATAATAATAACAATAATAATATAAAAACAGTATAATTGAGTGGCGCAATTATATAGACTCCTACATAGAAGCATTTAAAGTGTATGCATAGGTGGGTTCTATTTTTCATTCTTTATTTTCTCATGTAAGTTTTATCAAATTCCTTTATCTCAGCTGAACCACTTCTAATGTTGCAATAAGACCATTTAACTGCTTTAGTAGAAAACCAGAGGCTGGGAAACAGCTTCAGATTTAAACATTGACTATAAACTTTCATTATAAACTACAAACTACTTTTTAGAGGTGACACACATAAGTATCTACTTAAGTAAATCTGGTTGGTGTGGGCTGAAGGTGTTAGTTTTCTTCATGACTGGTTCTGCCTTTGAATGTGAAAGCAATACACATCATTACGTATCATCAGTAATTGATTGGAAGTTCATAATGATTCATGTCTGTGGTAGGTGAATGAGGTAATGTCTGTAAAGTACTCAAAGCTCATGAAATACAAATGACGTATTTACATCTGGACATCCTGATGCCTTTCCAGGAAGTGTTATTTCCTCCCTAAGCCTGGCCAACCTTAGATATATTTTAGTAGAAATAGATTTCTAGTTTCTGTCCATGGGAGGATTCCCAATCATGTCTTTGAAGAGGAATATATAGAGCCATTTTAGAAATCTTTAATGATTCAACATAAAGGATGTGGAAGCCACTGCAGACTAATGATAGCCCCTGAAGAAAGAAGTCTTCTTTGTTTACACAATTTGAAATCCGGAGCCATGACAGTGACTCCAGGAGGCACCTTATTTTCTTTAGTATTGTGGCTTGTTTGGAGGCCAAAATTACTTCCTTGACTTACTGCAGACTACTACAGTAGAACTTCAAAAAGAAAGTTGGTTAAATACAAAAGGGTAATACAAGTAAAATAAGGATGGAAGTCCAAAATATTTCAAACTTCTTGTGAAAGTTTCTGATTCTTGCACAATTAACTTCTTCCCTGCTCCAGGCCCTTCCTGTATGGAACCCCAAGAGAAATTATGACTTACCTTAGTGCCTGACTTGGCCTCACACCTGCCTCCATTGGGGCTCTATCATAGCGTCTCTTGCCCAAGAATCCCCGGTGACTACCTTGACTCAACATAGCTGGATCCAAAAACATGAGTAGCTTCTCCCAGCCCTGGATCTACTTCCTCAGTTCTGGTTCTATTCTCATATTTTCTCCTCTTTGACTTTACACACAATTTTAGTTTGAAAACATGAACTCATGGGACAAAGATAATTCATATTAATTTATCAATACGTATAATTGTCTCTTATTCTGGAAATAAGTTCCAAAATCTTCAGTGGATATCTGGAATCATGGATAATATGAAACTCATTGTATGCTCTATTTTTCTAAACATACACACTCATAATAAAGTTTAATTTATAAATTAGGCATAATGAGATTAACAATAACAGCAATTATAACAATGTACTATGATAAAAGTTGTTTGCAAGTTATGATATTTTTCTGGAATTCCCACTTAATATTTTGAGGCTACAGTTGATCACAAGTAACTGAAATAAAGAAAAGTGAAGCCACATGGCATGGGCGCTACTATAAGAGCATGGACAACCATGCTTGGTCATGAAGATGCAGTAGGGTGTACATGGAGAAAGGTCAGCAAGCCTTTCTCCTGCTTTGACCATTCTTTCCCCACTCATGACACCTTCACGTAGCTGATCCTTTCCTCAGGGAGTTGAGTGAATATGGAGAGGGAGGTGAGGTCAGAGCTTCTGTGAAGCTCAGAATTTGAAAGTCCTGCTTCAGTAATTTGAAATTTTAAACAGAAAGGAAGAATGTACACAGCACAGGAAAAGGAAAGAATAACTCTCCTCTCTTATCATTCATTTTAAAAATTTGAATTCTTCAGATGTATAAGAACTGTTCATGCAAATAAGAATAAATCCTCTCAAAAAGACAAAGATGCAACTTAGTGTAATGATCCTGGGTTCCACCTTCCCTTGTACCAAGAGAAAAACAAAGAGAAACAAAGAGAGAAATATTTCTAGGGGCCAAAGTTGGGTGACATTTCTTAAATACAACATCCCTGCCAGGGTTCCCACAGCACCTCATATACCAGAGGTTTTCGTTTAGCATTGAGTAGAGTCATTGCTATTGGGTAAGATCCTATGTACAGCACATACCTTTTCAAATAGGTTACAAATTCCTTCAAGGATAAAAACCATGCCTACTTTGTTTCTCTTTTTCCACAGAGGCCTTTACAGTGGTAGATGGCTCTCTAAGTGCTCACTGGCCATGGGGTGAACAGGGAGAGGATGTGAGGTCAGGCAGGCAGACGACAGGAACTGTCCTGTGTAGGGATTCTGCACTAGGTCCCCCTCTTCTTCTGCGGGCAGGTGAACTCCCCCTTTGTCACAGAGGGCTCTCTATTCTCTGTACTTGTGTTTGGCCTCAAATGAACCATTCCAGGAGCAGTTTGTGAAGTGTAATTGCTGCACATGGGGTCTCCTGATGCCCTTGCTGCTCAGTCTGGGCAAACCCTGAGCTCTTTGCACTCTGCCCCATGGAATCAAAATGTGATCATCTTTTGCTCCTTTTCCATCTTCTCACATAGCAAAGATTCACCAGACCTTATTCCTCCTAATTTCTCATGATTTTTTGTGTTCCATTCCCAAGCTGAGTGCAATGACATAATCCTAACACTGGAGGCTGAGAAAGAGGATCATGGTAAGTTTTAGGCCAGACTGGATTACACAGTGAGTTCAAGTCCAGCCTGAACTACTTCTGGAGACCTTCTGACTAAAACAAAAACAAAATAGAATCCCTTCCTAGATCTTCATCCCCATCACGATTACTTTCATCCAGATCATTGTCCTCAGATCCAGCCTTCCCCAGCCTCTAACCTGATCTGCCTTTCTGCCTGGGTATAGTCTTCCACCCTCTGGACCCAGAGTAGTATCGCAAAGCGTAGATGTGATTGCCTCACCTCCTGCCAAACTTCCTTTAATGCTTCAGTGTTGCCGTGAAGATACCCTCCAAATGCTGGTAGACTGCAAGACCCAAGGCCCTGCTCAGTATTGTTCCTAGTTCCTGTGCCCCATATCTCACTGCCTGGGTGTTAGGGTTTGTGTCCCCTCAAAGCCTCAGGAAGTCTTGGGGCAGCTTCTGGGGTTTGTCATCGATTACTGTGGGTGCAGATGCTGCACCTGCCCTGGGCAGGGAATTTGCATTTCAGTGTAAGGAGGGCAGAGAAGTTGGCTGCTTGGGCTGCTGCTCCTTTAGGATTCCTGTTCTTCGCTGCCCCACCACAGTGCAAAGTTGCTCTCTGTCCTGTGCCAGTCCGCCTTGAGCCAGCTGAGTATGGAGCGAAACCCCCAGTACCTGGGAGCTAAATAAACCTTTCCTTCCCTCAACTGGGTGTCGGGTATTTGTCCCCGCAATGAGAGAAGAGTAACTAAGACACTCGGCTTCTGCTCTCCCCTGTCGCTCTCACACATATTCACCTCTTCCCCATGCCCACCCTGCCCCCCTCTAGCCATCTCCAAATCTGTTTTCTGACTTGCCTCTGAGTCTTCTGTGTCAGACTTTGGAAATCGTCCATTTGCTTCCCAGACTTCCCCAAGACTGCACAGGCCTGGTAGGGAAGAATTGGATCTTAGCTTTGAACAAAATGGCAGCTTCAAAAATACTAGATACAAATCAGTGACTATTTAAGTGAGTTGCTGACATTTTGATTTCACTGTTACTTGTTTAATATGATCTGACATTAAATATTTATAAGATGCTAGATTCTATTTTAAGGTCATTAATCATAAAAAGTCAATTTAGCCTGAGAAGTAAGTACATACACTTAGATCCTTATTGTACAAGTAAGGAAACTGAGGCACAAGGAGACTAAGTTACCTGCCTAATGTCAGTCAGCTAGTAAGTTATTGAAGGGAAATTTGACTGTAGCCAGTCCTGTGGAGTAAGCCCTAGGTTGTCCTAAGAGGCACGGATACACTTAAACAGCTTATTGCTGAGGCATGGCTCTGTGTAACCACATGGATGAGCAGACAATTGGAAAAGGCCTATGATAACAAGAAAAGAAAACCCCTTGAATAATAAGTAGGAGATTTGGGAAGGGTCTTAGCAGAAATGCTCAGTGCAACTTGTCTGTAGTCTCTGCCACTATCAGCTATGTACACCTGTAGGGTCTGAGAGGACAGAGAGACTATTCAAGAAGATACGAGTAGGGTACACAGTTTTACGTACTGGGAGTACCAAAAATCGGTAAGTATAGATTTTTTTTCAAAGAACCTACAGCCTTGTGAAACAGACAAACTTCAATGCACCAACTTTGGTTATAGATACTGTTCAGTGTTAGGTGAGAACTGCCTCCTTCACGGCTTTATAAGAAAATTCAAGTTAGTCACCAAGAAGATGACTGAGTATGTAGTTGAGAATGTACATTAAGGAAACCAAGAATAAAGCCACTGGGGTGAGTTTCTGTCTTTATCGAACACTGGCCACAAGAATGGGCAGCAGGTAAGTTAAAATAGACTGCGGTTCACAGTGTAATAGAGAGGTGTCATTCCTTCTTCTTATAATTAACTCCAACTTTGGGAGGGATTGTTTGTTTTTGGTACTGAGAATTGAACTCAGAACCTGGCACTTGCCAGGCAGGCCTTTATGCCCTGACCCCTCAATTTTGTGTTCTCAAAACCTTGGCTCACACCAGCTAGTGTTCTGTCAGGTGTCATGTTAACATGAGTGCTAGACAAAGAAGCACTGAGTGACCCCAGTATCAAGGACACAGATCCCCAGTATCTTGGGTGTCTTATGTGGGTTTATGGAACATGGATGACACAAGCCTTCCTTTTCCTACTCTCCCTACAGTAGGCTACATGAACTCTAGTTCCTGGCTTACTCAGGGCCCTGGCATCCCAAGGTTTTTGGTAGGACACCTTGAAACACAGTGCCTCTCTAAGCTAAGGACAGGGCCGAGGAGAATGATGAGGAGCTGTTTCAGAACAGATGTCAACAGAACCTTTTAATCCGTGCTGAGAATCATCAAACACAAGCCCCGTGCCTGCCAGGCAGAGTGACCGAGGCACAGACTCCCGAGCATGGGGACAGAGCACCGGCCTCTGGGGAGCTCTCCAGCATGCAAACAAATGAGCCGGAATGGAAGCCTAGCCTTTGCTCATTCTTCACAAGGTGGAGTGGGGGCTCAGGCAAGCTTGGAGTTTAATTAAGAATGACAGCTGGTACGGCAGGTCAAGTGGCTCTGTGCTCCATTCATGCTTCAAGTCGCTAGCTGCATTTCGTTTTTCTCCACACTCTCCTGTTGCTGCTCCCGCTTCACCACTGCCTATATGCTGTTTTGTGTGCTCCCAGTACGGCATGACCATATTCCCAAGGATACAGAGTCCAGGAGGGAACCACATGCAGAAACTAAACTTTAAGGAAAGTAGAAGGCTGGGCCAATATGGTACCCACACTTGAGGTGCTTGGCACACTGTCCTCCTGTTTAAGTGCATCCACTCACAATAGCAATGAAAGACTGACTACCCTGGGACTCTTAATACCGAGAGGGCACAGTCACAGATAACCTATCGGTGGTCTTCCATCAGCATGGATAATCATTGCAGAGACTGGGGGAGCTCCCGACACTTATGTAAGCAAACCAGACACAGGCAGGAAAGAAAGGTGACTTAAAATCACACAGCCTCAGGTAAAGTCATGTTATGTAATCCTTGGAGCTTCTCTATTAAAGCAAGCATACTTAAACAGTTTTATTAGAAACTGCACATGGAAGTTGGGATCATTCATTTGATTAGCCAAAAAAACCCTTATAAAGTATGGATAGTAATTGCAGGTTGAATAGAAACTCTCTAAATCGTACACTCTAGTGAAATTGAGGAGAGAGAAATGATCAAACTCTGCCCTTTCTTTTTCCTCTCAAATCTCCTGAAATGCCATCATATTTTGGGAGACTAAAAGCTGGACATCGTGTTTGTGGCATAAAGTCTTTAGGGAAATGCTCCATCATAATTGTATGGTATTTGTAATGGTGCTGTGTGTGCTCTAAGCACTTCCTAGATGTGAGGCTGTGCCCTGCATCACTAGCTGTCTGCTCGCCCAAATCTCATACAAACGAGCTAATTACCTGCCATGGGAACAGACTTGAAACAAAGCAAAAAAGTAAAATAAAGGCTGAGTCCTCCTTGTGATGCCATTCTACCTGGGTTAAATGGTTTTAATAAAGACAAGTAGAGGAATTCCTTAGGAAGATTAAATTGTTAGGATTCCTGACCAAACTGACCTCGATTAGGAAAGTACTAGAACAAGGGCCAACCAGATAGCTCAGAGGATTATAGTACCTGGTTAGGTAGAAATGAAGACTAGGATTCAATCCCCAGTGTGCCACTGTGCCAGCCCCACCTTGGGGCAGGCTGAGAGGGCGATTGAGCCCGTGCGTGGTGGTACAAGCCTGCAATCCCAGCACTAGGGAGGCTGAAAACAGAAGGATCACTATGAATCTAATCTGCGCAGTGAGACCCTATGGACCCTGTACTAAATACATTTAAAAGAAAGGAAAGTACTACAAACGAAAAATCCTCAACTTGTTAGCAGAAAAGTAAATCACAGAACAAGTACTTAAAAATGTGAGTCAGCCAGGGCTAGTAAGGGCTCGGTGTGCCCTTTCCTGGCTTAATGTTTTAATTCTTGCTTTTAAATTTGTAATAAATTAAAATTATGGGTGGCTCAAGCAGGTAGAACATCGTCTTAATTTTTGAGGGCATTGGCCCTGGGAGGAGATGGAGAAGACAGATGCACCTGGAAATTAAAAGGAACTGAGCAATGGACAATCCCGTTACCTTCATTTTTCTAATGAAAGTACTTGTTAGAGAAGTTATCCGAGTCTCAGTAGCAGAAGTTCTAGCTTTTAAATCAGAGCCCCATGGAAAGAGCTTTACCATCTTGGCATGTGGGATTAGCTACAGGTGGCTTCTGGCCTACATCCCTCATCCACGTCACCCTCACGTGTCAGTGTTCTGCCAAAGACAGGCTTGCAAGAGAACACAAGCTATATCCCTGTGGAAGACGAAGCCCTGTGAAACTGGACTGTTAAGGTCCTGAGGAGAAATGATTTTATTTTCTGTTTCTTTGTATCTTTCTCAATATGAAACACTGTATAATATTTAAATATTTGGTGATCAAAAACAATGTTGGTGATCAAACACATTCTAAATGTGGAGAAAAATAGTCTAATATTTTTGTCAGTAGTAGGAACAGTGTGAGGTTAAGTGAATGAACCTGGGAGACATTCTGCCTAGGTATGACTCTGTCTCAGCCAAATATAACACTTAGGCAGGTGACCTAACTTCTCAGTACCTTACTTTTCTTGACTATAAACTGGAAAATGTTCTTCCCAATCTTTTGGGGGTGGTTTTAAGAATTAAATAAGTTAATATGTGAGAAGCACTTAGAATACTGTCTTCACTACTGCTAGTTATTATTGGAAAAGGTCTGTCTCTTTAGAGAAATGCCCCAGAGCAGGAAGTAAGGTCATGATGATAACTTATCTTGGTTAACTGTCTCTGACAAGTCTCGAAGATTTGTATGAGGGTCAACAGTTCTTCCCAGGATATTTACTTCTTCAGTGTTGTACTTAGATGGCTTCTAACCCCCTCTACTGCCTTGCGTGTACTATGATATCCGGTTCTTTAAAAGTGAGCGGCCTCCCTGTGTCAGTTGCTGTGGCTTGGCACGGCCTTCTGGGCGTCCACCGCTGTCAAAGATGACTGCGGGTGGACCCTGGAGCTGTCCTCCTGCAGTCCACTCAGACCCGGGTGTGAATGGGCCCCTTTCCTGTCCCTTCTCCCGCAGAGCTGCACGGGCTTCTTCTCTCCCAGCACTACCACCCGCCTTCATTCCGCTCGATCCTGAACTCTTGGCTACCACTCTCTTGAGACTTGGGGGTTTCTGCTCCTTGCTTGGAATCCATCTTAAAACACATCTCAGCTTGAATGAAGGAAAGTGACCTTTTCACATTTCCAGTTTATTCGTGTAGCCTTCGCTGGGATGCACTCCCTTTTGTGTGCCTGATTCCTGACTAATATGGGTAGGTGTCCTCACTATGGTTTTCTTTCCACAGTATATTCCTCCAGACCTCTGCATCTGCAATTTTGTGCTGGAGCAATCTCTCTCTGTCAGAGCCCTTCAGGAAATGCTTGCCAACACAGGCGAAAATGGTGGAGATGGGGTGAGTACCTGAATTATGGTCTGGGTTGGGTTTGGGGTACTTCACAGCCCAGAAGCACATTCTATGTTTCTTTGTCCTTGAAGGTGGGAACTAGAAAACCTCAGTCTTCTGGAATTCATATGGAGATAGTAATAGTAAAGCTTTCTCTGCATTCAGGTTCCTCTTATTCAAAGCTCCAATCCTGCTGCCTTTGCACTGACCAGCAACTCCCAAAGATGGGAGTACATACTGCTGAACAGGGCCCAGGGCACTGAACCTAATCCCTCCCCTTATACCCAGGATCCACCAAAATATACAGAGGCTGGGAGGGGCTTGGATGAAGGGTGTCCCTGAGGCAGCTTCTATTCTCATGGGAAAATCTCACTGAGGATTTATGCCTGTTCTGAAGGGACACAACCAGTTACAACACTCTGTAGAAGATTGTCTGTAGAACTTGGTCTGTACCATGTGCACAGAATTCAGTGAATTCACTCATGAAGAGCAAATGCAGGGCTCCCATAAATTTCTGTTCTCAGTAAAAGTATTTAACTGGGGAACAGTGCTCCATATCCCTGTCTTACAAAGTCCCCAACAAGACTTTTACCAGATATTTTAGTTCAATTTTAGATTGTTCATTCCCTAATTGTATCTATGTATTTATCATCAAATCCTTTCAAATCTCTTGCCCAAATACTCTAAACCCCAGCTCCCTTCTCCACCCTGTCCACTCCCACATAATCCATCAGATGACACCATCCGTCTTCTGCCACATTGCAACGGCCCACAAAGTGCTTTGATGCCTTCGATAACTCGCCCCTCTCTCCAGTTAAGTAAGAATTAAGATACTCTTTCCAACATGCCAATCTAATTGGTAGCATCCCTGTTTTAGAATCCTTCATCTCCCCATTCATTGAGGTCAAGTCCCAATTCCTCCCAGGATTCGGTGCGCTCCAATAGCTCTCACTACGCCCCACTATGCTCTGTGTCCCGCCACACTGAATTCCTTTCACTTGCCAGTTCTTTTTCCTGCTTATCAGCTATTTCCTCCACAGGGAACAGCTTCTTCCTCCCCTCACTTCCCCTGGGTAATTTCTCCTTATCCTTCAAGAAACCAGTTTAGATATGAGAGCAGCTGAAAAGCTTGCACGAACCCTGTAAGTCTGTTGTGTGGGTAACACTAAGTACTTTTTCTACTAGAGTTCTTCTCTGAACTGTAAGCTGCAAGTTGCATTTTCCTTCTGCTTTGGAGAGTACTCTGCCTGCGGCTGGAACTGTGTGCAGTTACCAGCTGGCACCGTTGGCTCTCATGAACTAGTACGCAAGACAGAAGTATCTCTTTGTTTTAAAAGAGACAAAGACCACATAATCAATGTTATATTTTGGTTATTTTTCCAGCTCCTGATGTGATTTAGGCAATCTTTTCCTCTCTTCAAGCCAGGGTATTCTCACTTATAAAATTAACTAAATCTCTAGGCCCTTAACTACTTAAGATTTATAGTTTGTCATTCTTTTGATTGAGAACAATATTCTTTAAGCAGATGTTTTGGAGTAGCTTTTCTTTGTCCTTTAGAGCATTAACACACATGAGAGTTTTGTTCATTTAGTGGTCATTTCAATATCGGCTCACCTCCCCATTTCCTTGCGTAGCCCTCAGCAATCTCTGGTTTCTATGCATCCTCAAACATTTTCACTTTAGTGAAACAATTTCTTATTGCTTACCTTTTTACCAAAACTGACAATGCATAATAATCTTTGATGGGGAGATCTGGTTGATTTTAAATTTTACTGCTCTCAGTGTGAACTAAAACCTGCTAGACCCTGCCTAATTATAGGAAAACAAAGAAGTACTATGTCAACTAGAGAATTATCCTTGATTCTTATCTTATCCTATTTTGTTCAAGATATGTATTTTTTGAAAAATATCACTTTTTATGATTTAGCTTGAGAGTTTCAAAGAGTCCTATGTATGAAAAAGTAAACTCACTGGGGAGCTAGCTCAGTGGCATAAGCACCTGCCTAGAAAGCATGAGATCCTAAGTTTGATCCCCAGTAACACAAAAGAAAAGCAAAAGTAAACTTAACAGCTGTTTTTCTTAAATAATAATTTTAACTTGGCTCATCTTTAAAAAAGTAGTAACTCAGTTTCCAAATAGAATGGGAAATCAACTTATTCAAATTAAACTTTTAGTTTTAGGTCATATAAGTTAAGCCCTGCTTCAATCAAGACTAATATTTTAGCAGAAATTGGATCACTATCGTTGTATAATGTAAGGACCATCTACAATTTACAGCACTCAGACATCAACACTCTTACGCTTTGCAGGGGATTCTACTCTTTTTCAAATGCCACATTGAAAATAAATGATCTGTGACATTTTCATTATAATCAGAATTCCTTAGCTGCAGCCAGCAGGACACAGGAGCCAACTTTATTCTGAAAAGAAGAATAATGAGGAGGAAAACCTGGAGGCAGCCAGGCCTGGAGCCTCTCAGAGACTGCCCTAGCTAAGCTGCTTCTTGGATCACTCTAACCACTTTTACCAGTGATAATCACGTGTACTCACACTCAAATTTCCTTTGCATCACGTTGCCTTTTTGTGCTATTTTACCAAAGATGAAAGAAATCCAATAACTGTTTTCCATCATGGCACGTGCATTACCCGCTAGAGGTCTTCAAGAGGAAAAGAGGAGACTCCAACAGTGGAAGCGCCCCTGGCAATGACACTCCCCAAAGCACTGCTTTCCCACTGGTGGCCCCACGAAGTCCTGCCGGGATGGGAGCCTCAGGCACAAGAGCCCTTGTGGAACCCTCTCACGATTCCATCTGGGCTTTCTGGTTTTGGTAGAAGAATTACTATTTTAATATCATCTTTTGAGTCCGATTGTTCTACTTTTCTGAAATGGCTACTGTGCACATTTACTGTTCATACTTAAGGGTCGAAGGTGCTACTCAGCAGAGAAGAAAAAGAAGGAGAGGAGAAATCAGAAAGTGAGCTAACAAAGCAGACTGTAATGGTTCTGGAGAGCCTGGGGATGTGTGAGCCCATGATGCCTCTTTTGCATGCCATTCTGTTCAGTTTAGAAATAACCATTTACTGCTTTTAAATAAGTATTACTCTCGCTAATGATCATGACTGCCACCAAACGGGATGCTTTGAAGTGTGTAATTTTTCCCTCCTAGTCATAAATTAGCCCTTGTGTGGTGGGTCTGTTCACTGCTGTGCAGCAAGTAGACATCTTTAAAAAACAACTTCTGTTGTTAGTTCGCCCACATGACAGAAGTCTTCCTGCAAGGATTTACGATGCTGCAGCAATTTCGCTGGCTAACAAAGAAAACAAAGGTACCCAGCCAAATTTAACAGCATAGAATTTTTTATAATCAGAATTCCTTAGCTGCAGCCAGCAGGACATGGGAGCCAGCTTTATTCTGAAAAGAAGAATAATGAGGAGGAAAACCCGGAGACAGCCAGGCCTGGAGCCTCTCAGAGCCTGCTCTAGCTAAACTCTTAGTTGGATCACTTTAACCCTGGTCTAATCCCATCTAATTTAATTCTGGGGGAAATAGGCAAGGGACAGATCCTTGGCACTGTGGGTGGAATGGAAGTAGAACCCTTGCATAAAAACATGAAAGTGTTTTCCCATTTCTGCGGACTGGATCTGCAGTTGATAGGTCTGTGGGCCTCCACCACAGTGTGGGCCAGAAGGGGTGCAACTATTTCTCTCTAAGCCAGTGGTGGTGAACCAGTGCTACATATGACATTTGCTTTTCTTTTAAAACAAAAGGTATTAATGTATGAGTTGTCCTTTTCTAAACTAAAGCTCCTCAGCTTAAAAGTGTAATTGCAGTGTCAGCAATTAAATAAACAAGTGGGAATAAACAAGTGGGTTTTGGGTTGCAGTTTGAGCACTCATCTCTAAAAGGTCGGCTGCCATTACTGTTTTAAGCTTGCAATCTCCATCACATTATAGAAATAACTCTAATTTTACAGTGACCAGAATTTAGGGTGAGAAAAGCTCTCCTTGAAGTCAGGTGGCTGTGTTTTCAAACCATCCTGTAGTGAATCGTGTGACCTCAGGGGGAAGTTATTTCTCTTTGCTATATCTTACTTTCCACATTTTTAAAAAGCAACCTACCTTATAAGATTGCATAATAATTTAGTGAGATCAGAGTCTACACCTGCCTATGAATATGGAAATAAACACTGGCAACTCTGTTCCCTGGCACACTTCCTCCTATCATAGACGCTTCAGGATTATTCAGATTGCCTCAGAGGAAGGAGGGTTTCATTCTATATGACCAGGTGAAATCTAAGGCTACATATCTCTACATGGGTTTTGGCATAACCTTACATGCTTCTAAGAATCAAGGGTCTTGATTAACACAGTTGAGCTCTGTACTCTATAAGTGTTCTAGTTTTCTCAGAAGTTGACTTCATCAATGTCAAAGCCTTAACAACTTAAGTGAGAGATGAAATATACATAAAAATAAACTAATGCTATGTTTACAAAATAAATAGCATGCTTTACCCATATCTAGAACATGTAAGATCATACTTGACATTAAGTGCTAAAAATCTGATAAGCAAATACTGTACATACTGGAAAAGTGTGACTGGAATAGACACTATTTCTGCAAGAATCCTTTACACTGAGAGCTCCTTCTTTATTTTCCCATGTTACCTGAGTAATACTATTAATTCTAATGCAAGCTTCAGGATTCTTTCATTTGTTTTCTCCTTAAGGTGGGAAATAATGCGCACGGGCAGTCGCTGTAGAGAATGATATGCCTGAGATAATGTGCCCACGGAAAGCTAGGCATTGTTTCCTAGTACCATTGCCTCATAGGTAGCTGATGAAGTAGGAATATGCATTGTGGTTTGCTCATGTAAAGGACCTTAAAGTTCATGTCATGATATACGGTGGTGCTTTGCTTCGTGAACTTAATGTGTTCTACGATTTTGGAAGAGAGCAGTGTTTGTGCCTGTGTAGGACAGACTGCTGTGGTTGTGTTCATCACATGAAGCAGACTTTGCAAACAAAAATAAAATCTTGCCAGATTCTTCTGCCTGCCAACCGATTTTTGTAAGCAAATGTGTTCAGGAACTGAGGTACCATTGCACTTGGCAGCAAGTTCTTACCTTGTAATTAAGTTCAGGAGATGTATTCACACAGTAAAGTCACAAAAACTTTAGTAGTCATTTAAAAATGGCCTACCAAAGATGAATCCCCTGACAAGGATGGGTGATGAGCAAGTCAAAGCTGGTGCTGGTAAGTGGATCTAGACCCTCTCCTGGAAAGTCCGAACCCTGGCTCTGCCCAGACCTAGAAATCTTGTGCAAAGTCACCTAGAAAGAAGAAAGTTAACAGCAGATTGGCCTCTTTCTTCCAAGGTCCCTAAATTCCCACAACCATTTCTGCAAGAAGAAGAGTAGCCCATTAGTCTAAGGTCTTCCCTTTATAAATGTCAAAAAAAAACCCTCATGATAATGAATTCAGGTATGAGCATGAGGAAGAATCAAGACTGATGCAAGAACAGTGTAAATAACTCCGCTTCATCTTCATTTATACTTTTTTAGAATATCATATTTTAAAGGAGAAATTATTTGATAATTAACTCTAATAGTAGACATTTATTATACTTTTAGAGTAGTTCATGAAATTTTCTTGGGAAAACAAAAAGTACAGAGTCACTTATGCTCATATGGGGATGTGAATCCTTGGCCTTGCCTATATATCGCTGAAACCCTGAATGTTAACTAGGACATACCAGAGCAGCCATGCTAGGGCTAAATGTCTAAAACTTCTTGTAAGCCGGGCGTGGTGGTGTATGCCTGTAATCCCAGCACTCGGGAGGCTGAGGCAGGAGGATTGTTGTGAGTTCAAGACCAGCCTGAGCTACAAAGTGAGCTTAAAGCCAGCCTGAACTGCATAGTGAGACCCTGTCTCAAAAAAAAACAAACAAATAAATAAATAAATAAATAAGTAAATAAATAAAATAAAACTTCTTGTATTTGGCTGGTAAAATGTGACTGCCTCAGATGCCTAAGAACTGCTTTGGTGTCTTTGCTCAGGAACCCTGCCACCCACAAAGTACCAGTGCCTTATGATGTTAATCTGAGGACACTCCCTTGCATACCACCCAGTTGGTAAGAGCAGGGTACCAAGTCATTAAATTCATACTATGCTTGTCATGACCTTGTTTCTTTGGAAGGGGAGAAAAATAATATTCTGACTTTGGAACGCTGCCCCCAACCTTTTCTTGGTGAGGGGCACTGGTCATCTACACCTACTATAAAAATATTTTTGTGTTCATAAAAGGACAAACAAATCTCTTCCGTAAAATTGCTCTTATGTGCAAAAGCTTGGCAAAACCCTTTCTGTGCAATCTGCCCTGCGTCAGAGTTTACTTTACAGGTTTACTCATGGGAGGCAGCTTGCCTTAGAGATAGAACATTCCAGAAGGTTTACATTTGGTACCAATACTGCCACCAAAAGGAAACAAATTCAGGCAAATCTCATAAATTCTGGGTTTTGGTTTCACTGTCTTTAAAAGAGGACATTACATTGATGCAGCAGTCCTTTCTCCCTGTCTGGGAGGGCTGTAATCTACCTGGTTAGAATGGAAAATGTCATCACCCTCCCTCCCCTCCTGTGTCTCCAGGTGCAGCTCATCACCATGTAGCTGTGAAAATGTTAACCTGCTTATATTAGCACTGGCACTTGAGACCTTGGCTCCCATATATTTAAGTAGAATTAATGTGTTTCTGGTTTTGTATAACAAAGAGAATTTTCCAAAGTCCATGCAGGACAGCAGTGCTAAAACACTTAAGTGTTGATTATGTGTAATTTCAACTTTCTGAGGCCTGATTTTCCTATAATAATCCTATAGTATCTTGTGGAGGGAAATATATTCCTTCCTTAAAAATGCAACCATTATTTCAAGAAGTTGAATATTTATAAATGAGAGGTCTCCAAACTAAGGTTTCATTGTATTTTTTTTCACAAACTAAATTTTTATTAGCTATATCTTTTTTCACTTCCTTTTGTTTTCTCCTGCTTACTAAGTAAATTGTCAAATTACACCATGATTTTAGGATTTTACTACTAGTATAGTGATTATTAATGCTTCTTTGATAAGGTGAAATTTTTGAAGATGTGAGCAATTAACTCATGTTTCATTTCTTGGACTAGCCCTTTATGATGTGGCTTTTAACTAAAATATGACATTTTGAACTGCCTTTGGGGTAAATTTAAAAAGTGCTTTATTTGTTATTAAGAAAATGTGAGTCATTAAATTGCTGTGGGTGGATTTCCTAATACAAATGTAATTACAAAAGTGCTGCAGTCAGATTGACCTCAGCATATTGTTTTTAATTTATTTATGATTTCTACACTTTACTAAGAGACAATAAAAATGATTTTGCATCTTATGCCACTATTAAATACTAGCTATGAAAAAACATTTACCAAATAGGAAATCCTCCTCTTTTATTATCAGGACTTTCTTTTTCCCTATGGTAAGCATCAGTAGATACCTGCATTAATTTGAAAGCTTTAAGACAGATCTACTTCCACACCCTAAAATTTCCACTTACTGTTCTGTTTTGATTTTGCTAGCTCAGTGACCTCTCCGAATGGGTATGTTATTCTCTGCTTTCATATGCGTGTAGTTTGCATGGACACGTGACCCGAGCACTATTTGTGATGAACTTGGCCTTTCACTCATGAGCGTCCGGGCCATTTGCATTCTCTGTGCCTAAGCAGTTAAAACAAAAAACCCAGTGCTGCACCTCACACTTCAACTTTGAGGCATCAGAAGTGGCCTCACACTTGGAAGTCCATGGCCCAGCAGCTGGTGTCACCGCTGCTCTGCAGCTGCGGGAATGGCTTGCACGTGGGCTCGTTTTTGTTTTTTGTTTTTCTTCTCCTTCTTCAAGACATTGGAAGTTATTTCCAAAGCCTCTCTTTTTCCCCCTTGGTGTGGCTAAGGCCCATGGCCTTGGGTGTCACCTTGCTCAGAGGACGGAGTGTGCAGCCTTGCTTTCATTCAAGCTTCTTGATGCTTCAGACCTCCTTCAGTGCTATTATGCAGTCCAGCAGCTCCCTCCATCAGGCTGGAATTCATAATAAGATGGAAAAAGCTAGTTTGATTCTTTTTGTTCCTCATGAAATAGCCCCAAAGTGAGCCAAGAGAACAATCAGATGTTAATAACAACCATTAAGAGTAACCATTAAGGTTAACTAGCTTTTTACATTTCTGCATATCCCATGGAAGCATTTTCAAGTGAAAGAACCCACAGAATGAGTTTTTAAAGCCCACACCCCTCCAGGCCTTCCACTTCCTAACTATCACGCTGCAGCTTTGGCGTAACTGCCTTTCCTTGGTGGGTCTGACTTAGCCCGAAGTCCGCGCCTCCTGTTTAAGCCCAGTCTGCCCGTGTGATCCTGGCGTTGTTTTGCAGTTGCAAGGCGCTCAGCTGTGCCAGTGCTACCACCCTGGAACCCTCTCACCCCTGCTGTGGACGTGGCGATGCTCTGCTAGAATAGTTTTGTCATAGCTGCTTCATCACCTTAGAAGGCTCGAGCTTCTCCTCTGTGGTAGACTAGAGGCATTTATGTTTGTTTTGTTTTTCAATTTTATCTGCAAAATGTTTTAATATCTCTTTTAAGGTTCTGGGGGGGATGGGGGCAGTCTGGCTCTCGAAGCTTTCTCCAGCACATAATATATAGGAAAATAAATTTTTCACTATAGATGTTTTGATGATAAATGTTGCTTGGAAAAAATTAACTGGTTGGGGGACAAGAGCAGAGAGTGCTGATCAAAATAGACTTTAGCTGAACTTTCAGTAATAATTTTAATCTTAAATTGTAAACACTTGGATTTAGGGAAAATTTTTTATTTTAAGAAATTTGCTTACATATTACCAGTAAAGCACATTTGGAATTCAAAAAATCCTGGGGGAGTAGAAAACCTTCAGTTTATTTATTTGACTTTATCTTTGATCATGTAATGCACTTTTAATAACTACTAGAGTTTAAATTATATATTTCTAGGGAGAATTGAGTGAACTAAAGAAAACTCCAACTTCATTTCCATTTTGTGAAAGATTAATAAAAGCACCAATTTTGATATCTTATGAAAGAAAGATCAGCACCAGAGAATCCTTGACTTTGACCTTGTCATTTAACCTTCATTCAGTGGAAACCCTGCAACTGGCAGCGTCCCACCCCACCCTCTGCCTCCCACTATCTGGATTCACAGTGTGAGGGTCTGAACTGATGAAGTGGAACTGATGGGAAAAAGAATAAGGACAGGAAGACTGAGGAGACTTATGGTGTAGAAATTACTCCTGCTCTGCAGAGGACTAGAAAGTTCAACAACAATGTACTAGAAAAGCTAAAGGCAGATATTTGTTTGCACCTGGTGCCTCTTCCTGTGTGGTCAGTCCTGGGGCTGGCACTGAGAGGGCAGGACAGGAAAGGAAGGTGCTGAAAGGCTGGTTTGGAGTGACCTTGCTCTTAGGTAGGTGGGAAGAACCACAGTGAAAGTGGCCATACTTCTAAACGTGTTGTGCAGGACCTCAGTGGGCAGAACTGCACGCTCTGGCCTTGACACAGCCCCCTCCAGGACTTGCTATCTCTCTTTGCAAAATGTAGGCTGCGAGCTAAGTGGCTTTAAGTATCTGTCTCAGGACCAGCATTTGTCATGATGGAGGACTCCCAATTCATCAGCATGTGAAGAAAACTTTCATGAAGCTACATGTATAAATGGAAAGATCTGTCTTTAAAAAAGCTCTATGATTGTGCCTTTTCTACTGCTGTATAATGTTTATAAAATGGGTTATTTTATTTTAGAAAACATTTTGATAGTGTAGGTGACAGATGTTGTCATTTTAATTTCCTCACTACATTTTTTAGGTCTGCTATTGCTAACATTGAGCTTACTCAAACTTGAAAAACTTCTGGCCTTTTCTTGTGCATAGCTCATGGCTTCTATGCTCTGCATACTTTTGCTCATAAGCAGATAGGAGTTTTAAGTAAAAACTATTGATTTTAAAACATATTTCAATAGGGAAGCTCAATAGTTGATGCCATTGGTGGCTTCCATTATTCACATCTTCCTTTATGTCTAGTAATGAATCTTAACAGGAAGGGAGAGGTTCTCTGGGCCTGCAGGCACTAGTGTGCCCCTTCTGTTCTTGTTAGCAAGAGGTCGTGCACTAGTTCAGCAATTGTCTGTCGCTGCCACCTTGTTAATGACCAACCAAGAACTAGGTGGCATCTCACCCCAGTGTTTTGTTACACATGTGCTTTGAGAAGGTGAAGGGCCGTGGCCAGAAGATCCCCGATGCAGCTGATTCCAAAGGAAGTAATTGAGAGCTGTTCTGTGCGAATGAAGCCAGTGCTACTGAGGTTTCTTCCGCAGAACAACCTTTGGGAATTTATTTTAGAAGATGTTTTCATTTGGCTCTCTCCAGTGAATTGAGCTCTCTAGGTAGGGTTGAGCCCATTTGGAAATTTATAGTGGAATTTTTTCCAGCATTTCTGTTTTCATGCCTTTGCTGAGATATTAGAAAGTTAATGAATGTATTACTCTTTTCCTATGTGTCTTTGTAGTTGTTTGTTTTCTAATGTTATGGCTTGGTTTTAAGATTTTTCAAAGTCAACACTCACAAATCAATAGCATTACTGTAAACAAATAACTCACTAAGAGAAAAATTAGGGAAACAATACCTTTCAAAATAGCACCAAAAATGAAATACCCAGAAATCAATCTGATGAAGGAAATAAAAGATTTTTACAAATCTTCTCAATGTAAAAATATTTACATTGAAGACTACACTACTCTGGAAGTAATGCTATTCCAATGAACATCCCATTGCGTGCCTAACAGAATTAGAGAAAATACTCCTAAAATTCATTGAGAACCAAAAGAGACCTAAAATAGCAAAAATAATTCTGGGTAACAAAGGTAAGTCAGGACGCATTACAATTCCTGACTTGAAATTGTATTCTGAAGCTATTGTGATAAATCCATGGTACTGGCAAAGAAAAAAAGACCCAAGGATCAGTGGAATAGAACAGAAGATGCAGATGCAATTCCTAGCACACTCAGCTGCTTTACCTTTTACAAAGGGACCAAACATGTTCACTGGAAAAAAGGTGGCCTCTTTAATAAGTAGTGCTGGATAAACTGGCTCTCTGCATGCTAAAGATTTCAACATTGCTATTGATCCATGTCTATCACCATACACTAATGTCAAAATGTTTCTAAGATTTAAATATTAGAACAGAAACATTAAATCTGATGGAAGAGAAAAAGATAGACATCTTGAAGACATAGGAGTAATAGAGAGTTCATGAATAAAACCCAGACCAGCATAAACAAACAAGATCTCATCTTATTACAAAGCTTTTGCACATCAGAAGAAATCACCAACAGAGTGAAAAAGACAGCCCACAGAATAGGAAAAAATTATAACCAGCTGTCTCTCAGACAAAGGACATGTAAAGAACTGAAAAAAATCAGACACCCAAATTCAAAGATCCAACCCAAAATTGGGCATCTGTGATGAATATATACTTCTCAGGTGAAGAAATACAAATGGAAAATAAATATATGGGAAAAATGTTCAACATCAGTAGTTTTTCAACAGATGCAAATTAAAACAACACTGAGAGTCTTCTCACCCCAGAAAATAATGGCTATCACCAAGAAATCAACCAATAATAAATGCTGGAGGGGCAGTGGGGAAAAGGGAAACCTTTTCCACTATTGGTGGGAATGTAGACTGGTGAAACCACTGTGGAAGTTAGTGTGTATGTTTCATTAAAACTAGGATTAGAGATCTCCTTCGACCCAGCTATTCCCTTTTTGGTTATTTTCCCAGAAGGATTGAAAGCATCATACCAGGTGATGTATGTGCACCCATGTTCATGGAAGCACAATTTGTAATAGCTAGATCATAGAAACAACCCAAACGTCTGTCAACTGAGGATGAATAAAAAGATGCCATCTTTTTATACAATGTCCATAAAGAAGGACAAACATGAGCTCTTTATAGGCAAATGGATGCAGCTGGAGACCATACTCATAAGTGAAATAAATCAGACTCGTATGTGTAAACATCGTATTGTCTCCCTAGTGCGAGAAGTTGGAAGAGTAAACAAGATCGAAAGTGTACAATAGATATTGTGAAATGAAATGAAATTATTCAAAAGGAAATTTCGAACAACTAAGATGAAGGAAAGAAGAAAGGGAGGGAAAAGGATGTATATATATATATATATATATATATATATATATATATTAGTTAAGATAAATATACAACTAATTTCCTTAGATCACTGAAAAGGAAGATCTGTACTAATATTGTTTGGTCAATTTTTCATGCCTATATCTTATATTCTGAGCAACTACTTTGAAGATAGCCATATACATTGTATTAACCATCGTTACTTTCTTGTTGTTTTGAAATTTTGCTTCATCAATTTTATTGCTTATTTTTTCTCTTTAAAATAAAAGAAATGGGGGCCAGGGAGACGGCTCAGTAGAATGAATGCTTCCCTGGTAAGCACAAGGGCCTGATTTCAATCCCTAGTTCCACCAAAAATAAATAAAAATAAATAAATAAATAACTATAATAAGTGAAACTACAGTGCTCTGAAAAAGATCAAACAGGATATCAGAAAATGGAAAGGTATCCCTTGCTCTTAGGTGGGAAGAAATAATATAGCAAAAATAGCCAAACTTCCAAAACTATTGTACAGATTTATTGCAGTCCCAATCAAAATAATAATAGCATACCTTAGAGAGTTGGACAAAGCAATCTAACATTGATCTGGAACCAGAAGAGACCTAGAGTAGCAAAAGCAATTCTGGGCAACAAAGGCAAGGCAGTGATCAACACAATACTGACTTGAAATTATATTGCTATATATACTATATTTTATAATTTATATAATATATAAAAACAAACAAGCTAGGGTTGGCCAAATCGCTCAGAAGATTAAAGCAGCTGCTTAGGCCAGGCAGATCACTATGAGTCTGATCGATGAAGTCAGATTCTGTGTACCCTGTACACCCTGTCCTAAAAAAAAAAAAAAAAAAAGCCAGCAAGATATTGGCTCAAAAACAGACCTGAGGGTCAATGGGACAGAGGCAATACAAAAACATGCACAGTCGCCTTATCTTTGATGAAGAGGCCGAACACTTCACTAGAAGAAAGATAGCCTCTTTAATCTTTAATAAGTGGCTCAAAGATACAGACTTTCCACATGCCAAAGAGTAAAATCAGACCAAATCTTTCAACATGTACTAAATTAAAATTGAAATGGATCAAAGATCTAACTATGAAAACAGAAACACTAAATCTGCTGGAAGATAGAACAGATGGAACTCTTCAAGAGATAGGTATATACAAAGACTTCATGAACAAAACCCCAGTTACACAGGAGTTATCACAAATGATCAACAAGATGAATCTCATCTTATTAAACGTCTTTTTTCATAGCAGAAGAAATTGCTGACAGAATGAACAGAAAATCTACAATTTGGGGGTAAAAGTTGTAACTGCTTCCTCAAACCAAGGACTAATACATAGAATATATTAAAATCTCAAAAAAGAAAAAAGAATTGGACCTACCTCTCCTGACTTAGGATTCAATCCAAAAATGGGCATTTGAAATTAATAGACCCTTCTCAGGTGAAGGAGTAGAAGTGGAAAATAAATACAATGAAAACACGCTCAACACCAGTCATCATTCAAGAGATCCAAGTTTAAGCAAGGCTGAGATCCCATCTCATCCTTTAAAGAATGGCTCTTATCAAGAAATCAACTAATAACAAATGCTGCTGGGACTGGGGGTGGGGGAAGAGGAACTCTCCTCCACTGCTGGTGGGAGCGTGGACTGGTGCAGCCACTGTGGAAATCGGTGTAGAAATTCCTCAAAAACTTAACCTAGAGATTTTATTTGACCCAGTTATTCCTCTTCTTGGTATCTTCAAATTAAAATCACCATACCACAACAATCTATGCATACCCATGTTTATAGTGCCACAGGTTTTATTTTTAGTAAATAAATACCATTTTTTAAAATTCATAATTAACCAATATACAAAAATGCACAAGTTGGTCAAACAAGTCTCAAATTTTATATGGCAGATTATTTCTCAGTTTCATGACCTTATACCTCACTATTGTGGATGAAAATGAAAAGCCATTCAGTGAAATTAGAATAGCCCAGCCCACAGAGCTGTCACATCTGCCCTCTCTTTGCTCCAGCGACTGATGGGTGCCTGCTTGTTGGCCAGGAACCAAAGTTAGAAACTGATGTGAATGTGCTACCACAGACCAGAGCCATCCTCAGCTGGCTGCTACTAAGTACATCTTATATGGGAAGAGCAAGCATTTCTAGGTAAATAGATGCACATTGAGACCATAATCTTAAGTGAAGTAAATCAGACACAACTGTTTAAATATTCCATTGTTTCTCAGATGTGAGAAGCTGAAAATATAAATAAGGACAAAAATGCATATTAGATATAGGGAAATGGGAAGAAAATGTTCACCTGGAAAGGGGAACAAGGAAGGATAAGGGGAAAGGAAGGAATGAATAACAAAAAAGAGAGTAGAAGGGGAAAAATCAAAGCTTTTGCAAATAAGGAGGGAAAGAGGGATTGGAGGGAGGGAATGGGAAAAAAATCAAGATATATTATGTATAGGTACAAATTCTCTATGATGAATATTGTCATTATTTAGATCTAAAATATATCCATATACATAAAAATTCAGAATTATGGCTAAGATATTTTTTCAATGGATACAGACAACTGACTGATAACTACTAAAGCATCTTTTGGCAGTTGCTCAGAGAGAGGGAGAGAGACAAAGGGACAGAGAAAATGACAGACAGAGAGACAGAGAGAGAGACAAAGAGGAGGGAGACAGAAGGAAGATGGAGAGAGAGAGAGAGAGAGAGGCTGTAACCCTCTCTAACACTGAAGGTTATACTCTCATTTCCAACTCAGCACTCAGCCACAGAAGAGAACCCTGCAGCTTTACCTGACATCCTCCCACCCCTCCACTGCAGGAATTTTTCCATGTCAGCTTGGTAAATTGGTCTAATTTTAAAATCACATAAACTTCGGAAGTCACGATCTGGTGCAGTGTAATGTCTCAGTTCATGTTCTGTCTGCCATTCAGTGGGTCCTGACATGTTTCTCTACACCCATCTAAGCTGTGTGTTCCCAACCCTAGGGACAATGGAGGGTGACTACTTAGCAAGACATCACACTCTTCTCAGGGTCATAAGTTTTGTGGGAATTTTGACTCTGTTCACTTCTGGCAGCTACTTAGGCCAGCCTAAACCTCTGAACCATGCTGAAGGCCTAGTAGCAACTGAAAGACCAAGAGCCACAATTTCTGGTCCCAGATAGTTGATCTAGGTCAGCAGGAGAACAAGCGGCTGTTATGTCTGAGTACATTTTCCTTCAGGGCAGCCACATGGATGCATAAAGCAGGAGAAGCAAAAAGGATAATCCATGATTCATTAGCTGATTGAAGGCAAAGTCAGAGGAAGAAACAGCATTCCCAGGCTGCTCTAAGTGCTAGAAAGCTGTAAGGACCTGTTGCGGACACCTTCCTCTAGGACTGCCCAGAGTATCCTCTTTAGGACCCAGTGCAACTTTCAAATGAAGCTCTTCCTCAGAGGTGGCATCCAGCAAAGCTAGCTTTGTTGAAGGGCCTCTGGACAAGTCAGTTTCCTAAAAAGCCGTGCACTTTGTGAATTGTGCACCTTATTTTTAAGGTAGCATTATTTTATTATAGGTAATATGGCCCCTGATGTTCATTGCAGTGTGTGTGTTAGAGACACACACAAGCAGATTCCGCCTTCAGAAACTCACAAGCACCCCGAGTTGATTGATGGAAACAACCCTTATTCTGCATGATTAGAATGAGTTTTCTATAATCAGCTAGCAAGTTTGAAGGACTAGTTGTAAGCCAAAATGTTCTGCTCAGTACCTATGCTTGCATTTTTATATTGCTTTCAAATTTTAAAGAAATTTTACTGGATGCATGTTATGATTTGTGAATACCTTTAGCAATGTTAAATCTGTATAAATAAAAATCTGATTTTAGCTCAAGATTTTGACTAATGTGTACTAAGTGCCAAACCACAGACTTGAAAGGTATGTTCTAGTAAATTAATTCCATAAGACTTTTCATATTTAAAGTGATACATTAGGGTTTGGCTGTAGTATTTGACATGGAGGGAATAGGTACAGAAACTTACAGCAATTTGTGTTATGTACTACTCAGTTATTTTTCATTAAAACATAAAATTAGCTCCCAATATATGGTCTCAGGTTACCCAGCTACATAGAAATCCAGTTCCTTCTCTCCTAGCCTGTGTTTTCGTGTGGCATTAATCCCTTGTGAATGTCTCTCCCTGAGTGGAGGAATCCACTGTTTTCATACAAAATTTTTAGTAGTTTTTATTAGAGTGAGCTTCGCCTAGGCAACAGGAACTAAAACGTTCACAGTGCTAAATCTGTGGTCCTGACAGATCTAATTCCAATCCGTTTCTTATTTCATCTAGGTTTTGTGCTTGTGAGAATTTGAAACACTCTTCAGCCTGCCAGTGCCTCTCCCTCACTTGGCTGTTGACCCATTATGAACTAATTGACATCAACTTTTTTCTAAATATATTAGCTTTATTTTGATGTTCTTGACAAATTTCAGTATTTTCTTCTTTCTTGTGCATAATAGATTTCACTCAGTCTTTGGAAAGATGAGTATTTCCAAACATATTTCCTTATATAAAAGAAATCTATTTTTGTCCATCTTTTTTATTTTATTTATGGGTCTCTGCTAGTAAAATGTAATTCTGACATGAGAAAAAGTGTCTTATTCCAATTTGTTGGGCTAACCTATGTTTTAAAAGCATCTCTTTCTTCAATCCTTTCTGAACAGCGATAGGTAGCCCAATTGTTTATTTGTTAGATGTCTCAAAGCACGTGAGAGATTTCTGTATTTTTCACTGCACCATGTTTCATTCAATAAGAGTTACTTTAATTTATCTTCAACTTCTACCACGAGAGAGGTACACACACTCAGCCTTAGGTGATCCTGTTTTTAACATACAAACATACGTCTATTACCCTTCAAAGCAAAAGACTTCTGTGTCTATAAGATCTGCTTTATATGCACAAACTTAATCTAGAAGAGTCTCAGGCCAAGTCCAATTTTTTTTCTTACAAATCCCAGTGGGTTCCTAAGAAGGAAAATGCTGGGTCAGGTACACACCAGCGCTAGTGTTCTCAAAGTTTCCTGAAACTAGACCCAGCTTGCTTCAGACCGACCAGTTTGTACTTTGCAAGACCATATACATTGTTCTGTCCCAGATCAAGTTCCCGCAGTTTTACAGGCTTGCTTCATAAAAAATTACCACAGTAGTAGGCAGCTGTGTCACCATGTCAACAAAATCAGTGTCAAGAACAAAACACATTTTTACAGTGTTCTCCTGCCTTCTAAATATTCTTTCTATTTCATATTCTTGCTTTGTAACCTAGTGACAACAAAATATCTTCAATAAGTCTATCATGATTTGAACAATGAATCACTACTATAAGGCAATATTGGAAATCCACACATTATATTAGCTTTCCCATGGCTGGGACATGGGAAAACCAACACCCACAGCTTAAAGGAGGAGAGGCTTATTTGGCTCAGTTTCATAGAATCCAGTCTACAGGCTGGCTCCAACGTAGGAACACCGTGATCGACGGGTGAGGTATCTCAAAGCTGCTCGGTTTGTGCAGCAAGGAAGCTGAACAGAGGAGCAGTGCCAAAGAGGAAGGGGTCAGAACCACATAGAGTTCCCAAAGCCATGCCCCCAAGGCCCGCCCAATACATACAGGTGTGGTTCACTAATCTCCTAGGGAGGACCCAACCCCATCAAACTGACAATTAAGCTTCAGGATCACATATAAGCATTATAGCGACAGTGTCATAAAGCATGTCTTCCCTCTTCTGCTTTAGTATCATCTTAAGACTCTTATCTTTTTTTATTTATTTATTTATTTATTTTTTGTATTTTTAGGGAAGGGTCTACAGGGTGTACAGGATCTCACTACTAGATTGGACTCGTAGTGATCCACCTGTTTATAGCCTCCCAAGAGCTGGGAGTACAGGTGTGCACCACCATGCCCAGTCTCAATTGCCATCTCAGTGCATCCCGGGGGCGAGATTGGCACAGCAGGCCCAGGGATTGAACCCCCAGCCCCTGCACCTGCTTGCAGGAGCTTTAATCTGCTGAGCTATTTGGTCGGCCCAAGAGTCATATATCTTGAAATACATTCTAGAACCATTTTCTCTTGAAAATCATTTCTACTTAAAACTCTTCCACTTAGACCAAGGGAGAATGTGTTAATTTTTTAGCATTGCCTCTTACATATTTTTGCAATGAGGAAACCCAGGCCCGTCTTAATTTCTCTGTCAGAAGACATTGAGTACCTCTCTAATATCCCTGGTTTCATCTGCAAAAGAATAATATTGGAGACAAAGTCTGGCAGTAGGGCTATGTATCTCATTGCCTCTGCTATCAGCAATCTCCTAGATGGCATGAGATTAGGGGAGAAACTGGTATGATAGCAGAGAAGCTATTAAATCACCTCAGTGACAGAAGATGACCCTAAATATACTTCTAATCTCCCTTCTTTCCTTGCCTCGCTTACATATGAAAGCCTATTGAACTATTTTTGAGCTAATAGAATTCCTGTGGTCCATGACTATACGTGTACTGTGCTGTCCTTTCTCCATACATTTGTTTTAGAAGCACTTATGCAATGCCTACTGCATGTCCGCATGTCCCTTCCAAGTCTGGTTTTGGGGCAGTTTCAGGAGTGTCAGTCAGGGTTTTCTTCCCTGATTGGTTGGGTTGTATATATACATAGCTATGGATACAATTAGCTCCTGGGCAAAGATGTTGTAGCCAAATTCATACTGTCTGTCCTGGCTCAGGTCAGTCTGTCTGTCCCTCAGCTCCCCTTCTCACTGAGCACCATATCAAAGTGCTTTGGTTAGATAATATGTTTGCTTCTTCAGATTTCCTAAGGTCATTTTAAGTGAGCCTTGATCCTTCCCAGGGGAAAGAGATGAGACCCATCTGCTGCACTGGCTTGTTTGAGAATATAAGATATTCTACTGCCTTCATGGTAACCACTAAGCCCACTGAGAAATGATTGATTCATTTTTCCCATCTATTTAAAAAGGCAAACATGAATATAACTGAGTTTTGGGTTTATTAGGCTTATATGGATTTTTCTTAAGACCTGTGAACTGTGCCTGGTGCTTTTGAGTCAGCCTCCTCTTGCACTCTTCCTGGAACCTTGGGGTGTTCCTTTTTTAATCTGTGCTCTTCCCGTGCTGTGGTATCTTGTGACTTTGGAGAAGTTGGGTGTTGCTGTCATCCCAGCAGGTTGTCCTCCCAGTGTCAGTGTGATAAATTTGCTGTCTGCACAATGGGGAGAAAATAGATCAGATGGCACTTGCTCTATTTGGGTTCCCACTTTCATTCACAGATCAGCAGTGGAGATATAAAAAAATTTTCCATTAATTTTTCCATCTGACACAAGAGCTGGTTGGTGGGAGGAACACCTGGACCTACGCCAGACCTCTGAAAAGTGGGCTCTTGAAAGAGGCCACGGGAAAGCACTGCCTATGTGTTAGGTGAATTGGAACAGCTGAGAGGTACTGAACTTGCAGACATAGAAAGAAAAGTGGAACACTGAAAATAATCATGCAAAATGCCAACGTGCACTCTGCAGGGCCAGAGACCTGCAAGAACTAGAAATCACCATGAGAATATAAGATTGGAGGTCACTGGTTCAAGGTAGGGGATAACTGAGCATTAGCAAAAAAAAAAATAGGACCAGTCCCTTTCCCTTAATGCGCTCTGTTGCTTGTCATTAATTGTCTCTTTCCAGGCCCTGTGGGGTCTAGCTGGGTGGGGAGAGAGGTCCAGGCTGCATGTGAGGTGTAAGAGGAAGAGTCCACCACACCTTCAGTGCTGTGAGGATGTGTGGATCAAGGGTGCTAATGCTGGGCTTAAGCATCTTCCTTTGTCAAGCATGAGATGCCTAAAGTCCTTTCCATGCAGAGATTGTGTGGCAGGGATTGGTGTCTTCTCGTTTTTCCCATGTGTGGCAGCAGAATTGATAGAGAGGCAGCGAGTGAGTGAGACATTAGTTCTAAAGCTTTCAAGGGAAAGGAGAATCAATCATGGCTGTTCTTTGCTTCTGTGAGTTTTGGAGAAATCTTGAGGAAAGTGAATCACAGATCCAGAAAGATGGCTCTGAGAGCAGAGAAGTTCCTGCTGAGCACACACTTCATACCGATTCCTGAGATGAAAAGTCCAATGTAGCTGAGAAAGTCTGACTGTGCATCCAAACTGCCCAGAAAGCACAAACCTTCAAGTCAGATCTAGAAAAATGGCCCAGCCTTTTGTATTTCTATTGTTTTTTTTTTCATATTTATTCCACTAGTTGTTCTGGCCTGTAGGAGGAACTGAGGACCACTTCTCTCAGACGAATCTTGAGATGTTTAATGATGCTGTTTCCCTCAGCACAGTATCGGGTCCAGAGAGAAGACTGAAGTGTCAGGCAGTCCTGTTTTCCTTTCCACCCACAAGCCTATGCGTACACAGAGCCTTTCACCAGCTCCAGGGCCTTTACGTGTACTGCAAAAGACATCAAGCCTTCTCTTTCTCTTAAGAATATAAACTTGGTCTCAAATTTATTATGTGGATATACAGAGACCAGGATGACTCTGTTTCCATATAGCAAGATAGTAGTTGGGACCAGGACACTAGGGATAGAAGAATGAAGAAATGGAGAGAAGTTGGTGAGGTAGGACGTTGAAGTGGGAAAATAAAAGAATAAATTTAAGAAGTTCAGGAAAGAGGAAGGAGAAGAAGAAGGTCAGAGAGAAAACTGTGATCAGTTTGACCTTATATTTTCTAACCCACACGTGTAGAAGTGTTTGTACACAGTAGGACTGGCCATGGGGTTTAGGGTGAAAACTTACTCCTGTTTGCTATTGTAACATAGCTTGGATAGGCAGTGATTGTACTGTATGGAGAGAAACAGGTTAGAGACAGTGTTCAATTTTTCATGTCAAGGTAATCTGACCTTTCAAATGTTAAACTCTGCAGAAAATATTCAATATATACTACCTTTGGCGAAAATAAATAGTTGGCCAGTGTTCTCAGCCCTTCGTCTATGTGGCACTGACCCCCATGTCATTGGAGATCTGACGAGTAAGGGAAGAGAGTGGGTGGTTCAAAAAAACGTAATGACTTCAAAGCAAATTTGGCTCACAAGATCCTATTATGTGAAGAATGAACTTGCTTTGAATGAACTTGCTCATTCGATTCTTAGAAATCGGTAGGCTATAGGCAAAGGGGAAAAAATTAATTCAGGAAGAAAATTAGAGCCTTACCTCTTTCCAAAGTGGGTTTTCCATCAGTCTAAATGTCACTAAGGCCCCGACAAACACTTCAGGTTGATTTCCTCTTTTTAAAGGAATTACGCGTGAAGTATGTGCCAGGGCTGCCATTCTGCCGGCTGCTGCCCTGTGGTCCGAAGAGCAGAGCATTTGAGTCCAGGTCCAGCCTACGGGCATCCCAGCCGCTGCCTGCTTCCCCTCCGCAGAGAACCCTCATCCTCTGCCTCTGAAGCACTGTTGGCGATGTCCAGGCTTAGAGGAAATCTCACAGTCATTTAATTTTTCCCCAATCACAATGCACTGGGACAGAGGGTAGGAAAATGTATGTATTATTTAGAACCTTGCATATCAACATTTTGTTTTTTTAATGGTTATTATTACTTTTTGTTTCTTTGCTTGGTTCTGGAAACTGAACTCAGGCTCTTCCATACAAGTATGCACTTACCACAGGTAGGCTCAGCCAAAAATTTCTCTTGAAAGAGTTGTAGTTAGCACGGCAGTCAGAGCAGGGCCACACCAGCCAGGGGCTTCTCCTCCACCAAGAGTTCAGTGCCACCAGAAGGAACCAACCCAGAGTACACAGGACTCCTCTGAGTCCCTAGCTCTCTTAAGCCTTTCCTTACCCTGTGGGTCAAGCCTGTGTGAAGCAAGTAGGCCTTTTCCTGGCATTGTTCTCTCACTCGCTGCTATATGGGTTCTTCCTGCTAATGCTGCTCCTGACTCAGAATTCATTGTTTCCTGGCTGGTGAGATAGCTCAGCAGAGTAAACGCCTGGCAAGCGTTTACTTAGGCAAGCACAGGGACCCGGGTTCATCCTGCACCACACACCGCACTGGCCCCAGCCCCGGGCATGCTGAGCCAGCCACTAAGTCCAGGTGTGGTAGCATGCACCTGTAATCCCCGCACTGGGGAGGCTGAAAACAGGAGGATCGTGTGAGCCCAAGCTGTGTAGTGAGACTCTGTACCAAATATAGATTTTTAAAAAAAGTTCTGGTTTCCTGAATGAGACTCTGACCTTCTTCCTGCTGTCCTAAAGAACTTCTCCATGGCTATGAGGTTATATATGATGTAACAGATGTAAAGAGAATGGGACAGCACAGGTGTCCACCAGGGACGAATCCTACTAGATGCTTCCCACAGGGAATGTTGGCTGGGTGTACATAAATTATACACTGGAGGAGTGGTAAATCCTGGCATGTAAGGGGTCAGGGTGTGCTTTGCTTTCTTTTTTCTCTGTAGAAGCAAAGTGTATATATTTTCAAATTAAGAAGTACATAGAGGGTTGGGGAGATGGCTCAGTGGCATAGGTGCCTGCCTGGCAAGCACAAGGTCCTCAGTTTGACCCCTAGTACCAATAAATAAATAAATAAAATTAGGAAGTAGAAGGAAAGCCTCTGTATGTATTACCTTGAGCACCTGCTGCTCTGTGCTCTGCATGAGGACATAGGGGACCACACTGGGGCGTGGAAAGAGGAGACCCTGGATCCATGTGCATCAGGAGTGCAACAGCAGTTGGATGGTGACTGTCGTGCATCCCGTGCCCCAGTGCAGCCACTGTCTCGCTGTGTGAGGTGGGGCAGTTCCTTTATACCTTGTAACCACTGACATTTAGGCCTCTCTTCTCAGGAAGACAACTGGTGTCTTAGTAAGAAAGTCAGGCCCACCGAATTTGGGGGGTGGGGCTGCCAGCTGCATCTTCCTCCTCTTTCCTGAACTTCATTAAAATTCTGTTTCTTGGTTTTGGCTTTTAATAAGAGGCTCAGGAAAGTTGCTGAGAACACAGCACCCTCAGTTCAAGCGCCTTTGTTGCAGGGGTTGGACTGGCCTGGTGGATGTCTTCAAGGGGAGATCTTCTCAGGGTGTGGTCACAAAGCTATCTACAGCCTGTGACTCTGACACCTCTCACTGTTAGCCTTAGATTCCAATTAATCTACCTATTATGAGAAGAAAATCAAAAAAGATGGCCTATGTTTGTTGACAGGGGACATAGGAATGGAGATGGCCCTCTTTCTGACCAAGACACTTACCTTACTTTAAGGCAGGGTACCGGATGGAAAAAAAGGTGCAGAGGTAGGTTAAGCATCGTGCTGTTGGCTCTCTGGGGCTTCACCTAATTTCAGGGAACTGGGTGGCTGTCATGGACCTACTGAACTCCTGGCATCCATTGCACTAGCACTGTGTCTTAGTCATGAGCCATACTAATCTGCATGTGTCTCTACTATGCTTCCTGACTCCAGTGTACTACAACAGAGTCCTTCTTTTATAATTATTAAAGAGGAAACATTGTCCCTGTTACCAGGTGTTTACAATCCAAGACCTGTTTGGAAAATGACCATGAGTTACTTTGTTGTCATCTTATCTAGAGAGGTGATGTCCAGCTCTCTCTACATCTGTACTAAAAAGCAGCTCGTGTGAGTGGGGGATTTGGCCAGAAGGGCATTATCTTCTAGTCTGAAGTGCAGGGAAAATTGAAGGTGGGTGAGGACACCTTGGCAAGCCTGAAGTAATAAAGAACCATGATCAAAAGTGAGAGAGCAACAGGACAGTCAGAGCAGCCAGAGGATTGGGGCTCCAAGGAAGAATGAGTCACTGTAGCCAGAGACTCCTCCCACGGAGTCTGGAGCTGACCTGCAGAGAGCTGGAAGGAAGAGTACTCATCGATGCACTGTGAGTACCAGCAGCCTCTCTGGAGTTGCTTGTGACATGGACGAGGCTAGACTCTGGAGCCAGCCTCTAAAAGCCAGAATGCTGCAAACGCATCCCTACGTGCCCTTCAGGAGGCCACCTCAGGCACTAAGGGTTCTGACAAATCACCTACACCAAAGATTTAATGCCTAGACAAAATGCTTTTATGGCACTCCATTTCAATGCAGGCAATATGTCTCCATCAACATATACACCCAAACAAATTTAGAGAAGGATAAAGGCCAATGATTCTGCAACCAGCCAAGTGGCTATTTCATTTTTGTAGGTTTCTTTCTCATTTTTGTGTATACACAGGCATTTTGTACTCTGCTTCTGTTTTCACAGTGGCATATGATAAACAATTTTCTATTTGCACATAGCCTCTGTAATTGCTTCTTTTAATGGTTGCAGAGTACAAAATCCTGAAGAATTTACCAGGATTTACTAGGTAGTATTTTCTGTGCATATTTAGGTTCTTTCTAGGGTTTTCATAATGCTTTTATCACAATTGTACGTGCACATGTTGCATCTCTTGAATTATTCCCAGGAGAATGATTACAATGGCATTTACAGACTTCCTTATGCCCTTTGGATATATTGTCATATCACCTTGCAAAAGGCTCTTCTCAGAGCCACCTTTCACAGTGTCCTATCAGCTAAGTTCCAAATCTAACAGCACCTATTTTCAGTTTTGCTAATTCTGTAGCTGTAAAGTGATATATCCAATTCCTTTAACTGTCATTTTTTCATTACTAAAACAGATACAGTTTCTTCCATATGTTTTAATTTTAACAGTAGATGATTCACGTATTCATATCTCTCACCTATTTCTGCATCTTGCTTTTTCCCAAGTCCCCATGAGCTATTAGCCCTTTTGTCATAACAATGCAGATCTTCTGTATTCTGTTAGATGTTGCATTTCTGTTATTCTAAAGCCCAGACATTTGGATTTAATCATATTTGCTTTTTATTTCCTTCGAATGTATCTGTTACTTCAAAGCACAGATAAGAATGATGTCTATAAAGGATGTAGACTATTTTATCACATGCTAGTTCTACAATTTCATTTTAAAATGAAATATTTAACTCTATTATCCATCCAGAATCTTAGGTTCTTATATTCACATGTTTCCTTTGTCTCTTCCTGAATGCTTTTCGAATTTGCTATCCACATAGCACAGAGACACGTGCTTAATACGCCTGCCTTTTTATTATTGTGTTGAAAATCTGCTTTATCATGTGCAATATTTTCATAAGTCATATCTGTTTATGTACTACTTATATTGTACTGCATTCTTCTCTTTCAATTCATGCCAGAGTGAGTGAATTAATCTCATTTCATGGCATTTCTTAAAATTCAGTTCCTTCTCAGAATAAAAATTCTTGTTACACATCTCCAAATTAATTTAATAGCAACTTTATTGAATTCTAAAATATGCTATTGGAACTTTAATTATATTATAGTACATCTATGAGCAAAATTTAAGAGAATGGCATTTACAAAATCAAATCAAATTTTAGGCAGCATTTTTATTTCCCTATAATATTCCACTCACCCAATTAAATTTTTAAAAGTTTATTATTTTGTAGTGATTCTGAGTAGAATTTTTTGTGATGGCTTCTTTCTGAGTTTACTGAGCTCCTTGCTATTATTTATTTCTGATGTTGAGTGTTATTGTTTATAAATAATAAAACAGCAGCATTTTTTCACTCACTCATGCCAAAAGACATGCAAATCCCTTAGTTAATATAAGGGTTCCATTGTGTGTAGGATATGCTCTGTAACCTTCTAGAAAGAACTCTTCCATATTGTGATGGTGTGAGAGGGCACAGAAGTGAGATGCAAAATGAAGGAAGATTTAAAACACGTATGCATGTCCAGAAAATGACTTCATATACTATATAAGTTCCCAGGAACATGACCTGAAGCTAATCAGGTTATGTTGGGTTCCCCAAGTAGTTTTCCTGGGGCATTAGACTTTTTCTTGGAACCCAGGACCCCAAAGTAGAATTTAGGACTTCAGATTATAAAATATGATGATTTAAAGATCTAGCAATCTTGAAGCGTTTATATGTGACTAGACAGAAGGTGACTCCTCCCCCTGCTTAGCTGCTATATCTGGTTTACCTTACTGGGAGGCAGTGTCCTCCAGGAACTACAGAAAGAAATGTCAGTGATGCAAATTAATTTTGAAATTACAAGTGGAATGATTGAATTAATGATCTAGGGAACAATTTTCCTCCTCTGGACAGGGAGTCCGGCCCTTTTCCATGACCTGTCCTCATCCTGTGAAGTAGTACCAAATACTTTCCTTCTGCTAATAATGACAGTCAAGTTCATTTGTGGCAGGGACAGCACTGCCATTCTGATAGTTTCACAGTGTTGAGGCCTAGATCCCTCTTAATGAATGGATGCATGTAATTCTCCATGTATCGTAATCACATCTTTTTTGAAACATTTGTCTACAGTGAATATCAAATAGGGCAAACAGATTGTAGACTTATATTTAGCTGCAAATTCAAACCCAAACTCACTGCTCACAAGCCTATCGTGTGAATTAAGCCTACTCTTTATTCCACAGCCCTGTGTCTTGCCTGGACTGTGAGAATGGCCTGACTTAGCGCCCTCCTCTGCCCCTTCCTCCTGCCATGTGGGGGCACCACAACTGGGACTCACATCACGTGATTTAAGCCTATCTTAAATTCTCATTTCTGACTTGCCTCGTGTTTTGTAATTACAAAATGGCACTATTTACTCACTTATTTTGGAACTATTTAGTGTACATCTTTTATATATCTGGCTCTGACAAAAACAACATTGTGTGTCAGATGACACACAAAGACCTAATTCTCATGGGGCTCATACCACAGGAGAAACAAGGGTAAATACAGGTCAGAAACAACTTATAATGTCACATCAGCTAATAAGAATGCCACTGGAAATAATAAAGCAGGAAACAATAAATGTGATATAGTGATTGTTCTTTCGAAACATGATCAGATATATTTTCCTAAGGAGATATCAGCACAGAAATGAATGATGGTGGGAATGAGCTTTGAGAACAGTTCAGGAAGAGCATTACAGCCTTTGCAGAGGTCCTGAGATAGAACCACTTACCTGAGACATAAAGACACCTAGTCCAATAGGAGCAAGGGACCCTTGGTGAGCATGCCAGTGATGGGTGGACTCAGAGAGGTGTGAGGGACTGTGTAAAGTTCAGGAAACTACACTCAGCAGGTAGAATCTAAACAACACTCTAGAATAAGAACCACTTACCTGAGACATAAAGACACCTAGTCCAATAGGAGCAAGGGACCCTTGGTGAGCATGCCAGTGATGGGTGGACTCAGAGAGGTGTGAGGGATTGTGTAAAGTTCAGGAAACTACACTCAGCAGGTAGAATCTAAACAACACTCTAGAATAAGAATGGTTTTTCAGCCTTACAAAGATTATTTCAAATAAGAGAAAGAGAACTATATGATACAGCTCATATGCACTCCACAAAGCCTAAAAAAATAGCTTTTGGCCCCTTAACATTTGCAGTTCTTAGAACATGGTCTGTGAGGGCACAGTAAGCACTTCGCACCTCTGAGCAGGAGAGGAAGCCTCTGGGGCAGGGGAGGGTTGAGCCACAGCATCAAGTGGTGTGTCCCAGTTGTGGTGTCCCCACATGGCAGGAGGAAGGCACTAAGTCTCACAGTCCAGGCAAGACGCAGGGCTGTGGAATGGACAAGAGCGGTAGCAGCAGGGTGCTGAATGTATTTTGAAAGTGGCACCAAATGTTGCTTTTGACTATGGAATGTGAGAATTGAAGAGTAGTAAAGGATGGCCACGAGACCTTTACTTTACTCACCCCTGCTAATATTATGGAGCCGAATGAGAGAACTGTCCATTCTACGCCCTGAGGCTTCATCTGTCCTCTCGTCCACCTTTGCGCAGTCAGAGTTCCTCCCTAAAGCAAAGTTTTGGTCTTGAAGGGAAGGCATTTCAAGAACCTACCCCAGGGGCCTGTTAGCTGTGGGGCAGGATCTACCCACTGGGCTTTTCCGTCCTAGCCCTGAAAGTCTCCAGATGTCCCACTCACCAGTGCCAATGCCAACCAGTGGACAGCCACAGGCCCCATCACCTGTAACTCCTGTGACCAGTATCCTCCAATCCCTGTTTCCCGTAGTCTCTAGTCTCTGTGACCCATTGTCTCTAATCTTTGTGACTCATCACCTCTAATCCCTGTGACCTCTCATCCCAGCCTTCACTCCAGCCTCCTCTCTCTCAGCATCAGTACACGTCACAGTCTGTGCTTGCTCTGTCTTGCAATAAAGCTCTTTCCTAAGACATCTTTCTTCCTTCTGAGTCTATGCCACCGCTGTTTCCCATGTTGAATGGGTATGATGGTTTTATTTTTTTACTTGATTTTTTTAATACCATTTTTATGTCCCCTACCGAGCTTTAGAAAAGGAGATAGTATGGCATATACCATTCTCTTTATGAAGGCCCGACTTGGAACCTGTATGACTTTGGGAAAGTTGCTAATTGCTTTAAGCCACAGTTTACATAGCCATACAATGGGATCATTACCATGGTCCTTACTGATGACGCTTGCCATCCTCACATTGTGTGCAGTAGTCAGATAGGGACATCATAAAGAGCTACATTGGCTCAAGATCTGTCTTCAAATCTAAGTGCACATCTCCTGGCCCCCTTATCAGCTGTGACACGTGCCATGTGACACCTGATCTCCTCCAGCACCACGTTCCTCGAACACAAGCTCAAGGAAGTCATTCCTCCCTTGAGAAGTGCTGTGGAGACCTGGTGATGTGGGCTGTGTCATGATCACCACAACAGCTACCAAGGCTCTGCAGGACAATCCCTGTGCCTCTCATAACGATCATTTGTGAAACATGGGCATTCCCTTGAAGACTGGTTCTTAAAGTCTCCCTGGCCCAGCAGCGTCCGTGTCACCTGGCACTTGTCAGAAGCACACACTGTCAGGCTCACTCTGTAGAGTCTGTATGACCTGGCATCACCAGAACCCAGGGCCACCTCCATACGAGACAGGCAGTTGGGGGTAGGAAGGTTCCTGGGTTCTGCCTCCTCAATTCCGGTGGGCACTCACCTCCCTCTGCTTTCCTAGGAGAGGAGTCAGGCTCTTTAGTGCTGCTTTTTGGGCTTAGTATCTCTTGAACTTTGACGTTACTTGATTCCAGAGCTGATACGGATTCGGAAGAGCTGGAGGGGGCCAGGGAGGTAGCTCAGTGGCATAAGCACCTGCCTCGCAAGCACAAGATCCTGATTTCCATTCCCAGTACCCTTCTCCCCTACCACAAAAAAAAGGAGGTGGAGGAAGGAATGGCACACAGCTAACAGTGTGAGACACAATTTAGTCAATTGTTTTGTTTAAGGCACAGCCTGGCTCAGGAAGATGTGCCTTCTGAAGCCTTCAGGAGCTGCTGGTTAACTTGCAAGAACTCAAATGTTTAGGGACAGTTTCAGTTAGACTGACAAGATGAGAAAATTATTTAGTGTGCTTAATTTTGATGTGAGGTGTTGACACATTTGTAAATATAGAAACTAGAGTCAATGCAAATGATACCACAAATTTTGGAAATATTGTGAAGCTCACTGTAATTCCTACATGCTACTGAAGTCTGGAGAATGCTTAAATATCTCTATAGCTATATAAAGAAAGTATGGCTGCATTTATATTTAGTTATCAGTTCTTCTGGAGCATGATACCATGCTTATCTTCCTTTCTCTTCTTCAGGCTCATTGTGTAACATGAAAAAAATCATCTCTTTGACATAGTGATTCTCTTAATCCAAGGAGAGGTGGAGTAGAATCACTCAAGGAGGATAGGCTTCCTAGGCTACTGCCTTCCTCTGTTCCGTACTGTTCCTGCTATGATTGCAGAGGAGCCCTGGGCTAGGCCAGATCTTCAGACAGCCCATGGGGCTACAGGACTGCTGCTCTGAGTACAGGGTGACAGGGGCAGGGCAGTGTTGGGAGTCCTCAGTGGGTGTTATCGTAGGCTTTTGGCTTCTCTTTTGTGCAGTTTTGAGGAGGGAAAAGCAAAGCTGGATGAACAAAACTTTTTGACAGTCTAGGGATAGGTTATTGCAGTGAGGGTAGGTTAGTGAGGTTAGGACAGTGGAGACAGGTTAGGCGAGAGAGATGTGTGAGAGGGCAGATGATGCCAAACAAATTCTAGAATTTTCTGTAGTGTTCAGTTTTCCATTCCATTTTCTCACTTACGACTGGAGTAAATTATAGTTTGGTTTCATGTGTACTGTTCGCCATAGCAGTGTGTGGCTGGCTCTCTTGTATCTCCGTCTGTGCTGTTGGGCTCCCAACAGAGAGGCGATGGGCAAAGTGCAGCCGCTGGCCAGGTGAAGATTCCAGGTGGTCTTGCCACTGAGGACCTATTGAGTTCCCAGGTTCGAAAACATCTCTTGCTAGAGAGGCTGTGAAAGAAGACCCAGGTCAGGGAAGGGCAAAGGGGACAGGCCTCGAGACAAGGTGCAGCACGCAAGCGTGCAGCTGCCCCCCGAGCTGCCCTCCTATGGCCGGGCTGTGGTTTCATCATGATTATTTCTCTCTCATTCTGAATGCTTCTGAGAAGTTTCAAACCAAGGTAAGCAATGCCTACGTCATTTACCTGCTTCTCTGGTGGAAGAGCCCTAGGTCTCTGCGGACTGAGGTATGGCCCCAGGTCCTCTGCCAAGGCTGCTGCATGGCTGTGGTCACAAGACCCCCTTCTGCCCATCAGCCAGCCCCTTGCTCTCTGCTGGAATGATTTCCTGAGAAGCTTGGCAATGAGTCTTCACCTCGGAGTCTGGCTCCCAGAATCTGTGCTACTTTGCAGTCAGAGAAGCTACAGCTGGGACCCACTGATGTTTTTCCTCATTCCCACAGGCAGCACAAGGCGGTGGTCACAGGACCTTGTTGTACGGCCATGCAATTCTCCTGCGGCACTCCTTCAGTGGAATGGTAAGTACAACCCCATTCAAGGAGACACAAGATAAAAAGGAGAGCAGAATAAGAAATAGCTGCCCCATGTTAGCACTGGGAGCAATGTAGAACAGAAGTAATCATGGTTCTATACTGTCAGCATTGCCTTCATTTCAGGTGCCTCAAACTTCAGAAATATATTTGTATTCACTTAATGTCTTACATATGTCCACTGTATTAGGGAAAGAGCCATGTCATTTTATTTAACTTCACTAAACCTAATCCCAACAAGCAAAATTCTTAAACATGCTAGATGCTCAATAAATTTTTGGTCAGTTCGCAACTGGTCAAATGCACCTGGGAACACATGCTTTCATTAGCATATAAGGATAACCAGCAGAGAAGAAAGAGCTATCAAACCGGGACTCTGCCACAGTTTTCCTGCTTTACCCAGCTACACAAAACGGAATGATGTCCAGGGCCTTCACTCCTGGAGGAATTTGATGGTATTATGCTAATCTAGAAGCAGGAGGAAGATGAGGGATAAGACAGTAACAGAAAGCTGATCAGGCTGTAACTAATTAGGGACTTGCAACCCAAATAACCAGAATGGTATAACTAGGTAGAATACACAGCAAAGTTTTAATAAATGTAACTTATAAATACAGATACTACAGATCTTTTGCAGGGAGAATTAAGAAGAATATTAATGCTCACAATGCAAGAAGATTTACCCTCAATTTTTAGGTGTATTATTTTCACTCTTTAGCAGCTCAGGAAGATGAGTCTTTTTTTCTGTAGCCCTGAGGCATAACTACAGGACTTTATTTTCACACATTCATGCCCACAACATCATGCAAATTCACCTCAAAAGCTAAACCGTTAGATCACCAGCAGGATCAACAGTTGCCTCCTAAATTATTTGTTGCAGCATTTTGTCCAAGTACTGGCAAGTGGCAGACCTTTCAGCCCGAATGCTCATTTGTTGTAGTTCTTTCTGGTAAAAGGTAGAGCACAAGAAATGACCAAGTGTCTTTGACTAGGAGATTGGGACTCTCAGAGAGTAGGGAAGCACTGTACCCCATCTGTCTCTGGGGCTGTCAGATGATTATTTATCTTTTAGAATCTATTTCTCATCCATTAGGCAATTAAACTTGTATGCCTCCCTTTTTCTACTGCAGTAAAATAAAGCCTCAAACATGAATAACTGCTATGAGGACAATATGCAACGTATTAATTATTGTGACTCTCCTACTGACTTGTGTTGAAACTGTCTCATTGATATTTCTTTCTCAATAAAATTAATTTTTTAAAAAACCCTCAAGTGGCACACCACTTCCGTCTTGAAAGACTCAGGCTGGGACGCTGGCAGAGACAGGGAGAGTCCTGCTCCTTAGTGTTGTGTTCGTTTCTCTTCACAAAGTCCCAATGAACAAAATTCTGCACTGGCTACTTCCCTTGAAGAGCAGCAGTGAGAATAGAGTCAGTAAAATGTAACTTTCAGTGATTTCCATCTTCTTGCAGAGAGCTAGAAATGCAGCTCAAAAAGCATGTTCCCCAGAAGTCTCTGCCTGAACCCCGTGCTGTCTCACTGAGTGCCCACAAAAGAGGCAGGGAATGGCCCAGGGAAGGGAGAGCCCTCATCTATTCTGCTGCTTTACAATCATTGTGCGTTTTGTCTGCACATATATCTTTACAATCAGAGAAAAAGCATTTAAAAACTAAGACCAAAATCACCCATGGTTTTCCACACCAAATACAACTACTGTTTATCATTCTAGTGTAATTCTTTTTAAGTGGGTTGCTAGGCATTTGATTTCATGAGCATGCGAGCTATGCAAATACACTATTTTTGTATATGACCTTTTAACTCAATGTATGATAAAATTCCACACTATTACCCACTCTTAATAAACACTCAATACAATAATATTCCATGCAATAGAAATGCAAAAGCGTCCCTGGCCTTGCCATTGTTGTTTGTCATTAATGTTGCATTTATATTGTTCCCAGTTTAAAGAGTCTCAGAGGATCTTAGAACTAAGGCATCTTTAGTATTTTAAAATTACTTCCATAACAAAGCAGTCCTGTAAACTAAATCACTGAGTCATCCAATAAGGTTTTAAATTTATTGGAAAAGTATTTTTCCAAAGGCATTGTACCAGTTGACTCTCTAATGAGCCAGGTAAATGAACCTGTTTCACAGGAGTGCATTATTGAAGTTAATGGAAAGCTGACCTCTGTGGGCAACCCGGGCCTGGAGGGGGAGTGTGACTTCATTAGATCTGCTTTTGTTCACAGTATCTAACATGTTTGACTACGTCGAGATCCCAGACAGATAAACTTGCCTTTGACGTAGGTCTCCAGGAACATGCCACAGGTAAGTTGGCATCCCCAGAACTCTTGCCCCCTGCGCCCTTGAACTAGAAATTTTGACAACACTCAATACATTATTCATTTGGGATTTCTGACCAATCAGGTCAAGAAGGAAGTCTGATAAACTTTCACAGAATGAAAAACTAAATAAAGACTGTGTGAAAGGTATAAAAATGTAGGCTGTGGAAACATGAGAACTCAGAAGGAAAGTGTAATGTTTTAACCACAACTGCTAGAGTCTCAAAGAAAAATTATTTGCTGGCATTTGGTACTGAAAAGAGGTCATTCCTGATGAGAGCCAATGATGCTAAATAACAGCTAAGGAAAAAGGTGACATAGTGAGTGCAGAGTAATGGAGCATAGCATCTAGGCTAAAGGAGAAGTGTCTACTTGTACTGTAGGGACCAACATATTTCTAAAGATTGCTCCAAATATTAGCCATGACAGTCACCATCCTTTTCTCCATTTTAACACATCCCTTATAATATCATTAACTTCATGGTTTTCCTTAATTTTTTAATTTTTGTGTCTAAACTTTCAAAAATAAATTATACCCTTCGTGCATGTAGAGATCTGGTAATGTTTGCCTCAAAAGTAAACTTAAAGGAAAAGCATGTTGTGAAACAATCGAGTTGATGTAGGTGAATCGTAAGAAAGGGTTACACAAGCTCCCAACTTAAAATCTTTTTGGATAGAATTAGCTAAGGATGGTAATAACAAAATTTTCACTGTATTAGTCAATGTCATTTGTCTTTATCACTAATAGAATATGACTTTATACTTTGAGAACCATTGGTGCTGTGCATGTGTGTGTGTGTGTGTGTGTGTGTGTGTGTATGTGTGTGTGTTTAAAAAGTAGTGACAATCAAGAAATGGATCTTAAGAAACGTGGTGACCTATGATGCATGTTCTCACTGGAAACCAGAAATGAAGAACACAGGACTAAGATGACATTTTTCAATGAGTTACAGCATCTGAGAAGGTGTCAACATCCCATGGGTTATTCCAAAGACCAACAGAGCATTGGATAGAAGTTAAAGGATGAGTATTTAACCTCAATAAAAGAACATACTTTGTAATACCTGCAAACAACTAGGAGAGAAACAACTAGCATAGGATGGTAGCATGTTCCCTATAACTGGAAGTACTCATGAGAAATCTGTCAAAGTTATTGTATATGAAATTTCTGATCTAGAGGTTGGGTCTAATCCTCAACCAGGATTCTTGTCTGCAAACAATCTGATGCAGATTAACTCAACCAAATTAGGGATTTACTAAGAGGATTTGGGTAGAATCTGCACCAAAACTGGACCCCCAAATTTGGAAATTTGCCAGCAAGAGAAAAAGAAGCTGGAAAAATGATCTAGGTCATGCTCCAGAAAAGACAAATTTCCATGCAATCTTTAATAACAGGTCATTTTCCCCCAAGTATGAGTTCCAATGTTGCATAGTTAAAGGAGGACAGAAATCTATGCTCTTATTGTAAAGGTGGGTCAGTCTATAAGGAAAGGATCAGATTTGCCTGATTTTGTAGGTGATCTATAAAAGAAATCCAGCTGCTCAGCACAGTGTCTGCCCTTTCTTCATCTTGCACAGTGCAGCCCTGAGGGCATCAGTGCAGAGCACCTTTGTCTCCTATTACTGTTCTTGTTTTGCATAAAGCAGATGACTGGGTCTGCCTTTTCCCATTGGGAGCTATTTTTTCTAAAGTAAGACTATATTCAATTTGATCTGAAGTTTCTTTGGTTTTGAGCTAATGTGTTTTTCTTAAAATATAATTTTCTCTAAGGTGTTGTCACCTTTGATGAAAATGACCAAGAGTAAAGTGCCACAGTCTCCCAATGAAAGCTGGCCTCTGTATAGAAACCGCTGTCAGTCTTCAAGCACATAATCTGAAAAGTTAAATGTATATGGTCAATTTCTTTGTATCAGTAATATGACTTTATACTTCTTGAAAGTTGAAAGAAATTGAGAAATACCACTTTCCAGTCAAGAGTTCAGGGAATCTATTTTATTTGAGTGTTAGAACCTCAAGAATAAATAAGGGAAATAGCAACAGAGGATATTACTCTTCACCACTTTTTTTGAAATCCTGCATTATTTCTTGGCACGAATTCAGCTCACAAACCAGGCAAGCATGTTAGCCAGCTCTAGTCCAAGCTGCTTGATAAGAAGCTGATGAGGCAGAGAACAGGTAGAGAAGGTTTGACTGAATTTTCATGAAAACCTAGGGCTGAAAATAATAAATTTTTTCAGCTTCCTTGGCTTTAACTCATTTCATATTCTTTTTTTTTTTTTGGTGGTACCAGGGATTGAACTTAGGACCTTACATTTCCCAGGCAAGCACTTATTCCACTGAACTATCTCCTCAGCAACCTTCTCATTTCATATACTCCTTAAATAAAGCTAGCTAGGTATATGTGAGGGAGAAGACACAAACAGCTCAGGAAAGGTTCCCTACTACCTGTTGTCTCCTCATGGCAAGGGAAGAGTTTCCGAGTCCAACAGGATAGGATCTTGTTTCCAGGGTAAGGGGAGGGCAAAACTCTTGTGAACCCACTTTTGGAAAAAAAAAAAAAACTCTTTAGAGTTGAGAACAAGTAAATTACTCATGAGTTGAGTTAAATGTCCAGAGAGATGAGAGGAGAAAGTCTGAGAGAAGTTTATTAATCAGCTCTGAAGGTGTATTTTCCCCTACACACTGGATCATAATTCTTAGACTTAACAAAACTGAGGATTACTTCACCTTTGATGTTGTTTCCTGTATTCCTTTCTTTATATTCTCTGGCAATGACAGCAAAGATATGGGTCTTAAGAAATATGGTGACCAGATGATTCTTGTTTTTAAGAATTAAGACACTTTATAATGTAGGCTTAGAGGAAAAGCAATTTATGAAGGTCACACACATACTAAAAGTGCTGGCCAGTAACTGACCTCTATTGATTCAGGGAGCACCACCATCTCTGGGCCCCAATGCACTGGCGAGGAAATTCACACTTTCCTTTCCCTTAGGCTTATTCAGGGCCCTCTTCCTACCAGATGCCCCCGTGGACCACAGAGTTCAAAAGTAACACATGCATCATTATTCTTCAAATGTAGAAATTGGCCTCCTCTGAAATATAATTTCAAGTTTAATCGAAAGAATATTCATGGGCTGGGGTTACAGCTGAATAGTGTAAGTGCTTGCTTGGCAAGTGCAAGGTCCTGAATTCAATCCCTAGTACTGTAAAAAAAATACAAAAACCAAAGAATACTCATGTATGGTTTAAAGAGATAGACAGTATGCTAAAGTTTGCTAAAAACATTACCCTCTGACCTTCCCATACTCCGTCCTGTGGATTCCTGCCTCTCTGATATATCTGCTTTCATCTCTGCTGGTGCAGTTTCCCATTATTTATAAATACTATGCATATACTGCTTTCTGGTTATTCTTTTATATTAGGTGTTATCTGTTAATGTCTTCATTAAAAATTTAGCTGTTACATTCATTTGACTTCTGTCTTTTCTCTCTACACTTTCAATATATTTACATCTGTTTTTATCTAAGTGCCAATCAATATTAAGCATTTACATTGGTATAACTGTAATTTTACTTTCAAATAAATAGTATGGTCAGTTTTACTCTTTGGTTTTCCATAGTTAAAAATGTCCTTGTTTGTTTAATTTTCTCTGACGCAATTAATTATTTCTCAGTATTCCCACAGTGCTGAAAATCTCTCCTCAACGTATTCAGTTGCATTAACTCTACTGTCTGTCTCATGTTACCAATACCCACTATCAGTCAGGGAATTACTTTTGCCTTCACTGCTCTCCTTGGTACCCTGTTTCCTTGATGTCATGGGTATTTTGTTTATTTTATTTTTCCCCTTTTTAGTTTAGCGCTTCATCTAGCTGTAGCATGCTAACTTGGTAACTTTTGGGAAAGAAGCTTGTTGGGAAAGAAATTGTCTGAAATTTTCTGAATTCTGGCTCACCGGTAATTCATAGTCTAGTTTAATTCTGCATTGGAATGTTTTCTCTCTCAGGTTCTTGAAGGCTTTCTTCCAGCTTATGATCTGGGTCTTGAAGAGTCAATTTTCTTATTTCTGATGCTTTCTGTGTGACTATTTATCTTTCCTAAAAACTTCAAATACCTTTTTCACCCTAGGCTGTGTGATTCCACAACATGTATCTCTGTGGACCCTTTCGTTCTCTGACCCCTCCCAGGAACAAACCTCAGAGCAGGTCTTGTTCTTCTCCACTCCAGAGGCTCGGTAGGAACTTTCAATGTGGAAATGTTTGCTTTCAGGATTGAGTAAATTTTCATAATAATATTTCTGTTAATTTCCTGTGGCCTTGCTTTTCTTTTTGCTCCTACTTCTAGTGTATTTGCATTCTTCTTTCTGGAAGAAAGAAATTTATCTTATAATCCTCTTGTTTCTGTTTTTTCAGGATCAAAGAGTATTTTTCTTTTTCTCTGAGATGCTTTCACACCTGTTTCATGAATGTAGCTTTTTGCTTAGTTCTGTGAAATTAGTAACTGTCAGTTGTCTTGAAGTTCATTTTGTTTTCATTTATGTATTTGGTACAGGGTCTCACTGTGCAGCTGGGACTTGTAGTGATCCTCCTATTTTCAGTCTACCCAGCACTGCGATTGCAGGCCTGTGCCACCCTGCCCAGACTCCTTCACCGGCTCAGCGTGCCCCAGGGGAGAGGCCGGCGCAGCGTTAGGGACTGTGCATTGAGCCTGTCCCTGTGCTTACCAAAGCGGCCACTTAGTCTGCTGAGCTACCTTGCTGGCCCTTGAAGTTCTTTTGTTCTCTGTAATCTTAGTTCTCTCCAGTTTCCTTACTCATCATTTTTTATTCTGTTTCTGTCATACTTGTGCAAGGCCTTGCTCAGATGCCAGGGCGTCCTTGACCTTCACCTGCTTTGAGGTCAAGGTAGCAGCAGCTGGGCATGGCATGGCATCTGCTAGGCCTCAGCGTGGGTCATCTGGCAGTGACCTGGCACTTCTTAGGAGACCCTGAAACCAAACTATCTTTTATTTTGGAGAGTTAGAATCAGGCGGTCCAACTTCATGGCTGGAGCTCTAGAAGCTGTGAGGTGGCAGCACAGGGAGAGGAGCTGGGCTGTCGGTAATTAACAGCAAACTGTCCTCTTCTCTGCGAGGTCTTGACTTCATTATCTGACAGTGTCTGGCATTTCTAGGACCAGCACCTTGGTGGTACTCAGTTTCATTAATTAGAATTCTACTGTAGCATGGAGAAAGAAGTCACCCATCTGCATACGGCAGGGAAGGTATCTGAGTTTCACTTTCTCTTATAGCCTTCACCTAGCCTTCCTGTTTTCAACCCATCTGCTGCAGCTTTTACAGGTAACTCTCACCTCTGATCTGAGATGTTACTAAAGAATCTAGCAGGGATTGGTCTTACTGGTGACTTCTTCATTTTCTTACCCAAAAACTTGGCTTTTTGCTTTCTTTTGATTAAAAGCATCTATGAGTTCTCTGCTTTCCAGAATGTAAACTTCTCTTTCTTGCTATGAATATTTTACATGCTATCTTAGTTCTTCCTGGATTATGCCTTTTAGTCACACCGTCTTTCCTGGATGTCATGACATATCTGTACTATCCCAGCTACTCTGGAGGCTGAGGCAGAAGGATCAAAAGTTTGAAACCAACCTGAGAAATTTAGTAAGTCTCTGTCTCAAAATTAAAAAAACAAAAAGTCTGGGTGTGTATCTGAGAGGTAGAGCATGTTTAAGGCACTAGGTTAAATTCTCAGAATCTAAATAAATAAATACTGTAAGTCCCTTTAATATTGCATTTTAGCATTTTAGTATTTTAGTATTTGTTTTAGTTCTAATATTCTTTCATGAAGGGTGGGAAGCAAGGATACAGTGTTTAAGTGCTCAGTAGACCAGTGAAATCAATTCCTAAGAACTTGACAGGGACTGTAAAGAAAGCATTTTTCTATATGCATCAAAAATACTCAAAGGGTTCTACAATGTCTGTCTCTAGTACTATTTCCCAAGCTCCATCTGTTTATATTTAGGGAAAATGGAAATTAAAAATGTATAGAGCATGTATGAGGCCATCTGAGATAGTTGTAGATAAATAGAAATTGAAATCTGAAGCAAGAGAGCTTGGGAGAATGTGTGTGTGTTTGAAGTGTTGTCATCAGGGAACAGGAAAATGAAGGGCAGAATCAGGGACACTGCCTTCCAGGAAGCAATGACTAACGCAAGAAGCCTTTGTGTAGGGGAGGCCTGCTGGTGGACCATACATCCTGCTTCCAAACAGCGGTCTGAGGGAGAGAAAGTGCGCATTGGCGACGACCTCATCCTCGTCAGTGTGTCCTCTGAAAGATACCTTGTAAGTACTTTCTAACACAGGTTCCTTTTGTTTATGACACTTTTCCTTCTAGGGATAACTGTCCAACTGATCTCTCACAGGATAGGCATGGGAACCAACCCTCACTAGGTCAGGCAAGATCGGGTACCTTTGCACAGTACACTTGTAAGGTGGTTCCGCTGTCGGCCCCACCTAGATGATTGCGGGCCCTGGAACTTAATGGTTAGCTACTCACTTGGGTTATGGTGCTGTGTCCAGCAAATGCTGCTGAAATGTTCCAGACACTGTTTATACAGTAGCTGACATTACTATGAATTTATTGAAGTTTGGCTTTTTCCCAGCGGAGAACAACCCAGAAAGAGTGGAATACAAGACAATAAGCTTTTGTTAGAGAAAGCAGGAAAATCTGACATGCTGCTGCGTGGGTGTAGCAGAGGTTGGAAGACGCAGGTGATGTCTTCCAGGAGAGGTTGCACGCTAGGCAGGAGGCACTGACAGCTCTCCGCTGGTGGGGGCGTGTGAAAGAAATGTCAGAAAGAAGTTTTTAAGCTTCACAGTAGTTTCTCATAGAGTCAAACTTGTCAGCAGGTTTTGCTTTAGCTTGTCCAAGTGCTGGAGTAGTTTTTTTCCCATTTGTGAGTTTCTTTATCCTATGAAGATTAAGCATTTTATGGCTCTGAGGGATAAAGCCAACATTTGTCTGCCACGTCTGTAGCTGAGCACTTCCTTTTCCCAGAATAAAATGTCCCTCTCTGATGCTGTTCTACATCGGGGGGAGAAATCTCCCACAGGCTATGTAGAAAAAGCCAAGTGACAGTAAAACTGTTTAATTTGATCCTTGAAATTATAGATGAACTGCTCTGTTGGGACTGGACCGGTGATTTAAAGGACATTTTGTTCTGTTTCTGCTGCAGCATCTCTCAATATCCAACGGTAACATACAAGTGGATGCCTCCTTCATGCAGACCCTCTGGAACGTTCATCCTACGTGCTCAGGAAGCAACATTGAAGAAGGTGCGCTTTTTCTGTATGCAGTCGGCCCTGAGCCCGCCAGCCTGTCTTGTGCTATATAAACTGACATTTTCTGTATTTCTCAGCTCCCATCTGAACATCTTGGTATACAAGTAGGATGATTTTAGTTTGCTTAAATTTTGCAGTGATGTCATCATGGATTATTTTCTGCCTTGAAAATTTCAAGTACATGGGCATCCCTGGCTTCATTTTTTAATCATGTAGAGCCCACTCTTTCTTTGGCATCTTGTGCACCCAGAATTTAATTATGCCATTTTTTCTATCTTTTTTATGTCCCTCTGTCTGTCATTCCCTCTCATTTTCCTTTTTAATTATACTTACAAGTGCACAGATTTCAATAACTGCATCTTAGAAGAGATAGTTTACCCTTTTTATATTTTCCCTAGGCCTTTCTCCACCCAAGGGAAGATCTGCCTCTGTAAAAAAAATGTACTTAGTTATTACTTTTATCTGTCTTTTTTTGGCAGACTGGAACACCATTTAAAAATAGTAAGTGAGGGGCTGGCAAGACAGCTCAGCAGACTACAGCACCTGCTTAGGCAAGCACAGGGACTGGGGTTCAATCCCTGCCACCACATGCCACGCCAGCACCACCCCCAGGGCAGGCTGAGTTGGCCAGCGCCTGGGCATAGTAGTGTAACTCTACAAGCCAGCTCTGGGGAGGCTGGAAACAGGCTGCATAGTGAGACCCTATAATAATCAAATCCATTTAAAACAAAAGTAAGTGAAAATTTCCCTGCATTTTATTTTTTCTTTGGAAATATCTTCCAACCTTGTGCTCATATCCTGCTTTCTGCAGCAGGCAATCAGCACACCTTGCGGGTTATATAATAAACACAGCCCTTGTCTTACCATAGGTGATGCCATGGCGGAGCAGAGCCATAATGCATTGGTGACCCGGGGGTTATTGCATTCTATTCTAGCTCTTTAAAGCAAGATCAAAACTTTTAAAAATAGTCAGATCATAGGCTTTAACCCTATTTTTCCCAAGTCTTGTTATTTCAAACTTAGAATGCCCTTCTCTGTTCTGCTATTTGAAAAGAAGAGGAAAAATAAGAGTTGTCAAGTTGCTGCTTCACTTTCAGAAGGCACCATAGGTAAAGTGAACAACTGGGAAATTCCAAGTTTTTAACTCTTTCAGCACTTTGTGGGAAGTTTTTTAAAAACAAGATGTGCCTAGCCTTCTTCTGAGGTAACCCACCAGCCTGAATTGGAGCCTCAATCTTTCGCACATCAGGAATAAAAAATACCTCTGGATTTAAATCTTTCCTAGAAAGTTTTGCCTCAGTCTCGATAGGAAATTTTTCATTTTCACTGTAGGGATAAAATTATCTCTCAGTCCCAGCAGAGGACTTGTGGAAATTAATTAAGGAGCATTTGCAAAGCACATCGGAAGGCCCCCATGGAAGCAGGAAGCATCCTGCGGTGACAGGGGCCCACAGTCTGGCTCCCCAGTCATCTGTCCTAAAGAAAAGCCCCTTCCTGAGTCCCCTGGGGAGAGGCCTGCTCCTCACCCCAAGTGCTCCAGTGTCTCAGCACACTGCTTCCTCCCTGGCCACGGCCCCAGATCTCACTCAAAGCAGCTTCCGAGCACCCACACATGGCAGCCTGCTCTGTGTGAGGAAGACATCAGCTGAGAAGCCTGCTGGCCATGCGTGGTGGACTCTGTGGCCTGTGGCCTCACCATCCCGAAGTCAGGACAGTTTGCACAGGAGCTTGATGCCAAGGGATTTAATTTTCTGAATAAAATTACAGTATATCATCAATTATTTTACTGTAAAAATATGTAGCTGGAAATATTAACAAAATAAGATGTAGAAAATTGGTGGAGGGGTGCTTCCTGAATTTTGGGAAGCAATTACTGAAGGCTTCCTGGCCTAGCCGACAAAAAGGCATGGGAAGGGAGATAAGAAGTGTTTGACTGTCACTGTCCAGGATGCACTTTTCCCTCTGATGTGACTTGTCATTATTACTGTTTTAATTCAGCACCCCACAGAATCTAAGGCGGTCCTTTCAATGATCTAATTATGTGACTTAAAGCAAATCCTGACACAGGCATTGCACACATTAAATCCATGTCTCCTGAGCACAGAGTAGTCAAGAGAATTTTCTAACTTAGAGGAATAGCAAATCTCACTTCTTCATGTGAAGCAAATTTAGACTGGGTTCCCCCCTGCTATGCTGTCTTTAACTTAAAGCTGAGAATTTCTTTGAATGCTAACAGGTCATCAGGTCCTCGATGGTCACTGTTTCCTTTCAAAATTTAGGCTCCATGATTACAAAGATTGCCTTGTTCTGAGAGCTCAGCCTCTGTGGAAAGCAGCAGCTCTACTTGTCCATCTCCCCCAGAGCTACAGGGGAGAAATTCTGCCTCCCCGTTTATGCTGCAAGAGTAGCCTGCAGACCTGATCTGCATTTGTGAAACACAACCTAAGGCCAACTCCTTTCTTTTTTAAAAAATTAATTTTATTGATAAAGAAATGACAATGAGACAGTTTCAAAACAGGTTAGTAAGACAATTACAATAATTAATACATTGCATATTGTTGTCTTCATAGTAGTCATTCATAATACAAGACGCAGCCACGATATCTTGTCTAGACACTATTAGTATATATCTTTCTTCTCATTGAACTAAGAGCCTTTTAGAAAAGCTCTGAAGAGCAGTTTGCTACCAACTTTCCCAGCCCTGTTTTCCTTTGTCATGGCTATGACTTGATTTAGATTTCATCACAGAGTATAGACAGTGAGATTATAGGAAATTAGATGGAAATTTGGCATTAGGTATCCTAACATCCTAAGCAACTAAAAATCCTTATCTTCCTAACAGCAGCAACTTAACTGCCCTTCTTTTTTTTCTTTAAAGAAAATGGTATCAACTAAAACTATTTTCACCTTACCTTTTTGATGACTTGTTCACTCCTGCAAGTTTCTCTATTTAGCTTTTGGGATTAAAATGGTCTCAGCGTTGTTTTCTGCTTAATACCTGAGCTGATGGAATTCATAATTTCCCAAATGCACCTCTCTTCATGTTTTTTCTAACTGGCCCAGACCTGCACAGGTATAATATGCTCTTTAGACTCCACATTAGTTCATGGCAGAATACCGTTCTTTTGTAGGCTATCTACTTGGTGGGCATGTTGTGCGTCTTTTTCATGGTCATGATGAGTGTCTGACAATACCATCCACAGACCAGAACGACCCCCAGCACAGGTAAGCCCACAGCTCCATCCTTCCCTTAGCTAGCTAAGGGGACTCAAACTAGGGTTGGCATTCATATGTCTGGCCACAGATAAATTTTGTTCATTTTACTCAATTAATTCACCTTTTGGTTCCAGTGTATAAAATAAGAAAGGAAGGACAGTAACATTTGATTTGTTTGGAGAGAGAGAGAGAGAGAGAGAGAGAGAGAGAGAGAGAGAGAGAGAGAGAGAAGATCAAATGCCTCTAATGTCTAACAAGCTGTTTTCTTCAGTTTGCTTCTGAGTATGAGTTTCTAGTGGCAGTCCTTAGGCCAAAGCACCTAGTGTGTGGATGGATTTCATGGAAATCATTTAGGGAGTCTGCGTGCTTTCAGAAATTCTTGAACAGGTTCCTCAAGGTATATCATTCTGTCTTCTTCCCTTTTCACGAACTGAGTAGCTAAGGTGCAGTTTGCTGACTTAGGTTACCAACGAGAGAAGCCTAATGTTGGTGTGCGGCAGAAGCCGATTTCAGCAGCGAACAATGCCAAGAGCAGCAGTAAGAGGGCGCTGCTGAGGCTGTGTTCTCTGGTCCTCTAGTTGATCTGATCCGGTTTATCGAACTTCAAAGCTATGAGATGGAGTATGCTAATCCAAGCCCTAAATATATACGTAAGAGTCATTTAGTATTCTGATTATCATCAAAGACACAATTCATAAAAGATAGGCCATATAGCTGCTTAAGTCTGTTGTTGTTTAAAGCTGAATGTAGCAAGATGCATCTATAGTAGTAGCAACACTGGGAGACTGAGGCAGGAGGATTGAGAGTTTGAGCCCAGCCTGAACAACTTAGTAACTTAGCAAGTCTCTGTCTCAAAATTTAAAAACAAAATGCTTTTATAGGGGAATGCGGCCCAGTGTGAAGGCTCTGGCTTTAATCCCCAGTACTCTTGTACTAGCGCAGCAGTAGTAGGGATAATAGTAGAAACACCAGTACTCCTGGACCAGATTGGACTGAATTTGAAGCAAAAGTGAGGTCTGACTCGGTAAGAATGCTTTCCTGTCCTTTTGCATTTCTTTCACAAAAATATAGGCTCACAAATCTTCCCAATCTGGAGATTAACTAGCTCTGATTTCTGTGAAAGGACATACACCAGCTGGTTTCAGGTGGGACCCTAGGAGCTGGAGCTTTTCCTCTCGCAGAGCTCATTCCTTTTGAAAAGTGCTAAAGGAGCCCAGAGAAGGAAACTGTCCTTCAGTGATAGGGGCTCCTTATTGTTGTGTCTTCTACTTGCTGTTTCCTCTGAAGGGTCCCTGCATCAGGAGCAGATGTGACCTGGAACAGTGCCTGGGACATGTACAATACAGATCTATTGCAAGGGTCTGATTAATTCACCCCCTGCTTCCCTGACACTGGTCCAGTGATCTCTTGAAGAGAAAAGTTAGGTTGACCTCATTTCCCATAGAATCAAGCATCCCCTACCCTAAATAGTATCATGTGGCCTGATTCAGGTGCAAGGTTCTTTTTTCTTTTCTTTCATCAGCGAGACTGCAAAATACCTCATTTACATCTTACTCTGTTGCATCAAGGGAAAATTTGCAAGTAGCTACAAAAACTAAATTGTTGTGCTTCAATTTGCAGTTATCTGCATCAAAATAGAATGCTGTAGCACAGCAGTGGCAGATCTATAGTACATGAGCAGGAGCAGGCTGTTTCTGTCATTGAAAGTTTAGACTTCACTGCTTAGAATTGCAGCAGTTCTTTCTTCTACTTATGATAGAAACTTGGAAAAAGTGAGGTACTCAGTGTTATGTACGGACCCCTTCCCAACACACACACACACACACACACACACACACACACACACATACCTCCCTGGCATTCCACTTTGGAAACAGCCAGAGCAGCCACCAGACAGTGGCTGCTTGAGAGGAAAGGTAACACAAGCATGAGCGCGGAGCAGTGGCGTGGTTGAGGTACACAGAGAGCAGGTCCCAAGTGGGCTCGCAGAAAGCAGGCATGTGTGAGGCACGAGAGAGCCAAGCCTGCCTGTGCCTAGGACTCCACAGAGTCTCATTTGTATTGTAGAAAATGAAACTCTCATAAAAAAATGTTAGGGCTTTTTTAAGGAAGCAAGAAGGAGTTGCAATTGGGCCAGTAAATGGCTATTGTTAGATCCATACTGAGCCTTTATAATCATTCTAGCTGTTGTACATCAGCTGGAATCACCATCAAAGCAGGAAGCCTTGACGCTCATGGATGTGTAGGTGAGGTGAGTGAGAAGGCTCTTCATTGTCTTTTAGTGTCAGAAAATCTAGTGGCCGGGAGGGATCACCAGGAGCACTGACATTAGGGAGTGGAAGAGGGAATGGGGAATGGAGAGCATGGCTGGAGGCTCGCTTAACAGACGACCCCGTCTCTATTCCCCCTGCAACATGCAAGCAGCCAGACCTGACAGAAACACTGTCCCACAGTGGAAGCCCCAGATCAGCAACTTCACACGCTCAGCCCCGACGCTTGCCTGGGCCCCTGCCTTGTCAAATGCCCTGGGATCATCACTGAGCCTAGTGAAGCTAAGGCTGATCTGTGAGCCAAGCTTTCAGAAGCACCTCAGCTTACCTCCCACTCTACTCCTCTCCTTGGAATTATTTTAAGGAGCAGGAACAAGTTGTTCCAACCTTAGTAACCTTGTAAGATTAAACACATCAATCTGTGAAAATGTCCCTGGAAGGAAAAGTGAAGGTTTAAGTCTGCTTCAGATGTCAGGAGTTGAGGGTCCTCCAGGGCCGGCTGCCTGCAGTCTTACCACGAGCTGGGATGAGCCACTTCACCTCCATCTGAGGTGTCTTCTATCCTGCGCTGAAGGGCAAGAGGCACCAGGGCAAAGCTCAGCAGAGGCCTCCCAGTAGCTCAGTCATTACAGAATCACTTTCATTCCAGGCCAGGTACAGAGACGGCTGGGCTTTCAGAACTCCAAAGTAATAAAGACTTTTCTTTCCTAATAATGACTAAGTACTTCTTGATTAGATATGCATTCAACAATTGAGAAATGTGCTCTCTAATGCCACCCTCCAGAAATAACCACTGTTAATACACTTTTTCATTATATTTTTGCACCACTAGAGAGCTTTTTTGTTTATTAGTGTCAGTTTTACACAAATTTGCATAAACCTATCATTTATAGTAATTTGTACATCCATGAAAATACTTGTGCACATCAATTACTTCTTACAAAACATACTGAGCCTTCATAATCATTCTAGAATGCAAGGGCCCTCATTAAGCCCCTTTTAAAGATGAGAAAACTCAGGCACAGAGAGTTGAAAGAAGCCTACCAAAACTCACAGAGTTAACAGATGCAGATTCAGGTGCAAGCTCATATTTTGAACCAATTCATACTATTATTCCAAAGGGGAAAGTTCACAGTTCTTTTTGTCTCTAGTGCTTACCTATTGCTTCCAAAATCTGAATCAAGTTTATTCTAGAGTTAGAGTGAGTCAGTAGTGACATAAAAAATACTTTAAGGTAGAGAAGGACTTTTAAATTAGTGGACTTAAATGCAGTTAAATGATCAGCCTTGATCAGAAGTCTTAGGCTATAGTGCGCGGCCAGCATAGGATTCCAGTTCATGTAGGCCACTGTTTCTGAGATGTGCTCTTAAATTATGATAGACCATTTTGGCAAAAATTGGGATCTAAATTGGTTTGGCTTCAATATACAGATTTAAAAACAGGCTTTAAGAATTATGGAGATGGCTCAGTAGTCTAAGTTCTTGCCTGGCAAGTGTAAGGACCCAAGTTTGATCCCCGGTACCACATGTTGTGCTGGCTCTAGAATCCTGGGCGCTCTATGCCCCCCAGGTGTGGGGGCATAGAGCTATAATCCCAGCTCTAGAGAAGCTGAAACAGGAGTATCACTATAAGTCTAAGCTGCATAACAAGGCATAGTACCAAATAAATAAATATTTTTTAAATAAAAACAAGTTTTTCCAAAGACTAGAAGAACATCAGACAAACTCAAATTGAGGAACATTTTACTAAATATCCACCCAATAATTCTCAAAACTTCTGAAACTTAAGCAAAGGCTGAGACCCACAGGAGATTAGAGGAAGCAGATGAGGCATGGCAGTTGAGTGCAGTGTACTCCCCTAAATACAGCTCCAGAATGGGAAAAATTAAGAGAAAAATTTAGATGGAATCTAAATAACATCTTGAGGTTAGCTAGTAATGATATTCCAAAGTTGTTTTCTCAGTTTTGACAAATATGGTAATGACATCAGGAGAAACTGAACAGGACTGCAAAGGACCTCTGTGAACTGCCTTTACAGTTGATTGCAAATCTAAAGCTACTACAAAATTTTAAAATATTTATAAATGCAATAAAGGATAACCAATCCTTGGGTCTGTGGATTTGGCTCAATGGTAGAATGCTTACCTACCAAGCTGGAAGCCTGGGTTCAGTCCTAGGTACCACAAATAAAAACAAACAAACAAAAAAGATAACCAACCCTCAATGCAAAAGAGAAAACAATAGTGCAATAGTAAAATTGTGAACATTGTATGACTGAGCATGCATCCAGCTGTGTCCCAAGCTCCCAGAAACAATGGCAGTGAGCGCACACTATTCTACAGATGTGTTTTAAAAGTGTAAAGCCATCTATAAAAGACTTAAAATCAAATCAAGGACATGACATGTGTGATGAGCTATTTGACCCCACACATAGATGTGGCGATGTTCCCTGACCCGCTTCCATTGCACACCTGGTGACTGACCATATGTATATGGTGAGTAGGGCACCCTCCACCCACCCAGTAGTGTCACCCCTCTGGAGAGAGCAAGGCTGGAACTGTGCTTCCCTTTGGTTCTGCTTTATCTGACTGCGGGCGGGGGGGGGGGGGGCGTCAGCGCAGAGGCATTCAGTGGGCTGCGCAGGGAGCTGTCCCACACGCGTACTGATCTCCAACTCTGCTACCAGGAGAATATTCTATGAAGCTGGGGGAGCTGGGAGGAGAGCCAGGTCCCTGTGGAGAGTGGAGCCACTTCGGATAAGGTAGGTGAAGGCCCACATGTTGCTTTTTTCAAGATTGCTTGCTTTGCCTGTAGAATCCATTCTCCTAAATATTTCATTTGTTCTTCATCACCTGGCAAACTCTCAAAAGTCCTTGGCAAATGGTGTCCAAGACCACAGCTTTGACTCTGAACCTAATGGCTAGGCTGCACCTTCAGTGCCTCAGTAATAAAATGAAAGCTCATACCTGGCAACTGGAAGCTGTCAAATTGCTTTTGCTATTTGTTTTTTTAAGGCAAATTCTCTGGAACCCAGACAGTCTTCCCCTTCTGTCAGTAGAAGTGTCGGCTCAAGTTCAAAGTTAACTTTAAGGTCAGAGACAAAGAGCTAGTCATGATCGAAGTGGGTGAGAGAACCCAAAACCTTACTGGAAATGCACCTCTGAACAAGGGGTATTTATCAGAACTTTTCAGAGATCATAATATGTTTAGTGAAAGGAATAGGAAGTAGATTAGCAGAATAGCTCATGAAAGCTAAGCATGACCCTCGAACTCCAAACCCCTGATGGGTGGTCCAGCTGGGCACAGCACCATTATTTCCCAGAGTACACAGGAAGGTTATGCTAAAGCTCCACTGGTTGGGATGAGAAAGATTTAGTGCCATGACCTGGATTTTCATTTCTCATTCAGTTCAGTATTTCCCTGAACACATATTTAAGGTCCTTTTTCATGAGGTATATGTGCTCCTAAGGAGGTCTTGACATAATCTACCAGAGATGAGTACAAAATATTAAGTTTCTTTTACACTCCCTGCATATACATCACCTCATTTAATTTTTTAACTAAAACATCTTTTGGAAACTACTGATTTAAATAGTACTGATTCAGATGTAATTGACAGAAGCCATATATATTTGGAGTATAAAATGAAGACCATTTATACAAAGCCCCCATTTGTTAACTGGCTGGGGGCATTTATATTCCCTTCCTAGTCCTGTTAAAAAATAAAACAGTAAAATTGTAAATAAAAACCCTTTTCTTAGACCTTTCTTCCTGCGTAATGGACTTCCGCCAAGCCAGAATAGGTACACACAGGTAGTTCCGGTTATGATCATTAGCTCCTTGCCCCCAGCGACTTTAATGTGGACAATTAAATTTTTAATCAATGAGACTTGGATTTACTGATGCCCCAAAGAGTCAGACAAAGTGGCGAGTGATGTCAAAATTGGGCATATATATCTTTAAAATATCTCTTCCAAGTTAGAAGATAAATTTTAAGTTACTGGTTATTCTGTGGATAATTTCTCCTACACCAGTTGCCATAACTTTTGTTGAATGCTAACCTCTTGGTGGAGGATCATGAAAAGATCAGCATTCAACCTGGGGTTCCCTTATTTTGATCTTATTCTACTTTTATCTTATAATAGGATTTTCTCCTCACATAACACAACATTTGCTTACTTATGACATTTGTTTATTACCTACCTCTTCCTTGGGAGGGTGAACTACACAGGTCATTTTTGGTATTTCTCTTGAAAATAGGATTCTTTGTAAAGAGTTTTCCTTAAACAGCAATCTCCCTGCTGAGCATGGTGACACATGCCTATTATCATAGTATTTGGAAGGCTGGGCCGGAAGGATCCCAGGCCAGTGTGGGTTACAGTAAGACCCTGTCTCAAAAAGCAAACAAATAAACAAGGTAGTCTTCCTACCCATTTTGTGATTATTTGCATCAAGATGCTTTAACACAGTGAAGAAAACATCAGAAATTTGGCAACTGTGGCTCTATTAAACAATTGTCCTGTCCTCGGGTTCATGTTGCTTTTCAGATCTTTCAGGGGTGACAACGGAGTGCAGAGTCACACACAGAGGCACAGAGTCCTAGGCCAAGTCAGGAGGCTGGTTTAGGTCTGTTGGTGTGCGTACAAAACCACATGTTAAATACTGAAAAGGAATTTTTCTGCTTCTTGTCTGTGTCATCTGCTCAGCTGGAGTGGCAGTCACATCCGATGGGGCCAGGCTTTCCGACTGAGGCACCTCACCACAGGCCACTACCTGGCTCTGACAGAGGACCAAGGCCTTCTGTTGCAAGACCGGGGAAAGTCGGACACTAAGTCCACAGCCTTCTCTTTCCGGGCATCAAAGGTATGGCGTGCTGAAGTGACCTTTGACCCCACTGTAGAAGTGAAAGCTCTGAAACTCTAGGGAGAGCTGTGATTACAAAGGAAGTAGACTGAAACAAAATGAGATTTCAGTTTAGGCCTTTGATATTCTCTTTCTTTATCTTTTCAACTGAGTTTTTGGAAGAATGAGCACCTTCAGGAAAGGGAAGGGCTGGCAAGATAGCTCAGCGGTCTAGAGCGCCTCTCAGGGACCGCGGTTCGAGCCCCAGCACCACATGCCATGCCAGCCCCTCCCCGCAGGGCCGGCTGAGCTCACCCCCCACCCCCGCGAAGAAAGAATCCGTGATGTGTAGTGAGACACTGTAATAAATAAAGGAATTTAAAAAAAAAAAAAGGAAAGGGAAGACCAGAAAACCCTAGACAGGGATCACAGAGATGATATTGCAACCCAGTAAAACATATCACTTAGTACATTCTGAGGTGGTTATCGTACCTCTGTGTTTTATGCTTCACTTCCGTAAAGCAATGGAGATATGAGTGTAAGAGCTGCATTTATTTAAATCTAGACAATTACTTCAGGAAGACTCTGCAGCTGCATAGTTCTGGACACAGCCTCTTGCATTCTTTCTATTATTCATAGTTACTTCATAGATGGAGTTGCCTTCATCCTTTTTCTTAGCTGCCTTCGCTGTGCACATCTCTTAGCTTTGTCCCATCCATCCTAACTTTCATGAATATTAGACTCTATGGTATTAGGTTGACCCCATGTGAAAAGCTTTGGCATTTGATGTGTCTGTAAACCCACCACTTTGTCAAAACTCTGACTTGGATGTTCAGCCAGGCTCGGGCTCCGCATAACTCAGAACTGGACACAAACAGTGAGGACTGCCTGCTGTGCTCGCCTCTGCTGGACAGCTGGCTTTGCTGCCATGTGGTGATTGTTCTGGAAAGATCAGCCAAGCATAACAAGAGCTCTGCACATATTATGCAGTTTCACTTCCTAGAGGACAGCTCTCCATCTCTGACAGGAGCTTCATCTCTGATTTCATTCCTCTTCTCTTTCCGAGAAATAGATTTGATTTGTGTTCTCCACAGTTTCAGTAAAGGGTTACTGCGGGCTGTGCAGGGAGAGGTGTGAAGCTGGCGGCCGCATTTGTCTTGGGGCACTGCTGACTCCTATGCATCAGAAGACAGCAGTCTTCTACCCCTGATTTCTTTGAAGCTAGGGCTCTGCCTTTTTCTCTTCTTTTTATGTCTTTCTAGTCCTGTTTGGCAAAAAACCTCTCTGGAATACGGGACATTTGTTTGTTTGGTTGGCTTGTTGGTTTGGTTTGTTCTGTTTTAGGCCCCAGAACTGCCCTACATTAGAATCCAACTTTTCCAACCCCTATCCTTCAAATATTTAAAAGCACATGAGCTTCTTTCTTTATCTTCCAGAACTCGCCTCAGTTATCACCTTCCATCCCCTCCTCATCCGATGACACGCAGCCTACTTGGCCTCACTCTAGTTTTCTCAGATCTCCTTCATGCTGATGTCAGTACCTCTTTTTTAGATTCCCAGGACAAGAGGGACCTTAAATTCAAATTTATGTCTAGCAAAAACATTTTTGTCCCTAGGAAGTGGTTTATGGAAATAAAATCTGCCAAAAGAATCAACAGGAAAAAAGCAACAGAAAACCTCAAAGAGTGATAGTCATGGCCTCATTCTCCTCTAAGACAACTGGACAAGGTCAGGGGCAGGAGCAAGAGGGGTAGGAGAAAGGAGACAGAAAACAAGACATGACTCCACACAGCTGATGATAGCTAGTGCCTGTCTGAGATTGCGTGCTTGGCCTTTTCCTTACCTGAGTGTTCTGCCTTTCGTTCCCTGGCCCACTTGAGGTAGGGCTAGGACAGAACAAGGGCCCAAAGTATTATGGTATCTCTTAAAGCAGAGGAATCTGTCAGCCTCTCACCAAGCTGGCAAGACCCTGTCCCTGGGAACCCCTCTATCTCATTCCTGCTTTGGCTCTGCCATGTGCCAAGGTCTCTGGGGAAGCCAGGAAAGCCCCGAGCATTATGGGTCCTTACAATACTCCTTGTACTTCACACCATACTTGGCCTCTAAATACATTTTTTCCTCAGAAAATCCATTACTTGTCTCCCCAAGTCCCCCTATTTCCATACACATAAATGCAAGCAGCTGACAGTTCCTGACAAGAACATTTTGGGTGCTGCAGTCATGTTTTGGAGGCTGCTAGACCATGAGTCATTTGTGACCATGAGTTTTCCATCTTGTTGCATTTTTTTTTCGTTGATTTGCAATTAGCCTGTGACCACTGTGACTTCTAAGTTGAGGGCCACTGACCAGATGCATGTTTATATCCTTACCCAGTCCTTATAAGGAAGGTGGCAGCTGCCCTTAGGGATAATCTATGTGCATGAGAATTGGGCATGGCTGAGCCGTGATCAAAGGTGAGCACATCCAAGCACCAGCTGCAGCTATCAGCCCAGACGTGGCTCAGGTGGAATCAGACTCCAGGTCTTTGAGGAAGCTGTGTGAACCATGCAACAGAAAGGGAGAAATTATTACTCACTGAGGATCCCTCCTCCCCTCTTTTAACAGGATGACCTTAGTCAGGTTGGATGTCTGGGCAGTATTGTTGCCTCTAAAATGTCTACCTCAATCTTACTTCAAGCTGGTGTGAGAGGACACACACACACACACACACACACACACACACACACACACACATGGCTTCAGACTTGTCTAGCCCTGACCTTTGTCTGGTCATCCCGTGTGCTCTCTGTGAGACCTGGAACACAGTTTTTAATATTTTTTGCACCTTATTTGAATCCCTTTATAAGAGATTCTTTACTATCTGACCCCAGCCTGCACTTCTGTTGTTTCTTACCACTTGCTTAAGCTGGCCTGAGAGCCCACCCACTGGATCTTTCTTAGCATGCACACATGCTGAGATTTCTCAACACATGACCTGCTCCCAGAATGCCTCTTATCCTCTCAGAAACCAACATTCATGCAGTAGTGAGCTCCTGTCATACTTCCTGCCAAACACAAGTGCCATTCAAGGGAGGAAGCCTTGTTCATGCTTCCATTATAGTTACTACCCCCTTACCCAGGAGCCCCAGGACCTCACATACCCACCCCACCCTTGCATGCATTCATTCACTTATCTCCTGGGGTTGAAGGCAGGACTTTTGCATTGAGCTATATCTCCATCCACTTGTCATTTTATTTTGAGACAAAAATCTCACTAAGTTCCTAAGTTTCCCAGACTGAGTTCAAACTTGTTGTCTTCCAACCTCAGCTTCCCAGAGTGCTGGGGTTACAGGTGTGTGCAATGATGCCCAGTTGGTTTTCTTCATTCCAGACTCTTCCCACTACATACCACTTACTAAATTTAAAAATTCTTTGCTTAAAGAATACATAAATATGTGGCCATACACTGGAATATAGAGTGAAATCTCTTCCTTTTAACCTCCATCATCTTTATGAAAATGTTCTGTCATCATTGTGTAATCATTTTGCTATTATAATCCCACACATTCAATGTTTATTTTATGTTGGACATCTAAGTCAAATTTCTATGAATTTGATTTCACATCATTTTTCCGTGTCTTAACATTGCAAGGCCATTCTCCAAGGATTGTCAGATAATATGATTTAATATTTACTGTGGCATGGCAGTGCTATTTAGATGTCATATCTCAATGTCAGTTTACAGCGCTAAGTTCCTTTCAGGAGAGGGTGAATTAATAAATGTTAAGATAGGCTGCCATACGCAAAGTCATTTATTTTATACTACTCAAAAAGTGCTTTGGAAATCCACTTTAAATGACCATACCATAAGTCTTGAAATGATTGAGCCAGAATCTCAAACTTTTGCCTATTTCATTGCATAAGGGCATAGAGCTACCACTGCTCCCAGCTAAAGGAAATTTTTCCTCTGTGGAGAAACATTATATCCAGTTAAGGAGACATCTGTCAAATCTCTACATGTGCTCAGTGCTGTGCTTCAACTAGGTGACTTCCCCACCTGCCTTTCATGAGCCTTTAACCTCAGCCCCCTGCAGCAGCCCAGGGGAGCAGCTGGGCCCAGTGTGCCTGGGTCTGCACTCACTGGTGCTATAGCATGCTGCGCTCGCCAGCGCCCTGGCCTGCTCTGCAGCCTCTTTCATGAGTTATCAGTTGAAGACAGGGAAGACAGGACAAAAGAGAAGGGTGAAGTGAAAACATAGGAAATGAGACTCAAACATCCAGAGACAAACCATCTACTGCAGTTTCACTTTAAATACAACCTAGAAAGGTTTCTAAAATGCAAGTTGATGTGCTTTCTCCAGTCTTTGTTACTGAAAGTAGACCATGAAAAGAAGCACTCCAAGAAATGCTATTGCTGGTGGGGTGAAAGCTCCAAGTCAGCTCTTCCATTTGCTGTTGAGCATTAATGTCCCTTTTGGAAAAATAGTGAAGTGGGCAATGTGTCTTGAAAGATTGTTGGGATAATAAAATGACATTAGGTAGACAATACATGAGGCTCTGTCTTTATTTATAAAATAGTAGCTGTATTGCCTACCTTGAGTTGGTGGTGTAAGGATTAAATGCAAAAGGTGAAGAGTCCTGGGAGGTCTTCTGCACCAGAATGTGCCTCCCTTAATGCGACAAGTGAATCTGCTCCCCAGCCTCATGCAAATAGTGAGCTGGCCTTGTCTTCTCACCCAGGAGTCTTGAGTTTGTTAAGACCATACGCAGGTTTTAGATTCCAGATGAAGAAGTCATGTAGAAATGAACCTAAAGTTGATTCTTCAAGATTTCTCCAAAAACATCCTGGAAGGGATATGCTAGCTACAACTTTCTTGAAGGTTCATCCAACATTCAATGCCTTATCTTCCCTACATTTCCTCAGAAAGGCTTCTGGGCGCTCATATCTATACTGAAAAAGTACTTTATTTATATGGACGCAGCCATTTTAATACAATCAATTCCAGTTTAATAAGTGTAAAGTAGGACCTACTCTTTGACAGATAATCATCCAACTCACATAATTTAGAACTCATCCATCTCTTGCCATATTTCTTTTTTAGTCCTTCAGTTAGTCCTTACATGATATTAGACTAGTTATTCTAATAAGCAGCCTTGGTGTTGCCATGGTATTCATTACCTACCTTAGCTTTTCCCAAAAGATAATCAAAACAATGATTTGGATATGTGGGAAAGCAAAGTGCACGAATAGAATTCCATCTTTTTTTTTTATATTGTTCTTGTTTGTTTCTTATCTAATAATGATGTAGAAGAAATATAACTCCCACCTTGGTAGATGTCAGGTGTGCTGAGTTCATGTTCCTGGAAATCAAAGAATGAATTCTAAGGAACAACACAGGTGAAGAGTAGGAAAGGTTTATTGAGAGATAGCTCCTGAGTGACAGAAAGGGTTCTGAAAGTGGGTTTCCTCTGAGGCCCTTTGGGAGGGATAATTGACACAGGAAAGTCACAGTGTGGGTACAGCATGGGTCAAATGGCCGTCAACCTGTAGGGTTACAAGTACTGGAGAGCCACTTAGCTAATACGGATCCAGCAGAGAAACAAGTCACGTGGGGTACATGGAAGGAACACAGACATCTGAGGGAAGGGATAGATCCGGATGCTCTAGTCAAGCACCTAAGTGACTGATGCCTAGCTGGGCTTCCTGGGACTGCTGCTGATAGATAAACACCCCAAGATGGTGTTTATCTATCAGAGAAGCTTCCAGGCCCGGCCACTGCATCTTTCACCTTGAGGCCTGACCGTTGTCAGATGCACCTCCAGCCACAATTCTGACGTCTTTATTTTTCACTGACTTCCTTGAGGGTCCAGTCCTTTTCTGAGTTATATATATAACTGCCTATGCTAACAAAAGTTTATACTTTTGCTCATATCTTTTTTCCTCAGAAAGTTGGTTACTATCCTGCATTTGAGGAACATGAGCTTGTAGGATTCAGCTTCCTAGTCCTTAATTATTCTTGAAGTTCCCCCTCTAGGTTTCTTCATTCCATTTGTACATGATACCTTACCTGCTTCATTCTCCCCTTCTGCTGGGGCTTGGAAATGAGATACATGTAATAAGAGAGCAGAAACTTGACTATTGGCTTTAGCGGCGGGGCCTATCATTACTTGTCAGCTGTGTAGTTTTGAGCTAGTTTCTAAATCCTCAATTTTATCACCTACAAATTAGGTGATAAGTAAACCATTGAGAAATTTAGGGAAAACACTTACAGAGTACTGTGGATGAATGTGTCATTGTGGGAGTTATGGTAAATTCATGGGCATGATGCTGTCATTTTAGAGTTAGCACAATGCCTAGCTCAAGGGAGGCACAGGAAAGTGGACCTCCTGAGTTAGGTCCTGGCATTACTTCCTTGAGAGATGCTGTGCAAAAAGTTTACTCATTTTCTCACCTGTAGAATGGAGACAGTGTTTCTAGCTAACGCAGGGGCTTTTCTATTAAGTCAATATCTGCCTGCATATATATTAGTCCTGCTCTTTAGGAAGCTTCCATTTCCTGGAGAAAGGACACTGCATCAGGGGCCAGGCTCAGGGAAGCTGAGAGGAACATTCAGTTAGCTCCAGGCAGAAGGCACCCAGCCGGATGCTGTCCACCTAATCAGACTGCTCCATTGCCGACCTCTTTTGTTTCCTCGCTGATTTATCATGATTGTTGTGCAGAACTGGGTGGTTGTTAGTGTTGATTTTTGTTGTCTCACTTCCAAGTTTTTGTTGTCGCTGATTTCCTTTCAAATGAGAAATGATTGCGACAATGACTATCACAGAACTTTGGAAACCAGTGTTGATTTTTAAAATCAAAGACACAGAGAACACTACTCCATTCAGAATAATGGCTCACTTATCTTAGTGACTCTAGTATTTATGTGTATTTGGAAAAGTATATTTACATAAATAAGAGTGAGAAGATAGATGAGTAACCGTATTCATCGATAGCTTAGGAATGGGCATTATTTCAACCAGAAGCTATTAGAGATAAGGCAATTCTTTGTATTTAACATATGTGCGTGTTCTGTTGATTTTACTGCATTGGCTATGGTTAGAAAACAGGCTAAAGGTAAAATTTGAGCCATATTCTAAGTCCTACTTGTACTGGCTTAGATGTCTCTAGAGCTGTGAATGGTTCTGATATGAGATCAAATATCCATTGTTTTATGGAACAGATGCATTTCTGATAATCACCTATAAACAAAGTACAAAATGTCTTCCATTGGATATATTTTTTCTGTGAAACAAAAAGTCATATTTAAAAATCTAGTCAATGTTTCAGCATATGTATTTAAAATAATTTTCTTAATATGAAGTAGTAATACTGTTCAAAATATGTAAAATAACTAATATTGTTTTTATTTTTTATTTTAAAGAAAATTTTTAAAAACGAAGACAAAATAACCAAAAAAGCAATAAAAGTGATACAGAATTTCAAAACATGATGATGAGAAATTAATAGTGGTTTTTATATTACATATTGTTATCTTCAAAGTAGTTGCTCAGATTACCAGATAGAGGCATACAAAATGGATCAAACAATTAAACATTAACAGCTCCTTCCAATAAACCAATATAAATTAGTAATGTAATCTTAGTAATTTTGCTTTTATGAAGATCTGAATGAAAAGAAATGCACTGAAATGTAGAATAAATAGATGTGAAAGAAAATTATATACATAGAGAGGAAGAGTGAGAAAGAGCAATGAATTTCAGTATTAAGAATCCAAAATTAATTGACCTAATTTTTTCAAAATTTGACCTCTCCAAAGAAAATGGCGTGTAAACAAACACATGGACATGTTGTATAAGTGATCAATAGAATTCCCTAGGTTATTCTGGGGAAGTACAGCAAGAGAAATTTAACTCTGCTCTCACAGAGAAAGTCTCATCTGTGCTGGGTGTTGAAGGGTGGTTAGGAGTTCAGAATAACAGGAAAAGCAGACCCTGGAACTGGGCCTCCTGAGTTCGGTCCTGGCATTACTCCCCTGAGTGATGCTGGGCACATAACTTACTCATTTTCTCTCCTGTGGGTCTGGGACCATATCCCTAGCTATATCAGAGGCTTTGGTCCTACATTAGTACCTGTGTATGTGCAGATGCTAGCACTGCGTGGAGCCTGGTGCGTGTGTCATGCAGGGGCTGCTATTGTCCCTTCGTTAAAGTGAGGGAAATGTTGCAAGCAGAGGGAGCAGGATGTTACATTTTTTATTCCCTAAAATATTCAAAATGCTGCCTAGTTAATGGCTTTTACAAATGGGAAATTCATGCAAGATATAGAAAAGAAAGGTAAAAAGAGTAGAGCCATTCAGAATGAGACAGAGAGACCCCGATTGATGAGAAGGGGAAGAAGTTGCCATGCATCAGGAATCTGCCTCACGACATACTCTCATGACAGGTGTTCCCAGTTGTCAGCATGTGGTCACCTACTGCAAAGTAAGTCCCTTTTCCATATTGGTGAAAGAATAAGCTGTGCAATGGTGGCAACTGACAAATGAGATCCATGACAAGTGACAACTTAAATGTCCCAGGGCCTAATGCAGAGTACCACCTCCGCCTTTCTGTTGGATAAGTGGAGAGACGGGCATATAGATGATAACTGATTGGTTAATCAACTGATCAGTAGATAGATAAGATGTTAATAGATATGTGTAAAATCCTTGAGTTAGGACATTTATGTAAGATAGCTATTAAAATTTTGTAAGATGTAAATTTTTTAAAATAAGTTAATTGACCAGTAGATTAATTATTAAGATGTAGAAAGTAGAAAATATATTGAATTACTTAACATCAGAATAGAAGCAAGGAACTACCAGCTGCCTTATTTTCCATGGTTTTAAATAATCGTTCAGGTAGCCAAAACTTGAAATACGCTGATGTTACAATTAACAGCAGAAAAAAAGAAGCAAGCCTTTATAAAATCCTGGCTTGGATAGGCAGATCACAATTATTTTTTGGCTTACAAATTCCACAGCAATGATTTGTCTTATACACTGAATTTCTAGTTAATCAAGCCTGCTTATGTTTGTGTCTTTTTTGTGTGAAACAGGAGATGAAGGAGAAATTGGATTCCAGTCACAAGCGGGACATGGAAGGCATGGGAGTTCCAGAAATCAAGTACGGAGATTCCATCTGCTTTGTCCAACACATAGCCAGCGGCCTCTGGGTCACCTACAAAGCACAAGATGCCAAAACATCTCGCCTGGGACCTCTGAAAAGAAAGGTGAAGGCCCCGAACGCCTGCCAGGAGCTGTTTTGTACTGGGCTGGGAGCAGTGAGGCAATGGAAGTGATTCAGAGCATGAGGTGGAATGGATCGCGTTTTCTTTCTTACTTTCCGAACATTGATTCTGACAGGCTGCTCTGGTCCCTCCTGTCCAGTCCACATCTAATTTGGTAGCACTGCCCCTTGTCCCACACAAAAATAAGAAAACAAAACAGTTCCATACATGGCAAATCTGTGAGGAGGGAACGGGATTTGTTTAATTCACTTGAAACCCTGATTTAAATGACTTTTAGTAGTTTCACTGTTCTGGGATTACCCACATCATTGCTTCCTCCACTTAAGTGGATAATGGAGTTACTATGCTCTTTTCATAATATAGAAACTGAACAGAATCTCTACAGAGAAAATGCAGATTGTATTTTAACAAAGCCACAGAAACTGATGTGCAGAAAACAAGACACAGTAGAGTGAGACTGTGTCCACGGAGACGCACCCAGGCTTGACTTGGCCATCACTGTCTGCCCGAGCAGGGCAGCATCTTTTTACCAGAAAGTCAATTGCCATGACAGCCTTTCTTCTGATAGGCTCCAGAGAAAGAATGCCAACAGTGTGCGCTTTGTTTCTTGGAATACCTTTTCCAACTACAGATTCAAGTAGTCAAGAAGTCCCAAAATAAGGTTCTAGGCCATATTTGTATATCAGCCTAGTGTGACAATGGCCGGTTTCCCAAGAATGCTGTGTATTGTATGAGAGGGTATTAGAAACAAAACCATAATGTGATAGCCTAACTTTGCACAAAGTAAAATATACAGTCAGGCATGGTGGTGCACACCTATGGGCTCAGGATTCTGAGAGGCTGAGGCAGGAAGATTACCCATTTGAGCCCAGCCTAGTTAGCTAGCTTAGTGATAAAAAGGACTGGAGATGTAACTCAGTGTGAAGACCTTGAGCAGGGAAAGTCAGAAGGGGGAAAGGAGGTAAGGAAGAAAGAAAAAGAAAGAGAGAGAGAGAGAGAGAGAGAGAGAGAGAGAGAGAGAGAGAAAGAAAGAAAGAAAGAAAGAAAGAAAGAAAGAAAGAAAGAAAGAAAGAAAGAAAGAAAGAAAGAGAAAGGCACAAAAGACCAGGAAAATATCCAGAAAAAAGAATAATTATGAAGATCATATAAATATTACAATAAATAAGAGGTCATACAGATGTCTTATATGAGCTCAGCCCTTCTGCAAACAACTTCAAAGGCTGGCTGAAATACAGAAACAAGAAAAACATTTGTAGCTTCCAATAGGAAAGATGCCCAGAATCTGATTACTGATGAGCACATGCAAAATGTTACTACACTCGAGTGAACACATCATTGCCTTTGTTTTTCCTTCTGAAACATTTACAAATTTCCAGAGTAGACAATGAGACAGGGTTCCCTCACTATACTGGAGGGTCAGTTTAGATCTAGGGTCAGCCAATCATTCTGGAATTCAAGAAGCCAAGATTCCAGAGCAGAGGGACCTATGGAAACATCAGCCTCAAATTCTCCATGCAGTTTTCTCTGGGACCCATTTGACCATGAATGAGGAGCTGTGAAGTCAAGACAATAAGCAGGAGGCTACAGCAGTGATAGTGAAAAATCAAGCAGATGTGTTGACAGTATAACAGTGCTAGGAAATAGGCATTGGGGACCAGGGACTCCTGAGTTAGGACAGACTCAGAGTGAAGACTACACTCTTGGAAACAGCAAGGTGAAAATAGGTGTGAAAACCCATCCTCTTATCTGGCTATCAGAATACTGCAGGGCCAGCCAAATAGCTCAGCAGATTAAGGCACCTGCAAGCAGGCGCAGGGACTGGGGGTTCGATCCCTGGGCCTGCCTTGTCAGCTCTGCCCCTGGGGCATGGTAAGATGGCAATTGAGACTAGGCATGGTGGTGCTGTGCCTGTAATCCTAGCTCTTGGGAGGCTGTAAACAGATGGATCATTACTAGTCCAATCTAGTAGTGAGACCCTGAATACCCTTCCCTAAAATACCAAAAAAAAAAAAAAAACTGCAGATACTCTAATGTTATCACCTTCAGCCTCTGTAGCTTTTCAGCTCAGCTAAGGCCATAACAACACTTAAGAGTGGAGTTTGAAGACCTTGGCTGTGGTTCTTGGTGAAAGAGGGGCTCTTTAAGCACTGGCCATGTGGATAGATTCCAGGCTGCACTGCTGATTTACTGTGCCTCTCGCTGCCTTTAGATGTACACAGCTGCTGGAACACCCGCATGACCTGGGGAGAAGCTCTGTATACGATGATCTAATACTCTGCCATTGGCAGGGACATGCTGCTCCACTCTGTAACAATCAGGCTAAGCTCTCCTTTCTCTCCTTCATGCCATGTCTCTGCTGAGTATTCTATGAAATGAATAAATCAGTAACCTAGGGAAACCAAGGGACAGGTTGGTTTCTGATGGCTGGTAACTCCTTGGCACGAATGCCCCCTTCCCATTACCACACTGGCTTCCTTCCTCCCTTGGGCTGTGGGACTCCTCCATGAGGGAAAAAAAGACCTTAGAACTGGGCATGGGAATAGCACCCTGACCACTGTGTTCCCTCCAGTTTTTATTACTTTCCTGTTTGGCTGGCTGGTTTGAAGGTTATCTGAGTAAGCAAACGCAAAGAATTTTAGTCTTTAGGGAAAGTAAACACATAGGCAATATATTCCTAAGTCTAAATGCAGCACAGTTCTCCAGGTGTTGGAAGTTCTGACATGTCTCCTAGGGGTTGATGAGTTCCGTGGAAAAGGCGTCCTTTCCTAATGGCTAAGCCCCAGTAGAGAGATGAGGTGGAAAGCCTTTCTAAATGAACACAAATGTCTGCAAGGGTGTATTCTACTTTCTGTGTAAATTCATCACATCAGGACACACATTCAAAAGAATAACTATAAATCTGGGTCCCAACTGATGGGGGGCTGGGGCAGGCTGCACCGAATGTCTTACATGTGAATCATCCAAGCCTCAAAGCAACTTCCTGTTTTGTATTTTAGGGAAGGCTTTACAGGGCATTTAGGGTCTCAGTACCAGATCAGGTTCACAAGTGCTGGGATTACAGGCGCACACCACCATGCCCAGTCTCAATGGCTGTCTCAGAGGGCCCAGGGGGTGGGGCAGGCAGGGCAGGCCCAGGGATCGAAACCCCAGTCCCTGTACCTGCTTGCAGGCACTTTAATACGCTGAGCTATTTGGCCGGCCCAACTTTCTAAAATAAATCAGTTTATGAATGATAAAATTGAAGCAAAGAAACTTTGAGTATCTTATTGAAAGGCATAGATATCGCTGACAAGTGGCACAGTGGCACTAATACTGAAGTTGGTTGATCCTGAAGCCCATGCTTTAAAAGCCCCTCCTGAGCCCCTGTGAGAAGCAAGCTACCATCTTGCACGCCTTTCCCAGCCTTCCAGTTAGCTAAGCCACTATCTCTGTGTCGCAGTAGAGAACTCTTAAGCCTGATCCTAGGAGAGAGTTTTGCTTTAAACTATCTTTGTTCCCTCTCAATTTATCTCTAGAGGAAAAGGCTCTGAACAAAGTGACTTTTCCCTCTCCAGTGGTAAAGTTCTGTGTTCATTTTGGGAGAAAAATGTACTATCAAGTATATTTTGAGCATTTCAAATTGACCATCGAGGCCCAAGGAATTTATTGTAACTCATGCCATGTTAGCACATAAAATTTTATTTTCATCAAAGCACCATATCTCAGGAATGAGTCATATATCAGTAATAGGGCACATGGGTGAAATAACTTTGCTAATGTCCCATTTTTAAAATAGACCCAAAGGAAATTGGTTGAGGAAGGGAATAAGAAAGAAATACTACAGAAAATGTTGACTGCTTGGCTATGCAGTACTGTGTCATACAGACCTGCTTCCCTTGTCCTTCGGTAGGTCATTCTCCACCAGGAAGGTCACATGGATGATGGATTGACACTGCAGAGGTGCCAGCGCGAGGAGTCCCAGGCTGCTCGGATCATCAGGAACACAACAGCCTTATTCAGTCGGTTTGTCAGGTACGTGACCTCCTTCCCTTTCTCTTCCTGCAGAATTCATTCTGTGGCTTTCCAACCCAATCCATCTACCTCCTTTTTAATACTATGAGTATTTTCAAGAAATAACTAATACCAACAAAGAATCTTACCAGAGATAGCTTGGGACTGAAATTTATTGGGCAAGGGCTGGGGAGATAGCTCAGAAGAATAAGTGCTTGCCTGGCAAGCGCATGGACCTGAGTTCAATCCCCAGTACCACAAAAAACAAAAAAGAAAGAAAGAAATTTATTGGTCAAGCTGCATATGTTATTGGGATCATTGTGATAAAGAGCTAAGTTTTTTGTGTGAAAATAAGATGAAGAGTTGGAATATTTCCCCTTTTGTACTAGTGTGTGCAGAGGGAATGAGAGAGGAAACCTACCTATTCGGAAAGGGTTTGGGCATCACTCAGAACTGTTTGGATCAAAGCAGATTGGCAGGGACAGGCTGGGTTACCAACAGTGGCTGAAATGAGAATAACTGAACTGCCAGCTTGAGTCCCTGCAGAAACAGAACTCTGTTTCAGGATTGTTTCCACCAATTTATGTGAGGAGCTGCTTTTACTGGAAATAGCGCAGTATTCCTGGCCACTCTTCTGCTGTAGGAAATATCTTGAAAGGCAAGAGGGTGCAAATTAAGCGTATAGATTTACATGAAATGAGCATTGTTCACGTACTTTACTTTCCTGTAATTGAAACACTGAACCTGAGGAGTGTGTGTTGAGGCCAGCGTGAGGCGCCCGTGCAGCGCAGCATACATTTGCTCTTTTAGGTGAGAATGTGGAATAGACAAGTGGCTTTGGGAAGCAGCCCAGGGTGCAGGTTGCATCTATCTTGCTGCTTTGTCATCTTTTCAGGTCCCTGAACTGTGTTGCTGGACAAGCATAGCAACAACACCTGCAAGCTTGTTAAAAATGCAGATTCTCAGGTTTCTCCTCATAGCTACTGAATGAGACAGGCTGGGAATAAGATCTAGAAAGTCATCTTTGTCTAGGCCCTCAAGGTAATGCTGATGTGCACTGAAATCAAGAAACCACCACTGACTTGATTTTAAATAGCTGGGGCAGGAGGAATGCAAATCCAAGTCCAGCCTGGGCAGTACAGCAAATCCCACCCTCAACATAAAATAAGAAGAAATTTTAAAAGGACCGGGGTTGTAGCTCAGTGCATAAGCCCTGGGTCCAATCCTAGTACCACAAAAAAGAAATTAAGAAACCATTGGCCTGGTGCAGAGATCGTAACCTTGGTAACATGTCAGTTTATCTGGGCAGCTGTTAGCGCCCTGACCTCCAGGCTGTGTCTCAGCCCAGTTACATTGGAATCTCTGGGGATAAGCTACAGACACCAGTAATTGATTAAAGCGCTATTACTCTGTACATGTCTTACATTTATTCCCAGTTGAAAACCACTGTCTTGATAGAATTTTTTCTATCTATATGGTCAAAACAATCTTACAAATGACAGCATGTCTACTATCTGTCTTGTAAGGACAAACAAGGGTGAATTGACAAGTTTATATGGTATCATTGAAAAGCAGATCACTTTTTATCTTGTATGTCGTTGGCTAAAATGTAGTCACATAAACATTCCTAGCTTGAAGGGGCTGAAAAATATGTTTTTAGCCAGATAACTGTGTACCTAGTGTAACTCAGAGATTCTGTTACTATAAATTGCACAAAGGACAATAATAAGAGAGATATTTCTGCCAAGTGATGGAACTTAGACCTGCAGATCAACAATCCTTTGTTTACCTTTGGCTTTGCCACTGGTATCCCATGATCTCTGAGTAAAATATGTCCTGTTTTCCATGTCTCATTACTATCAGACCTGCTCCTTTTCTTCAAAGAAAGACTACAGAAATAAGTGTGTATTGGCGGAAAAGCATAGCTGCATGTAATACATGAGTTACTCATGTAGCTCAACTAGTACCAAATCAATGAGAAATGACTTTATTCATTAGGTCCCCAGTTCCTAGAACCTCAACCCTTAATGTTTCATAAAGGTCTGTGGACTTCACCTCACACATATGCAAAAAAATCTAAATGTAATAACTAAAACTATGAAATATGTAGAGGAAGACAGGCATAAATATGCATGGTCTTGGATTAGGCTGTGGTTCCTTACATATCATATCAGGCAAAATACAACAAAAGAAAAATAAATAAATTGTACTTTATCAAAACAAAAAAAAATTCTTGCTACAAAGAACACTGTCAAATGAAGAGGACCTACAAAGTGGAAGAAAGTACTTGTAAATTACACATCGTATAAGAAACTTATATCCATGATAAAGAACTCTTATACTCAGCAATGAAAAAGACACATAAGCCAATTTTAAAAAGAATGAATCAGAATCTATCTCTAGAAAAGATTCAAGAATAACAAACACATTGAATGCTGCTCAGTATCATTAGTCAGAAATGTATCAACCAGCCCCATAATGAGATATTACTTTAATGAGACATATGACATAATGAGATATTGCCCACTTGGGAGTGCTATAATCAGACTGATTATTTATAAATGCATGGGAGATAGTGCAGAATAACTAGAGCCCTCATACATCAATGATGGGAATGTAAAATGTTGACAGTCATGTTGGAACCTAGTCAGCAAGATCCTCAAATGGTTAAACAGAGTCAGAATATGCCTTACAATTGTACACATATATCTATATAGCAGCACTTTCTATAATAGTGAAAATGGGGAAACAACCAACATGTCTATCAGCTCATTAATGAATGAATAAGATGTACTCTATCCATAAAATAAATACAGTTGGACCATTTTATTAGTCAGCTTTTCATTACTGGGACAAAATCCCTGACATATACAACTTGGAGAAGAGAGGTTGTAGTCCATGGTCAGCTGGCCCCAAGGCAAAAAGTCATGACAAAACCTGCTAAATTCCTAGTGGCTGCAGAGCAGAGCAGAGGAAAGCTTCAGGAGGATGACACCAGGGACGAGACTTAGTGCCCAGGGTCACATCTACCCGACACACCCAGAAGTGGCTTGCGAGCAAATCAGGTTGACAGTTACACTAACATTACATTCTGCCCTTTATCAACCTGACATTCACACATATCTCCTTTAACCATATTTAATCTCTAAATAAAGACAATGACAAGTTCATAATTATTCCTAACATGATATAGCTATCCTGTACACAACAAAAACTGCAATTCCTTCCTCACAATCTTCTCTAAGACAGTGAGAGCCCTTACTTGTGAACCATCCTAAAATGGAAGAAACAAGTTATTTAGTCTTAACATATATGCTACCAGGTAAACCTTACTTACAAAAGGAAAGAATAGGAAGATCAAAAAGAATGGAACCAAAGCAAGATCAGAACCTAGGAGGGCAAAAGTGAAGTCCTGTAGCTTGATATCTGATACCTGAGGCATGCAATGGTGGTAAATGAGCTCCAAGAGGCTTAGAGGGCCCCACCTGTCACAGTCCATGAGACTCCTCTCGGGCCGGCTCTGCTTTCTACCTTTAACTTTCTTCTGCAGATATTTCTTCTTACTGTCATCTCCAATGACATCACTATACCTGAGAGACTATTTCTGATGTGGTTCCTTTTATAACCTGATAGAGTCGTTTCTTTATTTGGGTTGCTATCACTTCAGAAATTTCAGGTTGTGACTTCCAAGTTCTATGTTCTTGTCTTCTGGACTTGTTCGAGGTGGGCTGGAGGTCTGAGATTGCCTTTTACTCTTTCATTTTGACGTTTTTGAAGTTTCTAATGTTTGCTGAGACTCACAGAAATAAGGGGGCAGGATATGGGTCAACAGGGTTCCCAAAATGTCAGGGACTCAGCTCAGTGAATCTCTCACAACAGTGGGAAGAGTGGGGCCCTGAGATCACTATATTTTGGGCTTCTTTCTACAGGTTCTAGCAGAGGTATATTGCCTGGCCCTGGAGGTTTTCCTCTGAAAAATTCCACAACCCCACACTTGATATACTCTGTATGCCTATAAAACTAGTGCTGTGTAAGGTCTGTTGTTAATGCAAACAGTAGCTAGGTACCCTTAGAACATGGATGCAGCAGACTTTGATTGGCTGAGCTTGGGAAAATAAATCCCAGGAGGACATTTCACTAGGAAGCCCTTCTTAAGCAGGATCCCCAGTAGATGTCTTCTCAAATGAAAGCTTTACATTTTCTTCCTTTGAGCATATAATAAGTGAGATTTTGCTGATTCCTGAGATGCCTCCAAAGTGTCTTTTTTCTTGTCCCTGTACAGAGTACATGATTTTTTTAATAATGGTGCTAGTCTGCTCAGCAAACATACTTCCTTTGGTTACAACTTTTACATGTAGATCCTTTCCAGCCAAAATTTAAGGAATTTCACACTTCTGCTCTGCTTTTGGTTGAATTCTTACTGCGTATCTGGCTTAAAGCAGCCAGCAGTACCCATGCAACAGCTTGACTGTTGGGCTGCTTTAAAATTTTCTCCACCAGATCATGTAATCCATAATGTTTATTTTTTTATTTACAGATTTACAGGGTTCAGTCTGTGACAGCCTGGTTTTAATCAGCTTTATATGACATGAAACGTGTCCTTTTAAATGTTTAGTTTGCTGAAATATGTTTATAGTACCACACAGCTATCATTACAACCAAGTTTTAAAGTACTTCCATCTTCTCCAAAATATATTTTTTAGCCATTGTATGGCAACCTTGGGCCTAGAAAACCACCAACCTACTCATTGCTTTCTGTTTGAACTTAAACATTAAGTTAAGTTGAATCTTTCCTTTCACATAACATTATACTTACAATGCTTATCCATGTTGTTCAACCACTTTTTTCATCACTAACAGTATTCATATAGGTATGTAAAGCCTGCTTATGTGTGAGACGTGCATGTGGATAAACAGATTTCTATAGAACTAGGTACATACCATATTTTGTTTCTCAGCTGAACAGTTGCTTGTTTCCATTTGTAGTTATTATGAGCTAATCCTTTCATCAATATTATTTGAAAAGCTTTCAGAGCTATATTTTCTTTTCTCTTGAGCAAATCCCTACAAGAGGAATTATTGGTTGATAACAAATTGTTTTAAATGTGTTTTGGTGATGTTAAAATATACATAATATAATGTTAATGATATAAAGTTTATAATTTTAGATATTTTTGTATGTATAATCTAGTGGCATTAAATATATTCAAATATAATTAAATAATGATAATGATCATTATTTACCTGCAGAATTGTTTTAATCATACCAGACTTAAAACTGTACCTTTTAAACAAAAATTCCTATTCTTTTCTCCCTGCAGCCCTTGGTAACTTCTTTCTGTCTCTGAATTTCAATTTGCTCAGGTTCCCTATCTAAATAAAATCATATAATATTTAGTCAAGTTTGTTAGTCTTCTTTAATTAGAAAAAAAATGTCTTCAACATTTCATCAGTTTTGTGTCATTGCATCACTACATTTTCTGTCACTAGAACAAAATTCCTGACACCAATTTAAAGAAAGAGAGGTATAATTTGGCTCATGTCTTTGGTGCATTCAGTCCATGGTAGGCTGGGCTCATGGCAAGAGGTCATGGTGGAGGAGCACTGATGACCTGTGGCAACCAGGAAGCAGAGAGAACAGGGAGAAGCCAAGACAAGAGTAGTCCATTGCAGGTCTTGGCTCTGGTGCCACCTCTAACAAGGCCCCACTTCATCACAGCACAGTGAATTTATCAATGAATGAATCCACTGATTAGTATAGCACCCCCATGACCCAGTCAGCTTCAAAACACACGAATCTGAGGAAAGACATTTTAGGTGTAAACCTTAACATTCTTCCTTTGCCTGACAAAAGGCTGTGTCTGTTGCATTATACAAATTAGGTTTAGTTCATCTAAATTTTGTACTTGCAAAATGTAGTCATATGTTTCAGATTTAAGTTTGAGAGTTTCTTGTGTCTTCTGGTTACAGGTCCTTTACCAAATTCTTAATGGTCCAACATTGCTGAAAATCCTAAATACAAAGTATCTTGATGGATTCAAGACACTCTTAATTGTAAATCTAAGTGAAAATCTAAAAGCTCAGTACCTCCTATGTATAATGGCATAGAGTAAATGTTTCCACTCAAAAAGTAGGCATGGGGCATAGGAAGGAATCAGACTAAAGCAAGACCAGAAACCAATAGGACAAAACAGTAAATCCTGCAGCATCATGTCCAGCACCTGGGATATATGGTAAGATATCAGCTTCAAATATCTGAAGTACCACTGCCCCTATGGCATTTACTCTCTGGCTCTGATTAACTTCTGTAGTTTTCCTCAAGAAATTTCACATTCCTGTTTTCTCCAACTTTGTGGGGCTCTGACTCTACCTCTGGCTTCACTCTTCTAGCTAGGTACAATGTTCCTCTTCTTGATTGGTTTCCTGATTGGCTGTCTAGGTCTTCCCTTGAAATATGGGTAGAAGCAACCATTGCCCTATAACTCATACATTCTGGATGCCTAATACAACCGGTAATAAATGGATGGTACCAAGGTTTACCACCAGCCTGACCAGAAACCAGGCCCTCTTTGTGCTCCAGTGGATTCTGAGAGCCTGGATGGCTGAGTATGGTGAATGACTCTTAGGAACCAGTTCCCTAGGTTATTATATTATAGCCTATCCCCCAACCCCAAGCCTCATGCTCTCATAGGTTGACCTTTTCAGGGATGGCCAGATTCAAGGCATATGAATGTGTATTAAGGGTGGATAATATCTTTATTAGTCCTCTAGTTGGACTGGTATACTTCTAGGTGTGAGTGGCTTCAATCAATAGGCTTGTAGGCTAGAAGAAATGTAAGGGAACAAAAATAAGGCAGGCTTGCTGCATTCTTCCTGTCCTGCCATGAAGTGTTTCCCCTCTGTGATGCCTGTCTGCTATCCTACCTGCCATGGTGCAAGCTAGTTATAAACTGAAACCTCCATGAGGTTTGTCAAAAGAAACCTTTCTTACTTTAATTTGTTGGGTATTTTGTTTCTGCCATAAGAAAAGTAACTAAGACACCACCCTTCTCCAGCAGGGAACCCAGAACCCAAGGGCTCTTTTCTCATATGAAAGATTTACACTTTTATACTTCTGAGCTTGAGATGGCTGGGGGTTTTGCTGATTCCTGAGATGCCTTCAAATCATCTTTCGTGTTTTCCAGATGCAAAGTACTTGGCTTCTATTTAATATAGTTACATGCTTCATTGCCCCAACTTTACAGTCAATTATTTGTGGAAGAGCTGGAAACTTTATATTTTTTGGCTCAGTCATTTGCTCCTTATTCCCACTATAGATCAATCTAACAGCAGCCAGCAGTGCCCATATTATATCACAGCCTGAATGTTGCAGTGCCTTGAAATTTCCTCTATCAGATAAATTAGACCATGACCCTTAGTCTCAGTCACTTGCAAAGCCTCAGGTTTTGAGGAAATGATGACAGTGTGTTCTGATGAAATGAAACACACATAGCCTTTAGTCCAGTTACTAATACAATCCTCCTTCTCATCTGACATATGAGCCTGGCCTTTACTGTCTACTTTCCTATCAGCATTATGTAAGCTTCTGAAACAAAATATAATCACCTATCAAATTTGGCTTGCAACATTCTAAGCTATCTCTGACTTTCTCTCCAAACTTTTCCAAATTCATTGCAGGGAAGTTCCAAAGGCTTCCAAGCCATATGGCCATCAACAGTAACAGCAATGGCCCCACTTATACTACCAAAGTATAATTAAAGTACTAAGCACTATATAATCCATTTAGCAATTATACTTTTTACAGTTCCTGTTGGACAACCCATAACTCCATCATCGGTTCCAGAGCTCATACTCCTTCTTTGGCAAAGTGTAATCGAATGTTTTGTACTTGCAAAATGTAGTCATATGTTTCAGATTTAAGTTTGAGAGTTTTTTGTGTCTTCTGGTTACAAATTCTTTATCAGATATAAGATTTATACATGTTCTCTACCAATCAGTGACTTTTCTTATTTTCTTAAAGGTATCTTTTGAATCACAATGGTTTTAAGTTACAAAAATTATGAAATATATCAACATAGATTGTGCTTTTGGTATCATATTTAAGAATGTATTGCCAATCTCAGGATTATCAGCATCTTTCATGTTTTTCCTAAAAAGAGCTAATGCAAGCTAAGAATTTTAAGACTTTAGCTCTTATGTTTCTGTCTATGCTCATTTTCAGTCAGATTTTTTATGTATTATGCTAGTTTTCATCAATATAACAAATGCCTGAGATAATCAACTGAGAAAATATTTATTTGGGTTTATAGTTTCAATGGTTCTACCCATGATCAATTGGCCTAATTGGTTTTGGCCTGTGGCAAGGCTGTACATCCTTGCTCATTGTGTGTTGCAAAGTAAAGCCACTCACTTTATGGTCAAGAAAAAAAGAGAGAGAAGAGGGAACCAGAGTTCCATGTCCATCTTCAATTTCATGCCCCAAATGACCTAGAGAACTCTTACTCTTACTAGACTCCACCTCTAAATAATCCTACCACCTCCCTCTGGTGCCACAGGATTTGGACTAAGCTTTAAGCATATGGACTTTTGGACAATACTTATCCAAACCACAGTATCCCATCCCTACTGCCCAAGAATTTTTGCTCAGCTCATAGTACCAAATGCACTGAATCTGTCAACAAGACTTTCCAAAGTCTGTAACTATTCCAGTTGTGTTCAAATTTCCAAGTTCAACATCAACTCTGAGACTGTTGACTGGTAACTGGGACCCGTTTAGAGTTTCATTAACACAAACAGCCCACTGTGATACATATGCCATAGGCTCCCCACCTCTGCTCTAGCCAAACCCTTGGCTATGAGTATCTGTAAAAACCAAAGGCAAAAACAAGAATAGGTGAACAAAACCAAATGAAATCCAAATTGCATACCTTTTGAGTATAATGGTAGGCTAGGTACAGGGGAAATAATCCTATTCTAAAAGGATTGGATAGGAAAATAATGAAAGATCAAGACAAAACAGGTCTGAGCCCCATCAAGATGAACATTATATCCTGCATCGCTGTGTGTTGTATTCAGGGTACACTGCAGTGGAAGGTAGGCTTCCCAGGACTTGGGCATCCTGCCCCCTATGCATTGCTGGTTTCAGTCCACATGGACACCCATTCAAGCCAGTCCTGACCACTGTTGTGGCTTTTCTTGATAAGTGGTGTGCATTGCTAGTACCTCTACCTTCCTGAGGTCTCCACAGCAGCTTCAGAGTTACACTCATATACCACACATTGCCATATCTAGGGCTATTTGCAGCAACTCTGATTCTGAGACACACTGCCTAGTTTCTCAGACTCTTGTTGGAATATTCCATGATGCTGTGACTCTTTGATTTTCCATACCTGCAAAACCAGCATCATCTGATGACTTACGCCGAGTCTGCTGCTAGTGCAAGCTGCACCTAGATTGGCCTGCTGCAGTGCCTCTGTGTGCTTCGTAGCCTGAGTGCCAGAGATGTACTCCAAGTGCGCAATTCCCTATGCAGTCATGAGGGAGCAGGGCCCCTTCAAACTCTTGAAGTAACTGTGCCCTGGGAAGTCTCTGAAATAAACTGGCATTTCAGTGTCTCTGAGACAGCGGTGGCTATGGACTTCCAATTCCAGAGATGCCCTAAGGTGTTTTTCCAAGTTTCCCATTGCAAAGTACACGATTTATTGTGGTCAGAGCCTTGCGTACTCTTTTACTGGCCAAATAAAAAAATTTCAAGCCTTTCTACTCCTTTTTTCTTCCATTATCCCTATCAATTTGGTAACAGCATCCAGTAATACACATGCTGCTCCCTATATGCTTTGTTGCCTTGCAATTTCCTTCACCAGATAAATTAATCCATTATGCTTATGTTTAGCCTCCCATAGAATATTAAGGCATGAAAAAAATGCATCCAGATTCTTTTCCACAATCTAACAACGGTGGCTAAACATTCTTTATTTCCATCTGAAAATGTATCAGCACAGCCTTTATTGTCTGCATTTCTATTAATATTATTGTATCCAAACATGCACAAAATTGCATATTAAACTCTTTATAGCACACTAGGCTTTTTCTAGCCTGTTTCTCTAAGCTTCTAATTCTACCTACAAACCAATTTCAAAGGCTCTTCTACATCATCAGGTATGCAGTTAAAGGGGAAGATCCCATTTCTCAGTACCAATTATCTGTTGGTCAACTGTCACTGTAATAAATTCCTATGGTGATCAACTTACAAGGGAGAAGGTCGGTTTTAACTCTTGGCTTTAAAGGTTTATCCCTAAAACTTATGCAGTCCATGACTGATTATCTCCCCTTACTTCCTATCCATGGACAGATAGCACATGGTAATAGCAATAGAAGCCAGAGAAAAACTACTCACCTCATACAAAGCAGAAGGAAGCAGAGACAGAGACAGAGACAGAGACAGACCCAACAAGTGGAGAGAAGGAAACAGAGAAAATATGGGCTAGTGGTTCACAGTCTCCTCCAAAAATATGCTCTTAGTTACCTGAAGATCTCTCACTTGGCTCTGCCCCTTAAATATTCCACTCCCACTTGACAGTGCCATATGTTTAAGGACCATGCCTTGAGGAGACACTTATTTAAACTGAAGGGTGCATGGTATAATGGAAAAATTTGAGTTGGCCTTGTTACATGTGGTCAAATTGTCCCTGCACAATTTGCTGAAAAACTCCCTTTCACCACCAGATTGTATTGGCACCTTTGTCAAAAGCCAAATGACCATAAGTGTACTTTATGTAGTTTTAAGTGTTGATCTCTGTGCCTTTCAGTATTCCAAAATAATATTGCCTTGATTTGTGTCACTTTATGATATGCATTAAAACCATGTAGAGTAAGTCTTCTGATTTTATCCTTCTTTTCAAAATTATTTTTGCTCTTCTAGGTCTTTTGCTTTCTTGTATAAATTTTAGGGTGAATTTCTCAATTTCTGCCATAAAATCTTTGTGGAATCTTAACAAATATTGCATTAAATCTATAGATCAGTTTTGGAAGACTGTTGTTTTTAGTAATATTACATCTTCCAATCCACAAACATAAAATGACTCCCTTTTGTCTCTAATTCTTCTCAGCACATTACTGTATTGTTATTATATCATGCATTGCATCTGTGAAATTTCTTTCTATCTATCTGATTCTTTTCTGTGCTAGAGCAAATGAAATTGTTTTTATTTCATATCTGACTATTCATTACTAGTCCATTGAAATACTCCTGTGTAGAAATTGAGTCTTCCAAAATATTTATCTTTTATACTACAAGTTCATTTGATTTTTTATTAATTTTGATGACGACTTTTCCACGTAGAAATGGAAATTTCTACGTTATCTGTGAACGTCTCTTTTTCCCCAATGGGAATTTTCCTTACTTTTTTCTTCCATGATTGCTCTTGTTAAGAGTGCCCACAGCAATGTGGAATGTGTTGTAAATAGATATTATCTTGTTTCTGACCTTAGGGAAAACCATTCACGTTTTCACCTTTAACTGTGATGTTATCAGTTATCAAATTGAAAAAGTTCCTTATGTTTCCAGGTTTATTGGGAGATTGTATCTTGATTGGTACAATTGTCAAATGGCTTTCTTTGTTGAGCAAATAATGTGGGTTCATCCTTTGTTAATTTGGTTTATTACTTATTACTTTACCTAATTGAGAATAGGGCACCAATGCTTTTGTTGTTGAATTTTGTCTTCTCTCTCAATACTCTCACTTTCTGCTTCATTTTGGTCCTAGCTGTTGGTTACTTATATGTTTATAATTCTTCCCAAAAAACTAACATCCATAATTCTACACTGTCTTCCTCTTCCTCTATAAATTTTTTATCTATTTTGTAGACTACTCCAGTACTTTATATGTAGATTATGGTTTATGTTTTCAGGGTACAATTTGAAACTACTTATGTCTTTGAATCTAAAGTGTATGTCTTGTAGATCACATATACTGGGTCTTTTAAAAAATCTGTTCTGACAGTACTTTCCTTTAGTTAGTATGTCTAATCCACTTAGGTTTTTTCAAATGGTTGGGTTGATGTCAGCTCTTTTGCTGTAGGGCTTTTTTGAGAGAGAGAGAGAGAGAGAGAGAGAGAGAGAGTGTGTGTGTGTAACAGGTCTTCACCATTTCTCTGTCCATTTTTTACTACTTTCTTTAAGTTAAATACATATTTTCTACTGTACCATTTTAATTTGTGTATTTTTGCCACCTTTTTCCTAATGAAAACTCTAGGTATTTGATATGTATTTAATGAAATAATGTACTTCAAATTAATACCAATTAAACGAATAGTGCAATGCAACTTTGCTCCAATATTGTTCTATTATCTTTCTCCTTTATTATTATATTGCCATGTATATCTTCATGTAAGTGCAGCAGTAAAGTTTTGTTTGTTTTTATGCAATTATTAATCTAAACAAAAGAGGAAAAGCATATATATAAGCTTTCTTTTAAAAATTTAGAAAACATTTACCCATGAAAGTTCCTTTACCAGGGCTCTTTATTAACCCTAGTTAATGTCTGGTGTCATTTTTCTGTCAGCCTGAATGACTTCTTAGTATTTCTTAGAAGACAAGCCTCCAACTCTTTGCGAGCAGACTTGTTTTGGACTAGATAACACAGTTGAAGTTCAGGCCATTCATGGCTCATCTTTATCTTACCTTCTGTTTGACTGTTGTCTCATTTCAGTGAGAAATAAATAAATGGTAAGCAAGAATGTGGACCTTCATATGGCCTACGCTACTCTTCCAGAACTTTTTTGTCAGGCAGCTTGTTTAAGTAGATAGAAATATTCTTAGAATGAAATAGCACAGATTCACAATATGCTCACCCTGATTCTTCAAGGGCTTTTTGGGAAGTAAACAATTCATGATTTGTTGTATGCCCTTGGTCAGTTTCCACAATCCTGAGATAGTTTACTTTGTCCAGTTGTATCCTTGTTATACATGAGGTAGGATTATATCCATAGCTTTTTTGGAATCCCACCCACAATGCTACAATTCTTAACTCTTCCAGCCACAGGTGTCTTAAAAGAAAGAATGACTAATAAAAATCAATTCAACAGGTGGTAAGGGTGCAGTGATCATAATATTTCTGTTTCACAAGAGCTGGAAAATAAAGGAGGAAAAATAATTTGAGAATAGGTTTTCCTGTCTCATCTTTTTTGAGAAGCCAACAGGTACATGCTGTGCATAAATGGAAACCACAAGGAGAGTTGACCTTCTGGGAGAGAAAATTAGATTAGAAGAATCTGGAAAGAGAAGGGAAAGTGCCAAAAAAGTAAACTTAAAACTCCTTTGTGTTTCTTATCATCCTTTGAGAACTGTCTACTAGAGTTGATCAATTAAAGCATGGAAGAAATCCTCATTTAAAAAAGATACTGTTATCTGCCCTCTGAGTTTAGTAATAGGAAGGGGGCAATATTTAAACATGGTATTTAAACATTGAGAATCACCTAAGACCTCACCAGAGCTTGGAAAAAGAATTCATTGCCAAAGACTGAAAAGTGTAGTGGGACAGCAGCATAGGCAGGGGAAACAGACGGGCCAAGGCAGCTGCCAGTCGCTCTCGGGCTGAACTGCAGCGCCGCCTTGCCCATGTGCTGCCCTCGTGACTTTGCTCTCTGAGGTTCTAGATCAGAGTGAGAGTTCAGCAAGGCCAGGCAGGGCAAGTCCATTGTTGTCACTATTCTTACTGCCATGCCTGGGGCTCAGAATCAACACATTTGCTTCAGGCCAGAGGAGAGCTATCGCTGATGCTTCTCTAGGTACAAAATAAAGCGAGCCAGATTGAGAACCCACAGAACAAAAATTTGAATCTATAGGACGCTGCTTTAGAGCAAAACATAAGAGAGTTGGACATAAGGGGGTCAAAAGCAATCAAAATGTATAGCTAATGGCAATAGCAGGATTAAAATCTTAAGATTCCATGTCCCATCAAGCTATAAAAATGCCTATAAACCTGATGTTTTCATTGCTTCCTCTGACATAAAATATTGTTCTTAACAAGCCTTGGCATCTTTGGTAAATGCAATGCTTAGAAAACAAAACAAATCAGTCCTAGAGTTAGCTAAAATCTTGAGGGAAATGTGTCCCGCCTTTGCTGACTTCAGCAGTGGGAAGCTGTACTGGGCTGAGCTCCACCTCCTGTCGTTCTGGCACTCTCTCCCCCAATCACTGTGCCGCAGCAACACCCCAGGCAGTCATTTGCAGATACTTCACCAAGAACCTGCCACCTGCCAGGTCCCCTCAGGAGCTGTGCAAGCGCTGAGGAGAGGCACCTCCCAGGCTGGAAGGAGCCAGCAGCCCACTGGTATTTCAGCCTCTCCTGTAAGACACTTGACTAGAAACAATCCTTTCTTAGCATGTGTCCAGATTAATATCTAACAGCAGTTAGCTGGTCAAATGCACTATAAATGCTAAGGAAAACTAATTAGAAATTGGGCAGCCAGGAGGTCTGATGTTATTTCACGTTCAGCCAATTCTGTCACTGGAGGCCTAATAATCTTATTCCTCAGGCACTGGGTCCCTTTCTCCTTCCTCTTTCTAGCCATTGCCCTCATATGAACCTCATATACCTCAGGGATCAAAAAATAAAAGCTCATTTTGTTATGGGGGTCTCTTTGTATTGAAATAACTTAATTACAAAATACTTCTGGAAGATTGAAAAACAGAGATGGGGGCCAGGGTGATGGCTCAGTAGAATAAGTATTTCCCTGACAAGCACAAGGGCCTGAGTTCAATCCCTGATTCCAGAAAAAAAAAAAAAAAAAAAAAAAAAAAACCCACAGGGACAGACATACAAATAAAGGACAAGAGCAACATGAAAGTAGGGAGAAGAGTAGGTTAAATGGGACGGAAGGACCCAAAGACAGAGACAGGGAGGATGTTGAGGGATAATGGACACTAAGAAAGGGGAAGTCTGCAGAGGAAGGGAGTGCTGGGAGAGGAAGGTAAGAAAGAGAAGCAGATACCGCCTGCAAAGAAGACTTGCATGCATGCAGTGAGGAAAACAGGCATGTATGAGAACTTAAAGAGAAAACACATGTAGATTTGTGGACGCAGAAGATACAGATATAAAGAGAAAAACAGTGATAGAAATCCTCCCAGGTTTATGTTTCTATTCCAAGAAGAAGCTGCCAGTGTTTTAAAAAATATTGGTTAAGAGCCGGCCACATAGCTCAGCAGAGTAAAGCACCTGTAAGTGGGCATAGGACCAGGGGTTCTATCCCCAGGCCTGTTGGGCCAGCCCGCCCCCAGGATGTGCTGAGATGGCAATTGAGACTGAGCGTGGTGGCACATGCCTGTAATCCAGCTCTTGGGAGGCTGTAGACAGGCAGATCACTATGAGTCCGATCTAGTAGTGAGACCCTGAACACTCTGTAGGCCCTTCCCTAAAATACAAAAAAAAAAAAAAAAAGAATGCCAGTTAATAATTTTATTTTAAGGTAATTTGAAAGAGAAGTTATTGCAAACAACCAAGGGTATGTGGAAGAGAAGCACGTGGAAGTCACAGTCTCAATCATCCCCATTTGCATTACATCATCACTACACATGTTTGGTGCTGAGTGCTGAAATGCTGCACCTATTTTAACAGAATAAAGCCTAAGTTGCTTGAAAAGAAATACGCTAAAAGGAACATTTCCCTTTGTATATGAAAAGGCTTTAAAGGTGAATATTCTCTTCCACTGTTGGTTGGTGCACATCATTTTGCAGATGCTGCCACAGGAACTGTCCTCTGGGAACAGTTCACTATGCCCAGAACTGGGCCTTTAGGAACCAGACCTGTCAGTTCCTTGCCTGAGCCCTGCCATCTTATTTTGTTTAGTGGAAGCAATCGCACCGCTGCCCCCATCACCCTGCCAATAGAAGAGGTCCTGCAGACCTTACAGGACCTGATCGCCTACTTCCAGCCTCCCGAGGAGGAGATGAAGCACGAGGACAAGCAGAACAAGCTCCGCTCCCTTAAAAACAGACAGAATCTTTTCAAGGAAGAGGTGAGTCCAAACATGCAGAAGTGAAAGTCTCTGTGCTTCTGGAACAGAAATAGCCAGTGAGTGCTCTGCAACTCAGCTTTGTCTCTACATGTACACATATTTATGGATAGGCAGTAGAAAAAGGAGGTGGAAAAGCTGTAAAGGCAAAAACTGGGAGCTAATCTTCCCTTTCAGCCCTGCCTGGCTACATTAATGCTGGTGGGCACATTCCAACCAATTAAGTTTTAACTTTCAATGCCACACATGTACTCAAAAATCTATTTTCAGTAAATCTCCGTTGTTACTGTGTGGCATGGTAGCAAGCCCAAATTTTGTATAGTATCAGAATTACCTAGGAAACCTGTTTAGAAAAATGCAATCATCTAGTTTCTACTCCATCAGAAATGCCTGAAAGACTGGTTCAAAAGATACAGATGTCCCATGGTTTGAAAAGCTCAAGTTAGAATTTAAGCTTCAGAGTCAGTGAGAGGGCCTGGCCAAGGGGAAAACGCCAGCTGGGTGCTCATGAGACCCAGGCCCTCGTCGTGGCTCCCTTCGTGGCTGTGTATGACTTTAGACAAGTCACAGGCCTTCTCCAAACATGGGCGTGATGATCTGGTGGCAACAGGCTGTGGCTGGCTTCCATGTCCTGGAGAGAGGGCTAGTCCTCCCGTCATTTCCAAAGTCTGTGCTGTGGGACTCAGAGCCACCCTGCTCGGTCTTCTGATCTCAGCGGAGGTGGACTTAGAGACATTCTGTGTACCTTGTGGGCTATTGATTCTACATTTGCCATGTCCACCTCTTTAGCAGGTGGTTTTGCTGAGTGGCAGAGTACTACAATTCAGGCAGAAAAGTAGTTGAAAATGTTCTTTGGTTTTATTGTCTCTGTATCCCATCTTTTGGAGGAGAGAGATGCAATGAGGGAGCAAGTACAGTTATTTTATGCATCTGAATGGAATTTCTTGAGCTTATTTGAGACTTAAGAGAAAAATAGGTACTACATCTAGAGCTATCTGAGTCAGAATCACTTCCCACCAGACATGAAGCAAGCTTTGGTGAGACACATTCATGCTTCCTCCTCTTCAATACATCCTCGGAGTGAGCTAAGCAGAGCGCATGGAGCAACAACCACAGACTGCTGACTCACTACGTGAATGGATACTATTTAGGTCTCTGAGGCATAAAGATGCATATTTTGTTTCTAGGAGAAAAAAATAAACTCAACTGGCCCTGTGAAGGGCTATTTGCATATAAGCATCATCAGTTACGAAGAGACTAACAGGGAAGGGAGAAAAGCAGAAGCAGGAGGTACATTCTTCTCCAAGAATGTTTACCTTTTCCTCTACTCTCCTTCTTAGGGCATGTTGGCACTTGTGTTAAATTGCATTGATCGCTTAAATGTCTACAATAGCGTAGCCCACTTTGCAGGGATTGCCAGGGAAGAGAGTGGCATGGCCTGGAAAGAAATTCTGAACCTCCTATACAAGTTGCTGGGTGAGTATACAGGCAGTGCCTCCCCTGAGGAGGTCTCTGGGGTCTTTGGGTGGGCACAGGAGGGCCCACCATTGCCATTAAGCAACTTCCTGAGATGCTTTCTTGTTCAGCATTTGGTTCTAACACAGCCATTCAGTGTTAGCTAGCAGCTTCTTGTACCTTCCAAACTCAGAACAAAACTATCTGTGAAACCTAGGAAGCCAGCTTCTCTGAACCTCAATTTCTTATGTATCATATGTGAAAATAAGACTAGATAGACACATACAGTCTTCACTCTTCAGCCTGGCAACCTGCACTATGAGGATTGTTGCTGTTTTAAATTCTACGCCCTCTCACTTGTCTACTTGTTAGTCAATCCTGGCCCCTGCTGCTTTGGCCTGTCATTAATTTCATTTTGGTGGAATGAAAAGGTAGAAACTAAGATGCCCTAGCACCCACCTTTTTTCCTCCCAAACCCGCATATAAGGTAGTGCTGTGGTGCCATCTGCAGAGGCTCTGTCCCTAAGGCCCAGGTCACTAGCCAGTCTGAGGAACGCAGCAAAAAGATATCAATATGGGCAAGAAGGTAGGCCCAGGCACTGTTCAGACACCAGCTGAGATAAAAAGACAGATCCACAGGACTTGGCTCTGAGTTGTGTGTCCTACTGACGGAAGTCCTTAGAAATTCTAGTACATCAGAAGAAAGCCCAGAAAAATCAGCCTGGACCTGTGCTCCATGTTGGAGTTCAGGTCAATGGGATTATTCCTGTACCGTGTGATTCTGTAATGATTAACTTTTCTTGATCTTTGTACACCAGGCTATGGAATATCTCTTTGAGAGCAATATTTTGAGAGTAGTTACTGTTATTATCTCAGTTGTACTGGCAAGAAAGCAGATTACAGAGGTGCTCATAGCCCAGGTCCACCCATCTACTAGCAATGGAGGCCCATAGCCTGACTAGAATTCTTGCACTTGTCTTACTTAAGCTGCCTATGACTGCCAGAAACACAGCGCAGGTGCTCAGACTGAATGTCCTCATGGGCTCTTATGGTGAGGAGCAGAGGCTCAGGAGGAAGACCTTCCTCAATCAAATTCATCATTTTTCTGCTCTAATGAAATCTGAAGCCCAACAAACCAACCCTGTGAAAGCAGCTTGCCTGGGCATGATCCATCTCCATGGAATTGTTCCAGATTAGCATCTGCTGTTTCAGCCCTGTGGAGGAAAGGCTACATGGTCTAGATTGGTACTCTAACCACAACACATTCTTCCATCCTCATGCAGTACAAGCAACCTATAGCTTTCAAGGATGTACAGGCATCATAATCAGCTGCAGGGCTCCAGTTCAGTAGCTCTAGCGTAAGTCCTGAGGACTTCTCAGGTGATGTGATATCCCTGGCCCAGCGCCCACACTCTGAAAACCACCATTGTTTCAGATACTTTACCCTTAGAAGTTGTTAGTATTTATCTGTTATTCAACCTTTTCAACTGTGCTCACTGAGAAGCTTTCCTTTAGTGCTAAAAGTAATGAGCATCTAACTAGATTTAAGAAAATGTGCTAGGGTTTGAGTTCCAGTGTCAGTAATCAATGAAGCACCATATTCTTGCTTACCATTACCTAAAGTAATTAACTCATGTGTCTATTTTCTCTACCCATTATCTGATGAAGGCAGAGAATCTGCCTCTTCTGCTGCATTGTTGTGTTTCCTGCATTTTACCAGGGGCCTGGTACATAGCAGATGCTCTGGGAATGCTTGTAGAGTTCGTAAAAGTTAGAGCTTTAGTCTTCTAAATATAGGAAGCAAATCATATCAAGGGGCTAGCATACTAATATTGATGTTCCATTCCCTGTATTTGCTAAGCAGGGATGTAATCAACAGCTCCAGGGCTTACACGCATCACTATGCCCTTTACCCTACATGATCCAACCTTTCATTATTTGCAGCTGCTCTCATTCGTGGAAACAGAAACAATTGTGCTCAATTCTCCAATAACCTTGACTGGCTAATCAGTAAATTGGACAGGCTAGAATCTTCCTCAGGTAAGAATTTACAGAAACCCTTAAGTGGAGAAGTTGAATGTTTTTCTCTCTGATAAAAATGAAAACAAAGTCAAATCTTCAATTGGTCCAAGAGTCAGCTCCTAAAACATGCAGACAATCATACACCTTTATTTAATGGCTTTATTCCAGATCTCTGCAGTTCTTCCTCTTAATTTTTTCAGTTGTACCTTCTTATTTACTCTATAGGTACTTTAATGACCCCAAGGCAATCCTTACTTAGAGATCCTTGTCTCCCAAATCCACTGGACTCCTACTCTCTGGGTTTCTAATCTGCCTTTCAATGTTGTCCTATTTTAGTTAGAAGCATGAAATAAGATAAAATAAGCTCCACCCAGCCCTGGATCTCCCCTCCCATCATGCCTACAGCCCTTCTTGAGGGCCCCCTGGGAATGTGAGCCTTCCGTGAGGACCACATTCACCTTTTGACGAGATGAGTGTACTGGGCAGGTGCACTCTAGCCTCCATCCCCTAAACTGAAGGCCTCATGCTTTGCTCACAGTCTGCAGGTGTCACGCTTTAGCAAACTAGCAAAGGGAAGGCTCCTGTCAAGCCACCCACCCTGTTCCTAAGCCTAGGTTTTCTTTAGCATCTCTTCTCATGAGTTAGATTGCATGTCAGGATAAGTTATGAAAACATTGAGACAAAACAGAAACAAGAGGAATTTTCTTAATAAAACCAATGAAGCCATTAGCTAGCTCTTTCCTCCTGTGTTTCACTGTGATGTTTCCTTTGTGGATGTCAGGACCACAGGGGCACAAGTTAGTCTTCCTTCTGCTTTGCCTTAGTACAGAGGATCATGAAGTGCCAGAATAAGGGGGCAGAACAGTCATTGTTCTGTAAGCTTATCTTCTGCTTGATATGCTACTGTGCCTATAATAAAAAATAAGTTCTGAGGTGGTTCCTAGAAAACTTCTTATTTTGAGAATATTTTCTGAATTGTTTCAATGACCTTTAGAATTTATAGTAGTGTATCTGTGTTTTAAAATAGATATTTAAATGAAGCATTGTTTGGTTTTACCAAGTTAAGAATTCCATTTTACAGCTATTTCTCTATATTTCAACATAAAAGATCATGCTTGTCCAGGAAGAGGGGGATGGGGTTAGTGCTGAATTAAACTCACCTGTAGGTTACAGACTGCTTGGCCCTTGGGGACTCTGGGAATCTACCCAAGATGGTGAAGTTTCTCTGGCTGGGAATATTTAAAGATTCAAATAACTGATGATATTCTCTCCCTCAGGATGATCTTTCCACTGTCAGATTTCTAAATTACAGTCTGTTCTACAGTTGATCTAATGTCCAAATGATTTTTGTGGCATTCATGTAGGTATCTTGGAGGTTTTGCACTGTATCTTGATTGAAAGCCCAGAAGCCTTAAACCTGATAGCAGAAGGCCACATTAAGTCCATCATCTCTCTGTTGGACAAACATGGGCGGAATCATAAGGTGGGTATGGAAAAAACATGAAGAGTGATTGGCGTTACCCATTTTCCCTCTCAAGCACGTAATCATGTTGTAAGTTCCTGAGAGCCTGACGACCAGTCCTGGACCTTGGTCAGAACATTGGGAAACGGACTTCTAAACATGTTCCTTTGCCTCCCAGCACCCTCCAAGCCAGCCGGCCACTGGTATTCTCCAGGTTCCTAGACCCAGCTCATCAGTACTGGCTCTCAAGAGCACCTCATCTTGAGCCCTTGGCTGGGCTTATACATGGCCAGCAGTGCTAGATGCTCCCCACCCTGAAACCTATAGCATGGTAGGAAAACCTTCCAACACCAAACCATAAGATAAGTTATTCCTACAAAATTAGATTTAAAATAGTAAGTTGGCTGGTTAATAACTGAATTCAGATTCAATGAGTCAAACCAAGTTAAGTAATAGAAACTGCCTATATAAATAAAAAGGCCCAAGATGATAATTCTTCTCCTTGATATAAAACAATGGTGTAAATGGGAAACTTTTCCCCTCATCAAGGTGGAATGCTATATCAATTTTTAAGGTCCCTTATATTTGTAACATACCTATGTTTGTACAATTGTACCTCTAAGACAAAAATGATCTATGGGAAAAGATCCATTAAAATGTGGTGAGTTCTTCTTAATCCCTCACAAACACTTTTTTTTTGGTGGAACCCAGGATTGAACTCAGACCCTTGCGCTTGCCAGGGAAGCACTTATTCCTCTGAGCCATCTCCTTGGCCCCTTAATCCCTCACACATATGCCATATCTGGTGGCTATCATGCTAAATAATTAGGTACGGTGCTTGAAGGCTGAAGAAGGTGTTCTGGCAATGGTGACATAATCAGGCAGTGGAGAAAGAAGCCGTGCAGACTGCAAGTGCAGCATGACTTCTGCTTTTCTTCTTTGCCGTCATTCAGGGGAACTAAATATTTGAGACACATCTCAGTGAGTCCAGGAGAATGAGTCCCTGCAGCATATGCAACGTCCTTGGGAGTCAGAACACCCGTGGTTCTCAGTATCTGTGAAATTGCTTGGCAAAGAGCAGCAAGAAATATGTGAGGTCTGTCATTGCTTTCTCAAATGCGGTAAATCAAAAGCAGGCATGAGGCTCTAGTCTTAGTATGACTTTTCTACATTTCAGCATGTTCCCTTCAGTCTGAAAAGTGCAGTACAAATTATCAGCAAGCTCACGAGTAGCACATGGTCTGAGCCATGGTACACGCACAGACGTGAGAGGAGGGAAGTGTTTCACAGTTGCCGGCCCCAAGGGCTTCTCTATGATAGCACATGACTTACTTTATAAGTGACCAGCTTTCTTATAACTTTTTTTAGCCAAAGGCCACACACATTATGTGGCTGTTGCTTGGGAGGGGGGAGAACTGACCACTGTTCTGTGCATCCCACAACTGAGAAAACTGAGGCATAGAAAGTCAGCATAATTAGCTAGAAATCAGTAACTGATGTGATGAGTTACCTGTGTATAGGAGCAGGGGAACCTTCGATCTTCTAAGAGCCATGGCAGTGCTTGAAAGTGTCTGACAATGTCGTCAAAGCAAGCCGAGTGATCTCCGAATGTAAGAACATCCTTCAGAATGTCTCCTTTCCTTCTGTTGGTGGATTTTTGGGCAGGGACTACTTTGCCATGAATTCAGACCCTCCTGTAGAAATTATTCACTTTGATCACTTTTATTTCTAAAGAGAAACCTAGGCTCAAGTCATCACCAGTGTCTTGGTGGTAGTTTCCTAATAAATATGCAAAATGTAGGCCAAACTTCTATCACACACAATGTCTGCCATGCTTGGAAAATGGCAGCAAAATGTCTTGCTATTTCAATTGCTGTTTTTCCCTAGTGACGAGTTTTCTGAAGTTTCTGGTCCTTTCACTCATTTTTCTACTAAGAAAGTGACTCAAAATATATAGAGTTCTAGAACCAGGAGACCTCAAAAGACCTCTAAGGAACAACAGTGATGGTGAGAACTAACATTTATTTTGTATTTAACTAATGCCAGAAACCAAGCCCAGTGATCATGTGCATCCTTCCTAGCTTGTTATACTCTCTGAAGTAACATTGTTGTCACTTCTACCTGAAGAGGCAGAAAAAAAGTTCAGGACCTGGGCCCTGATATGTCAAGCAATTTTCCAGGGGCCACATAGCTCACTAAAAGCAGCGTAGGACCAAAAGTTTAATGTTCTGTGCAGTGCTTCACAAGTCTATACACATATTATTCAGAGTTTAAATATCCTAAGAGAATATGTTTAGTTCTGTGTTTTTATTTTTATAATTATCTCCATACAAAAGTCTGCATTGCGAAGTCTGGCTAGAGGGCATTTTCATGATAAATTATTATTTCTCAGGCTGAAGTTCAAGAGTCCGTATCATCCATGAATATAATCTTGAGAGTTAAATGACATTTTGATTTGTGCAGCTTGTGAGTTTGAGAATCCCTTTCTGTCCCACGCCACCTCCAATCATATTTAGACTAAAAATTATATATGACTGGCTATTATTGTAACTCCACTTCTTCTCTGAAATACTTAAGTTGCCAGCTGTGCATTGCAGTTCATCAAATGCATGATCAAATTTGAGTTCAAAAGGCTACAGAGAAAGAACACAGTGTCTGGAGGAAGAGGACAGAAGGACGTTGCAGGGCCCACTCCCCACCTCTGAAGGCTGTCTGCCCTTCGATGTCGCAGTGGCTTTCCTTGTGCTGGTCCTGCAGTACCCCTCACCACTTCTCTAGGTCCCATCACAACTCTTCTCTGATCAATTACAAATGAGTTGAAAATGTTATCTGCCCTTCCAGCCTTAATTTAAATGCCATCTCTGTGAAGCCTTTTCTGATCCCAGTTGAAACTGGTCTCTCCGCTAGCCTTAAATAATGCATTCTCTGTTTTAATCATTGTTTCAATCTGCCTTTTATTGTAGGAATTTTTATCCGTATGTTTTTCTTACCCATGGAGGTTCTTTCATAGTAGAGACCATTTTTATAATCGTCAGAGTGACAAACTCAAACGTTTAACAATGCAGGCAGTCATACCTATCTTTCACAAGTTTAATAAATGAATAAAAGGAATGAATGAGTAAAGTCAGAGCCCGCTCCATTCTCACCTTGAATTGATGGGTGCTCACATACATGTGCAGGCCTCGTGCCATGGAACAAACGCCTTATACTGATTTCATTGTTTGATGAAAAAGCTAATTACCAGAACTACAAGAATCACCCTGTAGTTTTCCGTGGAGTAAAGTTTTAATAATAAAAACAAAATGTACCCATCTACTTGCACCCCAACCACCCTTACTCCAAATCTGGTCAAAATTTCCAGATGTTTTATTGTCTTCTTTGTTCCATGAGGAACAGAGCCACATGTGAGAAAACTATAGGTAAAAGATTTGTCATTTGTCCTCAAAAAGAGTAAATCAGACTCAGAAGTGTAGCCTAGGTTGAGGGAGGACAGAATGTAAGCAAACTGAAACAGTTAGGCCCCATGTGGTTGCATTTATCAGCTACATAAATCAATTGAGTCTCCAGGCAGCCAATGCAAGATTGGAAACACTCTCAACCACTCAGTTCTCATTGGACGGGAGAAGGAAGTCTGCCCCCCAGAGGCTACAAAGCACTCATGTTTTTCAAATATTGGACTTGATATAAAACCCTGAGATACACTGCTTTTCACAAACAAAAGTTAATGGCAAAGTGCAGCAGCCAAACAACGTTGCCATTCATACATAATGAAGACTTCTTGTCTTTAAAGTGAAATTCCCACCTAAACCTGCATTTAGGATGAAGATCAGAGAGAGCAGAATGAAAGCTGCTGAATGAACTGCGGTATCTGTGATGCAACCAGTGACAACTGGAAGCAAATGAACTCCACGAATGGGCATTGCTGAGGGAGGCCTGCTCCCTGAGGCAGACAGCCCGTGTTCTCAGGGACTTGGTGCAGAGGTTCATGTTGGCTCTCAGCCTGAGGCCAGTCAGTATAGCATGACATCATTCCTTTTTCTCCTCTAGAGATGCATGTCCTCTGCATACAGGGCTTCACAGCCTGCAATGTGCTGGGGAACCTGGGGAGCTCGAGTTCACATTCCCAGGAAGGCTCTGACTTGGTGAGGACAGGGTCTGGGCCTCTGCATTGCTGGCAGACTCAAAAAGATGCCAATGCTGTTGCTCTAGACTGCTGATGGCAAACTAGAGCAAACACGCCACAGTGGCCGTTAGAATCATGGAAAGCTCGAAGAGGTTTGCCATCACTGATCTAAAGAGACCCTGAGGCATGAAGTCTTTTTTCTCCTTGTTGCTGCTGTTATTGTTTTAGGAGTGCTGGGAATTGAAACCAGGGCTTTTGCACTGAGCTATATCCCGTGCCCATATATATCTTTTGATTTCTTATTTTGAGATGAGTTCTCACCAAGTCACTAAATTGACCATGCTGAACTCAAACTTTCAGTCCTCCTGCCTCAGCTTCTTGGAGTTCTGTGATTCAGGCATGTGCTTCCACACCCAGAAACATCCTTTATCAGAGCCCTCCATCCACACAGGAGCAAGCACACACCAAGGACTTTGCAGGAGGGTTTCCAAGACGTCATATCTGGCCACCTCCCCTGAGCCAGAGCTCAGGCCTACAGCCTGCAAGGGAGCCTCGGAAATGCAGCCCCATCTTGAGCCCTGGATGAGAAGGAAGTAGGGCTGGTGAACATTCATCAGCACCTTCCCTCACCCTAGCTTTCCAGAGGCCTAGGAGATGCTTCTGTCAACAAGTGTGGGTAGCCTTGAGGCACCATGCCTGCGTGCCTCTGTGGTAGTCTACATCCACTTCTCTTAAAAAAATTTGAGCTCTTCTTCCTGTGAGCAGCCTGAGGTGACCTGTGAAAATGGTTCACTACTCTCTCAATCCAGAAAACCTCACGAAGTCATGCAAATCAAGAGGCTCAAATCTTCACATTCATTTTAAGAACACATGTGAAACTGCCCAGGCCATCAAGGGCGTGCATATCCAAAAGGCCACCAAGTATCTGAAGGATGTCACATTAAAGAAGCAATGTGTGCCATTCCAGTGTTACAATGGTGGAGCTGATAGGTGTGCCCAGGCCAAACAGTGGGGCTGAATGCAGGGTCAGTGGCCCAAAAGAGGGCTGAAATTTTGCTGAACATGCTTAAAAATGCAGAGAGTAATGCTGAGCTTAAAGGTTTAGGTGTGGGTTATCGGATTATTGAACATATCCAGGTGAACAAAGCACCCCAGATGCACCGCTGTACTTACAGAGCTCATGGCCAGATTAACCACATTTGAGCTCCCCCTACCATATTGAGATGATCCTTACTGAAAAAGAACACACTGTTCCTAAACCAGAGGAGGAAGTTTCACAGAAGAAAAAATATTCCAGAAGAAACTGAAGAAACAAAAACTTATGGCGTAGGAATAAATTAAGCATAAAATAAATGCAAATAACATTAACGTTGTTGGCTTTTAGTGAAAAAAATAAAAAATAAAAAAATGGTTACACGTTTTCAGAAAAAGAAGTTTGTCCCTATTTCCCAGTTTTACACTAAGAAATGCCTTCTAAGAGCCTAAACAATGACACCTGCACTTCTTTTTGGTATCGTTTTTTATAGACGAGGCATTGTTATCAGGCTGCTGTTTTTCAAAAAGCCTTTTTCTCTCCACTATTTCTGCCATGTATGGATTAAGCTCTGTACCAGCCAGACTCCTGCAGCCATCACCCCAAGGCAAAACAGATGAAAATCTATAGTCAGCTGGATGAAAAGTACTTCATTTCCTGGTTATCTGTGGCTCTTTTCCTAGAATGAGAAATTATCATTAGGATGTCAGGTATCTCCAGTGGCTGTTTTCTGTGGAATGCGAGTCCTCTGTGAAACTGCCTGTGGCATTCTTTGCTCCTTGTCCCATAAACGTGCTTTGTATTTCTCAGGAACAAAATTGACACTCAGGGAGTCGGGTGTCTAATTGGTTTGTGAGAATTAAGGACACAAATGCTGTGAGCAGTCTGAAGACGTCCAGCCCCACTGAGCATCGAGTTTCCTGTGGCCCTTTGGGAAGGGAGGCCTCGTACCTCCCTGTCAGTCCAGCTGTGATTTCTCAGTGCCTGCCCACACACACCTGCTGCGGGAAAAGCGCAGCGCAGGTCTGGCCCAGCCAAGCTTCTCTGCTGCGCTCTGAGAGCACACTGTGAATGGACGAGTACAACGTGCGAGGAGACAGCAGGCTCAAGGCAGAGGCAGGGGCTGTTCTTGCTTCCCAGGCAGCTGGAAACAAGCTTGGAGCAGCTTGGCTAGGATCAGTCAGACTCGTGGGCCACCTGGGCTCCTGCAGGGCTCCATTCCTTCCAGATGGAATGAGGACAGAGGGTGAAATATTTTAATACTAATTACTGGGAATTCAAGGGTCTCCTAGTGAGTGTCACTGATATCACAGTAAGAGACCCAAGAACAGAAATCTGAGCCACCACCTAAGGCTACAAAGCCTGCTTCCTACAAAGACCTTCATTCAATGGGAGTCTAAGTGACCTCTTTTTTAAAAAACAAAGTTTACTGGTACAGTTTAGATGCACATGCACCGTGATCACGTCCACCATAGGGAATTCGTGCACGGCACACACTGACCCTTCTCTGTTTCTCTTCGCCTCCCCTGCCTTCAATGTCTCTTCTTCTTATTTACAAAAACATTGTCTCCATTTTATCTTTCTCTTCTCATTTTTTCTTTTTCTTTCCCCTTTCCCCTCCCTAGTTCCCCTTCCCTTTTGAACAATTTCCTATTTCCAAATTTGTTACACACTTTAGGCCTTATTTACACTTTCAGTATCCCGTACTAGATAAGCAATATGCTATCTATACATGTGTCCAATTTATTTCATCTAAGAGTATAGCCTCAAGATGCATCCATTAATCTAGAAATGTCTCACGTTTATCCTTCTTTGTGGCTAAATAGCACTCCATTATATAAAAAGCCATCATGGATCAAAGATTTAAATGTTCAATGACTTTTCATTAAGAGCTATCTGAGTTCTCAGTGTAACAGAGGGTGTGAGTCAGGGCTGAGGAGAGCCAGAAGCTTCAGCATGAGTCCTCTGGAGGCCTTTTATATCTCTTCCTGCATTCATAGGACTGAGAGTAAGCAGGGCCCAAATTTTGGGCTTTTAATGTCTCACCACACCCTAGTTGCGACCTTGACAAGACTTCAGGGTTCAGGCCTTCGTCCACTGTCAGAGCAGTGAGCACAGATGTTGTGCAGTTTGGGAGGGACAGAACATGAGGCCAGGGCAGGGCATCTAGGAGAAGCTGAGCCACCTTTCCCTCAAAGGCAGGATCCAGGCTGTGCTCACTTATGCTGGGTAAGGGGCACCAGGCCTCCCCTCTGAGCTGTCTCCCCCATCACCAGCCCCATGCTTCATGATGAGGGACCTTGCCCATGGAGTCTGCCTAGTGGCTTGACATTTGGTGGCTGTGTCCTTCTGCAGGTTCTGGATGTCCTGTGCTCGCTCTGTCTTTGCAATGGGGTTGCAGTGAGAGCCAACCAAAACCTCATCTGTGACAACTTACTGCCCCGGAGAAATCTGCTGCTTCAGACACGGCTCATTAACGATGTGACCAGGTAAGGCCACCAGCATCAGTGCAAAGGCCCAGCCTGGCTCTGCTTATGTTGTCCCCTGGCAGGAGAAGAGAATTGATCAGGGCTACAAAGTTGCCCACCCATAGTTCTCGTGGCAGGGCAAGCACGAAGGAAACCATCAGGCAGGTGTGCACATTTCCTGGTCAGGGTCTTGTAGTCCATCCCTTGAGCAGCTTCTCAAGATGTTTCCTTGAAGTGATGAGATAGAGGATTTGTACCATCTAGGAGCTAAAGAAGTTAGCCTGAAGTGACTTTTATTTGAAACATGAATGTACAACTTTTAACTGTTTCATAATATATACTCAGGTTCGTTTTGATGGGCAAATATTTTTTAAGATTTTTTAATAGAATGGATGTCTCCAGTGGATGCTAGGTTTCTTGTGTCCTCTGACTGATGACCCGCTGTTGTCTGTGAGGGCCAGGATGAAGACCCTGCCTTCCTTCCTGAATGGTCCCCTTGCCCTGCCACTTGTGAATCACATAAACTTATGGGCCTGGAGTGGCCTTGGGTTCTTAGTCACTTTCCACCTGAACCTGCACCTAATCCACAGCATGAGGGAAGAGCTCCCCTCCGAGGCGCAGCATAGCCTGCAGACCTGAGCTGCTGGGCAGACCTCTCTTAGAACACCCTGGTCTGTCTTTGTCCCTCCCAAATAACCCACTCCCAGCCCAGGAAGAGCACATCTCTAAGAATATGATTCCAAATAACACCTCTACAGATTGTTAGGATTTGCCCAACAAAGGACTGACTCAACCTTTATTAACTTGGCAGTGAGCTGTACACTTTTCATAAGTCGTCTGTCCCAAGCTTTTAACCACTTTACTGAGCATATTAAAACCTCTTGCCTTTAACAAGTTGCCTAATAGTGACTTCTTAATGCTTTCAAGATGCCATTAGTATTAATAAGGCTTAAGGAACAAAGCTACTATTTTGAAAATGAGGTTGCTTAAAACCAATTTGCTGGAAGATGGAACTTGAGCAAGTAATTTCTTTCACTTACAGAGAGACACAAAGGTTTGTAATCATATTACTTTATATAATGCTTTGAGCACTGTCACCCATGGTTGGTGCTCAATAAATGTGTTCTCTTGAATGGTACATTTAAAGAAAAATCCTTTGTATTTTATAATGGAATTAAAGTTGTCCTGACACTTCCCCTAAGAATTTGACCAAATATTGAAAGCTGTAAGCTTTTTCTACTCTTAAGCAATAACAAAAGCAAAACATTGCTCTTTCTCTAGGTCTAACTGGGTCAGTGCTTCATTGTGTCTGGTTTGATTTGTGTTTTCAGTCACCAAGATTCTGAAGATTCTACCTCTCCCGTTTCTAATTTTCAGTATTCGGCCAAACATCTTCCTGGGAGTTGCTGAGGGCTCAGCCCAGTACAAGAAGTGGTACTTCGAGCTGATTATTGACCAAGTGGATCCCTTCCTAACTGCGGAGCCTACACACCTGCGGGTGGGCTGGGCTTCCTCCTCAGGCTACGCCCCTTACCCAGGAGGTGGGGAAGGGTGGGGCGGCAATGGCGTTGGTGATGACCTATACTCCTACGGCTTTGATGGACTTCACCTCTGGTCAGGTGAGCACCCTGCGCGGGCGTCAGGCCTTCCTCTCCTGCTCGACCTCACTTTCTGTAAGCTGAAGTTGTCACTTCCAGTTAAAATAACGCAGGCTCCTAAGTCTTGGGTAGGAAGAGCATCAGGCCTACCTGAGGCTTGCTGGTGCCATGGCCCTGCAGTCTTCAGATACATGGGTCAGTACGGATCGCTTAACTTTTCTCACACTGAATGTTAATGCCAATTTGGTTCTTGCCACATAGGACTATTAGGCTTCTATTAAAAAAAAAAAAAAAAAAAAAAAAAAAGGAGAGATTCAGTTTTATTTACTTGGCAGTAGACCACATAATCTTTCTGTATTTTGTCCTCACAGTGACCCCTGATACTGGCCTCATGTTGCATAGGTAGAAACAAAGATACAAAGATACCTGAGTTATTTATCCTGAGTCACACTAAGAAGGGTCCTGATCTGATTCTAAATCTATCATTTTATGAGCACGGCCTGCTGCTTCGTGTTGCAGTGTTAACAGATCTGGCTCACCTCATGCCCTGTAGCCAGTGATCTCTTAAAAAGACTTCAAGCTTCCTTTCTAAAGATGAACACTGGGCTTTTCCCAGTCATGTCTGTTCTCCATGTCTGTGGATGGTTGGGTTCTGCCTTGCTGGCAGTAGTAGACTCCCAGGCTGTCACCCAGAACCAGAATCCCACCTCTCCTTTCTGTTGTCCCAAGCATGTCTGTTGTGCTTCTTTACAAAACTGCAACTGGAAACATTGTACCCCACCTAGAAATACTCTTAAGTAAGCATTAGCTATGCATCTCTTACATAAGCAACCAGGAACACATTTTTCCTGAATCCCAGCATGAAGTAAGAGTTCATCTTTAAAAGACAAATCTATACACTATATATTCTTTTGTCAGTGGGGACGATATAACCCATCATATGTTCCTTTGTTCTTTAGCTTTCTGCCTAAAACCTAACTTCCTCATGTCAACAATTTAATGTCACCTCCAGCCCTGATGACAAGCTTCTTGCAGTTAGTCTTGGTTTTTAGTTGGTTGACATGAAGGGGTTTGTTTTCACTGTTTTACAATCAGTTTAAATTTAAAACTTTAAGGAATATACTGAACTTACTTATTTGTATATAGTAGCCCCTTGCTATTTTACAGTTCACCAACTCATTCTTTGTCAGTTTTCAAAAAATATTAATCTAAATTATTTACAATGGATTTTTTGCTATATCATAAAATTTTGAGATAGTATACAGTAGTGTATATGTAGTTATGTGTGTAGTATTTGTTTTTAATGATTTTTGCCTAATTTTTAAATACATAAAAATATATGAAAGGACTCCTGTATTTACCTTGCATCATTTGCAAGAGGGAATGAATGAACACATCTGTCTGTGTTCTGTGTTCCAAGGGATAGCAAGGTACAAATAAAAGCTCATGCCAAATGGCAGAATGGCAGGTTAGGCTTAAGGGGAAGGCTTCCATCCTAGTTCTCCATGGAAAGTGAGTTTTCCTTTCATGGTCCTCGTAGAGGTGTCATGAGCCACTGAGTTTGTGGCTATATCATGGAAACTGTTAGCTTAGGTTACTAGGTGCCACAAAGCCCTCAGAACTGGCTCTGTGCAAGTGGCCTAGGAAGGACTTCATATGCCTGCATACATCAGCAGTCTCTGTGACAGAACAAATACGCTTGACTTAGGAGGCCCATTTCCATGCCAGCTGCTCATGACACCCCAGCGCTGAATCCTGGGTATGTTCTCTGGAGCCCAGGTAGTACTTGAAGAGGACTCTGCAGGGAGCTTGACTAAGGAAATGTGAATCACACTTAGAGCTTTCGTAAACCAAAGTGGTCTCTGTTTCAAAGAAGAACCAATCTCAAAGGAAGACAGTCAGACTTTTTCAGGTTTTATAGCAGTGTGTCAGGCACTTAGAGTCCCTGGATCCACTTTTAGATATTTGAGAAATGAAACATCAGTGCATAGAAGGGAAGAAACCCCCCTTGTGGTATGTCAGTAAGGGAGTAATGTCTACATTTCAGGACCTGAACATTCTATCTAATTGCATATCTTTCCAAAAGGATAGCATTTCTCCCCTCTGCCCCCATTCTCCCTGTTCCATCTTCCCTGAAAGCAAGTGAGCCAGGTGCTCCATACCCAATCTGACCTGCACTAGCAATGGCTCCATGTGATTGGGGAAAAGGGAAGAGGGCTGGTAATTCAGCTTTGCAATAGCCAACTGCGGCACTAAACATTATAAAAACCTGGACATATAATGGTGTGAAGATGCATTCAGGGACGATATTCTTCTAGCATCTGATAAGATATGGAGAAAACAATGTCTAGAAGACCTGCACCTTGCATTCTTACGAATGTCCAAACCTTCCTTATATCTGGGCAACATCCTAACTTCTCCAACCAACATACAGGAAGCATATATCTTGGAGAAGGCTCTACAGGTAACTACGTCAGTATGTGCTTCAGCTGAAAAAAAAGGTTCCTATGACTCCCACCAGGGCCTCAGTGAATTTCAGACTACCTGGTGAAAGGGTAATTGTCTGATGATGAAATGGAATGGAAAAGACACTACAACTTGCAATAGGAAGGAGTGGAAGGCGATTCGGGAGAGAGATTAGAAATTGGTCATGACAATTTTTCTTCTCTTCTTCGATATCTAAATGTCCAGGTCCATTAACTTTAAAGTTATCTCTGGGCATAAATTAAGCCACTGACTTGAACTGGTCTTTAACATACCTATGCAAATAGAATAGACACAGCAGTACTTGGAAAGACTTGCTGTATTCCTAACATTTTGTCAGTGGAGTCAAGAACAACAACAAAAAAGTGTGGCATTGTGGCTATGACGGGGTTTGAATCCGAGGTCTGCCACCTTGACTTTTTGATATTAGTCAAATTACTCAACCCTTGGAGACTCAGTTGTTTTCAGATAAAAAGAAAATATTCTCAGGCATAATATGCACTTGTAACTTCAGCTACACCAGAGGCCAAGACAGGAGTTTGAGGTCAGCCTGGGCAACATAGTGAGATCTTATCTCAAAAAATAAAAATACGAGTTAAAAAATGTGTGTGTTTGTGTGTGTGTGTGTGTGTGTGTCTGTGTGTGTCTGTGTGTGTGTGTGTGTGTTATACATGAATGCCAGATAAAACTTAAATGAGATAAGGAATATGAAGTCTGACACATGTTACCCAGTCAATATGATTGTCCAGCCCTTCTTGTCTATGAAATCTGTTGCAGCTATAAAGACCCAACCCCTAACTACTTCACCACCATATTAGTGATACCCAGCAGGACAAAAACTGCAGTCCTAAAGTGAACCAAAATCCCAAGATGAATGGTAAAAGAAGTTTTTAAATTGATATCCTGGAAGTACAAATGAACTTTTTTCTTTATAGGCAGGTGAACAGCCTCAACATTTTTCTTTCATTTTGAACCTTCGAAGCCTATAAAGTCACTTTCAGACAGAGCTATGGAAACTACTCCTCTTCAGCCCTCCCGAGGGGTGCCAGGGTAGCTCAGACCCTGTGACTTTCTTTTGGGAGAAATGATTCTGTGGGGAGTCCTTTCGGCTGGGCTCCTCATGGTCTTCAGGACAGCAGCTGAGAGTGAATTCACCTCAGAGAAATCTGTAGTTTGCTACTGTCTGCAGGGCAGTATCCCTTTTAGCCATTTTTTCTCAGACAATGTGAGAGCAAAGAAATTCTTCTTCCCAAGACATAGTTGATATGGAAATGGACAAATAAATTAAAATTGTGTTTCTTGATTTATTAAGACCACTGATCTAGGTCATCAGTCAAATTTGAAGAAACTCTATTATCTCCCTGTCAATAGCTAGGAGACCCTAGCTATTGCTTCATTGATCAAATACAGCCACTAACTTGGGCCTTGCCACATTAGTGCTGTGCAGAGTTCCAAGTAGTTGTAGAACAGTATTTTTATAATTTTGACCCTTCTCAAATTTTCATTCCTAAATATTGAGTTTATATTATAATGCCAAAACCTACAGTGCCCAGGGCTATAGAAATTCTGAGTGGTACTGTTTTCCAGTTAGCTACATTACTCATCAAAGGAGATTAAATCCCAAAATCATATGTCCTTTGGTTAATTGGAAGATATATGGCATACGATTAAGTGGTTCTTTTACTTTATCTTAAAATTCTGGGTGCATTGGTCAGCCATAAGAAAATATCTGAGCTAATCAACTTATAAAGAGGTTTATTTTGGCTCAGAGATTTAGAAGCTTTATCATATGATTGATGGACCCAGTCACTTTGGCTTTGGTAAGGCAGTACCACATGGTGGGACCGTGTGGCAGAGAAAAACTGCTCAGCTCATCACCAGGGAAGAAAATAGGGAGAGAGAGAAAGAGCAGGGTCCCTCCAAGAGCACATCCCCAGTGACCTTTGCCAGGACCCACCTCTTAAAGGCACCCCCCCATTACTGCCACACTGGAGACACTTCAGACGTAAGCTGCAGCGTCAGGGCTGGAAAGGCTTTTCCAAGCTTTGGGGGGCCTTCAGATTGATTTGCGACTTTAAAGCAGGTGACATTTCCTTACTCTGGCAGAGGTAGCACAAGTTCCCAGCTTCTCACACTTCATGATCTCTAAGTTTATTCAGAGTTCTTTAAAATCCAGTTCTGCTTTTTTTGAGAAAATCTTTCTGAGGCAAGTTTTCTTTTTATTGTACAGAATCACATTTCTGATGGTTACTCTGAAAGGATCTGATACATTCAACATAATTGAGAGGGTTTTTTTTTAATTTACCGCTATCATTCATTTAAGGGAATAAATTTTAAATCACTGTTTAGATATAGTCCTCAGTGCAACAGTTTTCCATATTTTGTTTTTCCAGATCTTAAAAAAGATAATATTTTTACTTTGTTCTGATAAGACTCCCTACTCTTAATCTAGTCATTCCGATCTTAAGTTAATAAACAACAACAATAAAATAAAAATAGCACTTGCTTTGGGTTACAATATGACAAACCCTGTTCTAATAACTATGTAGAGGAATTCATTCAAACCACAGCAACGCTATGAGTTAAACATTATCATTATCTCCCCTGCACAGATGAGGAAACTAGAGCATACAAATGCAAGTTGACTGTCCCAAGTCACATAGCCAGGGGCAGAGCCAGCACTCAGGGTCAGCCTTCTTTCCACTCTTTGCGTACCAGGTCGGATACCCAGAGCTGTGGCCTCCGCCAACCAGCACCTGCTGAGATCCGATGATGTAGTGAGCTGCTGTCTTGACCTCGGAGCGCCTAGCATCTCCTTCCGCATCAATGGGCAACCTGTGCAAGGGATGTTCGAGAACTTCAACACTGATGGCCTCTTCTTCCCTGTAATGAGCTTTTCAGCAGGTGTCAAGTAAGTCTGGGCTATCATTTTCTGGGAAGTAGTCATGACCCACCCTCCTGTCACCCCTGTGAGGTGACGGGCCCGCAGAATCCTCTAGGGCTTCAGTCCTAAAGCAGATCACCCAAGGATAAAAATCAACCAGACTTCATCCCTCCACATGTTTGTTTAACAGAGACCTTTTGCAGGGGTTAGGTTATGTACTCAAATACTAATATAGGTTCTGTGAAGATTAAAAATTACAAATCATCAGATGCTTATCATAAAAACCTTAAAGATAAAATTATAAATAATACTCAAAAGATCAACTTTGATTCCATTGTTTAACTGTAATTTATTAATATTTTGGTGCATTGTCTTCAACACTTTTTTCTACAGGTATATGTAATTTTCAAATTGAAGTCTCATTGATTATGAAATTTTATGTCATTTTTTTCGTTGAACAATAAGTAAGCAGTCTTGATGTCTTATGGTCACGCAATAACCCTTGCTTGGCTATCTATAATATAGCAATGCTTTGATGTTTTATTCTCATAACAATTCTACTTGTATTGTTGTAAATATAATTACTCTGGATTTCCTTGCCTATAACTATATTTCTCTTTTATTTTCCATATTTCTCTTTTATTCTCCTGGAAGATAAAATATTTATGAACTTTTGAATATATGAAAGTGTATAACTATGTGGTTAGATTGATGCACAGGAAAATCTTATGGACAATTCAGTTTCTTATCAATAATTTCAAATTCTAAGTCCAAAAATCTTAAAACAGTTATAAACTATTTTATAGTTATAACTCATTTTGTAGCAAATCTATTCTGAATTCATTTTGTGGAACAATCATTATCAAAAAATGAGATTCTTTTCAGTCTTTCATTTGTCCCACTCCTTGGGAATGCATGAATAATATTGATGTTTTTGAACATTAGGCACTGCCCCTCCTATTTGTAGGTTCTACTTCATATAGAAATTTGATACCTGTATCTTCCTGTATTAAATTATATGGTAGGCTGGGGAGATGGCCCAGTGGAATAAGCACTTCCCTGGCAAGTGCAAGGGCCTGAGTTCAATCCCTGGTTCTGTGAAAAAAAATAAATAAATAAATTATATAGAATTGTAAAGTCTATAACATATTTCAGCATGTAGCATAATATAAAGCAACACAGAGGAAAAGCCAACTGAATATTCATGAACTCTTACTATTAACAGTTATTTTTAATCATATTAACTTGAGGAAATTATATCTTAGAATTTGAATTTTCTTTTTCATTAATTGCCAACATCATAAAACACTTTAATGCTTATTGTTCTTAAGTAGCTTTTAAGCCAATAGTTTTGCTAATTTTGTATTCTTGGCCTTCTGATACTAATTTTGAATAATTTTTTTATATTAAGGCTGTTAAAATATATTGTGTTGGTTTTAGATACTCTACTTTGTTATTTACCTACTTATCTTCAGTTTTTTCCCTCCTTTTCTCTTTCATAGAAGTAATGCAAGTCAAAGAAAATACAAAGAACCATAGTAGTATCACCAAAAGACAGTCAATCACACTATCTTTTTTGTAGATATTTAAATATTTCACATTGACTTTTTCTTACATTATGCATTCTGTTTTTCTGTGCACATCAATGATTATTATGTTTGTTGCTCTTCCCTCTCTCCTTACAGCCTTTATTTTCCATTTTAATGACTGTATGGCAAGACTCAACAATAATTCTTCCTCAAGAGTCTTCACCATTCTTTATGCCTGTATTTTAAAGAGATCATAACTGATGAAGCAGGAAACTAAATTCACCACAATTAGAATCACATTGGTACCCCTGGGAGCTACTGTACAGAGCTGTAGAGGAGGAGAGAGTTGTAGAGACAGGATTTTAAACCTGGGAGCACAGATAATCCATCTCAGAGCCCCAGGAGTCCAAGCAAGGCAGCTGTCAGGGTAAAACCACTGCCAAAGGCCTTAGCACTTCAGGTGGATTAGTAAACTAAGACATGTTTGTATATGGTCCAAAGTAAGATAAAACTTTGGCTCTCTTTCAATTCAACTATCTAGGAATCAAGAATTATCTTTTGGAATTTGATATGTGGAACTGAAATGAACAATTTAGGTCTGGGCGCTTTTCACTTGCAATTGTCTTGCTAAAGAGCTGTGCCAGGGGGCTTGATGTCACTCTGGCCTCCTGCCCAGGAAAATATCGGCTGTGAAACATTTTGTCTCTGGGTCCCACAGTAGGAAATAATTCAAAGAGAGGTAGAACCACAGTCCCCACATAGGTGTGGAAAGGCATATTCCTGAAAGGCTTCTAGTCTTTCATAAGCTGTCCGTAATCTCCATAGTGCTAATCCTGTGCTAGCCAACTGGTATATTTTTTCATTTACAAACAAATGGGATTGATACAATAATACTTTATCTTACATCAGCTGGTAAAGTAGAATTTGGCACTGAACCCAGAAGTTCTCTGCGCTGCTTTAGTACAATTATACAAACACCTAGAAAGAGAAAACAAGATATTAATCCTAAATTAATTAGAATACTTACTGAACACACTGCATTTATTAATAAAATATTTTAAAGTTTTATTGTTTCACTGAACACTGTAGAATACTTCCTGGGTTTTATGACACCTCTCCTGGTGAGATGTAATATGTTATGCCAAACTAGAGGGCGAGTCTTGTTTTCCCATTATAGAGGCATTTGGAGTTGTTTCTCATTCATTTTAAACTTCTAAATTAGATTTTTCGCACTCCCATTTCCTTCTGTTTAATGATCCCTAATGAGGTTGTCGTCCTGAACTTTTTAATAATTATTTTATCATCACAAGTTGTGTTGTTAGTAATACCTGATTAAGTTATCCCTGCTGGCAGTCATCAAAAAACAGAGACATGAAGAGGAAAAATCATTTTCAATTAGATTTACCCACAGTAAAACCAAAGGCAGCACGAGCACTTACCAACAAAATCCACGAATCCGTCAGCGTTCCCCCTGCAGGCGATGGTGGGTCTGCTGCCCTCTTGTGCTTCCCTTCGCGGGCTGTCCCCGGGCAGCATCACAGGCAGCAGCGCAGAGGGCCCAAAACCGACAGCCCTTTTCAATGTAAAGCAGATTTGGGGATGAGGCACGTGGACCTTGGATCCTACTGAGAACGTTCAGTCACATATTTGCCAAGAATCTCTCGTTAAAAAGTGACCTCACACACCGCCCTCTGCAATTGGAATTCGGGCATGCATAACACAGACAGCCTTATTCCAAAGTTGCAGTATGTAACAGCACATGGATGCACTTTTTGTTTTACAAAAAATGGGCGAGTTATTTACTGTGGTAGAATACACTTATACACTTTTATGGTTCCCCTAGATCCACTTAATAATTTTACATAGAAAGGCCCCGTTACTGGGCCTTTCTAATTTATAAAAGCAGCAGCATCCAAAATCATTTGGCACTTGTGGTTGTTGTTTGTTTTCCGTTAGTTTCCACAGCAGACTTGGCTAAAACTCAGGTAACCGGCAGCTTGGCTATTTCCAGCTTGCTGTGGTCAATGTGTGGTAATTATTGCTGAGATAAATATACTTCTTCAGAGAAGACGCTGAACACTGGCTGGACTGCTCTGCACTTTCATCAAATGCTAGCCAGAAAGAAAGAGCAATGTGAGAATGTCCACAACTTAGACTCTTTTCCAGATTCAGTCGCAATAAATTCAGCTCAGCAAAAGCCTGTTAACTCTTTTCTCCTCTTAACCACAATTTGTATTTTTTCTTCTTTGGAATGCTATTCCAGTCCTCTGGAAAGCATTTACTTGCAGATAAAAATAATGAAGCATTTAGTAAGATTAAAGTGACTCTGTGTTTGCTACTAACTCATGAATAACAATACTGAGAAGAGGAAAACTAGTCACCCATTTTGAGCACAACAAATCTGTCTTCATTTTTACTGTATTTTTAAACTTATAGGCCAGTCTTTCACACTTGGATCTTTGTAGTAGTTACCCTCATCTATGCTTCAAATTCATTTATGTCTTCAAAAAAAAAATTAGCAAGTAAAAATACACAATATTATAAAACACTGATGATGCTCTCAGAATTTTTTAAATGCAACTTACCTTATGTTTTCAAAATTAGTCAAGTAAATAAAACTGTCATCTGTATCCCCACATTTCTCTGATACAAGAAGAAAATTATTTAAGTAATGGCTCATTTCCAAGGTTATCTGAGGACACTACTGCTTACTATAAACATCTTCAGAAGAAACACTCACTTTCCTAAAATGGAACTTCTGAATTGTAGACCCAAGAGAATGACATAGTACCTTAGTGGAAGAGATTAAATTGATTAATGAAATGTTAAATCCATCAATGTAGGAGGTAAATTTGAGGATAAAGAACACTAGTTCTAAGCCAGGTGCAGTAGTGCACACCTGAAACCCCAGCCCTCAGAAAACTGAGGTAGGAGAGCTAAGAGTTAGACACTAGCCTGGACCACATGATGAAACAATCTCTCAGATACTTGCATTTCAGTTGCACAATTTCATTCATGAATGGAGCAAAAGGTAGAATAAGTATTAAGTCCCAGATACAGTATTCACTGGAAGAAATAGGTGGGTATGGCTACCTTTTCTCCTTCTGATATTGACCAGAAGCACCTGAGCCTAACCTGTGTGTGGTTTGGCCAACAGCAGTCAAACTCTCTCCCCCTCATTTCCCTCCCCACCAGTCCCGAGAATAGACTGGGGCGATTTGCCACTGTGTCCTCACCACCCCTCAGGTTGCATGAAAGCCACCCTCTAGGCCACTTTGAGAGTTGTAACCTAGCTGCCAGCTATTGTGGCCCTGCCTCTTCCTTCCACACCTCCTCTCCAAGATCCTGTCACCTGAAGGGAAATGCCCACCTAAACATGGGTTGGATCTGAGCCTATTGTTAACATTCACAGCATCTCCAGACCCTGGTAAGCTGTGATTGACACAGTTAACCCTTGTGAAGACTCCCTTTTTAATTTTTTTTTAATTTTTAGAAAAGAATGCCAAGTAGAAAACAGAAAGAACAAAAGAGAAAGAAAGAGAGAGAGAGAGAGAGAGAGAGAAAAGGACAGAAGGAAGGAAGGTAGGAAGGAAGGAAGGAAGGAAGGAAGGAAGGAAGGAAGGAAGGAAGGAAGGAAGGAAGGAAGGAAGGAAGGAAGGACACAGAATTTCACTAAACAAAATAATAGGAATTTGACAGTAGTTATGGTATTGTATAATGTTGTCTTCAAATTAGTTGTTTAGATTACCAGTATAAACATGCAAAATTAGTTTTTAAAAAAGTTGCACAAAATTAAAAAGGATAAGAAACAAAACTGAAACAAGACTCACTGTTGTGGCAACAGTATTTTTCACACAGATGTGACAGATGTCACACAACCCGATGTCTTGCTGAACTGTGGCCAAGATGTCTTCAGCTCAAGCAGATGCCCTGCACCCACTACAGGAAGGCTTGAATTTAGACTAACTCAGACTAAATCAGCAGGCTTGAATTTCAACCAGACACAGACCTACAACAGTATATAAGCAACACCCTTGTTACCCTTCTGTGGTTGGTCTAGGAAGGGCTCTGTTGTGCACTGACCCCTTTTACTTGGGCTGCAGCACTGGCCCTGTTCAAATAAGGCCTTGCTCCAGTGGTTTGGTAAATCTACTTAATTTATTTATTAGATAGTATGGGCTTCAAAGGTCCTATAAATTGATCTGAAACTCCTATCCTGAGTAGTATGCACACAGGGTGATATAAAAGAGTGGCATACTCTTGGGCCTCTAGCTCTAAGGTCTCCAGGGGCTGGCAGCCAAGGAAGATCAGCAGGAGAAAGCAACCAGCAGAGTTGTGGCAGCTACCGGTGTGAACCACTGGCATTCACGGGTAGCGTCAGGGCCCAGAGCCATCATGACCCACGCAGCTCTCAGTGGTCCCCAGGAGAAATGGCAAGGAGATTTAGAAAATAAAGACAAGAAACTAGATTTAAATCAGGTAGAGGCTTTTACCAAAGGGGAAAAGAGGACTGAACAACAGTGGGGTGTTTATTTATACTTTTGCAAAGTTAGTATCACGAGATACAAGTTTGCCTAGCAACTAATGATCATAATTGTCTAAGCAGGACGTTTTTCTCAAGACTGAGGTAGCTCGACTGGTTTAGGTACCATGGCCTTGTCTTGCCCCCACACATATGACCAAGTGCCAACACAGAACTGTTCAACTAAGAGCTGAGAGCCATTGTTATTCAAGGTCCAGTGTGGTTGGCAGTGCTGCATTTTGCTGATTGATGATCTATACCTGAATTTAGTAAAAGAACCATAAATTCATTGATAAATTGATGCCCTGGACTTCTGGTCCCCATAAGTTCTTTGGTAGGTTGTATAGGTTTTATAGCTCCTATTATGAACAAAAGAATCTTGTCAGTAATTTAAAAGTCCCATCCATTTAAGGGTAAGATCTAGAGGTTGTATCCAGTAACAACTCTGAGCCTTCACCCAAGCCAGCCCTGCAATGTGAGGCTGCTGTCTCCTCCCGTTGGTCTGCCCTGCGGTAGTTAGCTGGCTCCTGGCCACTAAGAGTAGATCCAGGGGAGATGTGAGCATGGGTAGGCACACCCTGTGGAGTGGGCCAGCAATCACGTGGCACGGGACCTCTGGGTGGCGGCTTTCACAATTTCTGTGGCTTTCTCTTCTGGGGCCCTTTTGAGGTTTTCTTAGCCTCAGTCGGGAGCTACTGCCATTGATCTTACTGTACAGTTTCGCTGTTGCTGCTGGCTGCTTCCTCTAGCTAACCTCACAACTCCCTCCATGTCTGCAGCCTCCTCCCAGTCATTTGTCTTTCCAGGCCTCTAGATGGCCGACCTCAGTCTCCCTCATGAGGCTGGTTCCAGTTGTCACCCTCAAGTTCTCTGTCATGGGGCTTTTTCTTGCCCTTTCTCCTTTGCTACCAAATAAATGTGACCCTCACCAAACTCCAGGGTATACCTGCTATCTTCTGAGTAACTTCCTGTGGTCCTTATCAGCTGACTTCTGATGAAAGACAATACCCCTCTATTTCTCCAGATTGGATATTGCAAGGGAATCCTTTCCCTCTCATTCTAGAAGAAGTTGTGAGCTAAGGCTAAAATTCTTTGGCAGAGTTGTTTTGTTTTGTTGCTGTGTCCTCCATAGTTGACCCAGCACCTCTCTTTACAATATGAATGTATTGGGAATCCTCTGAATTATGGATTTATAAGTCCCCCTTTGGAACCTGTCAAAACTTGGAACCCATTGTAATACCACACTCCAATAATTAAAACAGATTTTCATGCATTTGTTTCCTTATTTTGATTATTACCTTCAAATTTTTATTTTATTCCTTAATCTGGATAGTCTTGGGGCAATCATGAAGGGAAATCCTGTTACTGGCAGCTGTCTGTCAGACCAGACTGGCCAGGTTGTTTTGTCAGTGAGCAAAGGAGCCACAGATGGAAAGGGTAGCTGGGGGCAGCTCTAGTTCAGTCCCACCTGCTGGCACAAGAGCCATTACCTGGCAGGACTTCTGAAGCAATCCAAAATCTTGTCTCCCACTCAGTGAAGCACAGTGTAATGGTGTTCAAAGGTGGATGCTTCAGTGAGCAGCAAACACTGATTTCTGTCTACATTAATTTTTCATTTTATAGCTTTTGTGGCCACTAGAGGAAAGAAGATTTATAGCCAAATTACCAGTCCATTCTTAATGAGTAAATATAACAAGAGACAGCATTCTTCTCTTTAAATGATATTGGAAACTTCACTCCATTTTAAAATGTTAGAGATATTTTGAGGCTAAACAGAGCTGGCAAGAGAGCTCATGAGTAATGAAGTCCATCTTAGGTCCTCTTGTGAGACCATTTCTATGCTCTTGGAATCCATATGCTAGTGGGTAACAGAACCCACTTGCTGTGTGAGCTCCTAGGCATCCAACTTCTCACAGGAAGGTGCTTAATAAGAAGAAAAAGGAAGAGAACTTCCCACACTAATTCTTTGCTTGAAAAGGTCCAATTTTATCCTATGCCAGTAATGCAATCTGTTATGGTGCAATTGAGTTGGGAGGTACTCAACAAATAATTCCCACGCATAGTCATTATTTCCTGAAGCTTTACTAAGTTAGTAACACTGCAGGCTAATGACTCAATTTCATTTTCGTGTCCTTTGTTCGCAGTCTTAGTACACATAGATCATGCCCTATTGTGTAACACTTAATGTGGGTGCAATCACAAGGGGCACTTGCAGTTCTGACTCTACATTGTTGGTGTTTAGTACTTCTTAAAATGGGAAAGTGGGAGGTTTTGGATGATTTCTATAATTAATGTTAAAGTAGCATTTTACCCAGTGATTTTTGGGATAAAGTATTACTATTAGGAAGGAAAAAATATTTTTTACTTGGAGCAATTTTTACTTTCCAGTTTCATAATTAAGATATTTCCCACATTTTAATTATACAGCTAGCTAAGACCCATGCAAGTCTACCCTTCCAGAATGTTCCCATTAAAGAAAATTAGGTCTATTGAAATACCTTCTGCTGTAAGAGCTTTGCTAAATAACTTCCTCCACATATATCATCCTCCTTCGCATCTCTACCCCATCTATCAGCATCTCCTAACAACTCTAATTCTAAACAATTTTGAGACCTGGCTGCTGGGGTCACCTTGGTCTAACCCACACTCATCTCTCTGTGCCTCCTTCAGTGGCTTTCTCACTGCTCCCCACACCTATCCACACAGGCCTGCTTGATGAGTCTTGTATTTCCTCATCTTAAAGCTCATGTGCAGATTCCCATGTGGATTAAAATCACAACTTCTTGCTGGGACTCATAGACCATCCTGTCCCTCACACTTCATCTCCTGAGGTCTAACACTAAGCTGACCCATGTATGTGGAGATGAAATTCTTTAGCAGATTTGTTAAAATGAACAGAAATACTGAAATATTTCTGTGTGTTGGTAATTAGTGCCTGTCTGTCAGTACTACAAGCCACTGAGAGCCCTTTCCCTTTCCTTGGGAAGTCTAAGTAGGGGTGGGCTAGGGTATCACACCTGAATTCCAGCAGAAGGTGCTGCCCGAGCTGGTCACTAGCATTATGGAAAGCCAGCTCTTACCCCTTCAGCTGCTACCTCAAAGAGCACCCTCTGATGGCTGTTTTGTGGACCTAGAGCCCCTGTAGTGTGTTTTTACTTCGTATCATATGCCGTATATACCATTTGTGGTTAACACTTATTATTTTTCCTGAATTTTAAAGATAAGAGTTTCCTGTTTACTCTAGATAGTTGCATCGTGTTCTCTTTAATTGACATGTGTGTAATTTTCTCTAGTAAGGAAACATGAAGTTCTCATATGTAAATTCAATATGATCTTTACAGAAAATAATGTCCTCATCATTCTTTCAATATATTTGTATCCATAATGATAATAACATATTATAACAAATATAAATTTGGGTTTTAGGAATAAATAAAAATATTAAAACATGATCAATATGTATCCACAGAGGATCACACTGCAACACACAGTTATCTCTCGGTGCTGCTGACATACTTTAAAATATTTGCTAAGATGAATCTGAACTTAATTGCTCTCCCACAAAATAATTTGCAATCAAGGGGACAGTGGGAACTGATTTTAATTTTCATTTATTGAGATTGGGATATTTCTTGACCTCTCTATTCCTGCTTTCTTCAAATAACAGAGTACGTTTCCTCATGGGTGGACGCCATGGAGAATTTAAGTTCCTGCCTCCCTCTGGCTATGCTCCTTGCTATGAAGCCTTACTTCCAAAAGAGAAGATGAGATTGGAGCCTGTCAAAGAATATAAACGTGATGCTGATGGCGTGAGAGATCTGTTGGGTACCACGCAGTTCCTCTCCCAAGCCTCTTTCATCCCGTGCCCCATTGACACCAGTCAGGTAGGTTCAGATTGCCAATGAGAGACAACTCTGTGAATGAAGCAGGAAAGTTAAGTCCTTCTTTCTGCTGTGTCATCTTTGAGCCATGCTTACTATACATTCTATAGATTTATGAATGTGAACAACTGTTGTCCGTGCTGTTCCATATGCAGAGGGGGAGTGTGTTAAGAAATTCTCAATGAACATGTGGAGCACCTGCTACATGCAAGGTGCTGTACTCTGTGAAAGGTAGGCAGAGGTGTTCTATTCTATGAAAATTCACACCAAGTTGTAGGTATAGAGACAAGTATATTCTACTTTAAAGGTCAAACATAATAAATGCAGAATGAACAATATGTACAAGTCAGTGCTAAAAAATGTCCTTTAGACCAGAGTATTTCTAGGAGTCTGTATAGAACAGATGGAATTCAGCCAAAGCTTTCACTGAGCCCAAATGTGAAGGGGCATCCGGGGGAATTGTAATAGTGATGAGAAAAATAAAGGCCAGGGAGTAGAAACAACAGGGGTAGGTGGCCATGAAAATCCTCTTGTAGCAGAACAGTTGGAGGAGGAGCAAAGAACAGAAAGAAATTGAAAAATGATAGTGAGATCAGATAGCATAAAAGATGTGAGAGTGCTGATAAGTGAACGTTTTCTTTCCTTTCCAAGCTCTGTATTTTGAGAGAGACATTCACATACTTATGACAAACAGCATGCAGTAGCATTCAGCATTTCCTACACATCAGTGCTATTTGCATCACTGTTCTAAAGTGTTATAGAAATTAATGCAATGGAACCTTTCATCTGAGTCACCTGAGGTTCATGATTTATAGGAATAATAGCTCCTTTAGCCCTTAGAGTGTCTCTGGTATGCATCTCCCATATTCTTTTTCTTAGTCCATGACAGCAGTACATGAAATTTACTTTATCTTAGGGAATAGATATATGCCTTTGGCACATCTTGATTCCTTTTATTCCTTTTCCTCTCCCCTCTCAACTCCCTCCTTCAGTCTCTTTGTCCATGTTCATTATTATTAGTAGTAGTAGTAGTACATGCTTATGACATAAGTATTTACATTTTATCAAAGATATTTGGCATGCATGCATGATGCATCTTAAATCTTTTTATATGCCCTTTGCCTCCCCCTTCTCCCATTTCTTCAACCCTGTTACATGTATATATGCATGAAGTTAGTGACTGTGAGTCCCTGTGAGACAGAAACTGCAGCATTTCTCTGCCTAGTTCAGAGCTGATAGCAGCTCCTTGAATGCAGACAGGATGTCAATAGGAACCTGGGAGATGCTCATGGCCTACAGTTTATGGTCCTAGGACTTGGGTAGCCATGTTCCTGTGCATTCTAGATGTCACAAAGGAAAGCTTTGTCTCTTACTCTCCCACATTCTGTACAAGACTAGCCTCTGAGTCAGATTCACACTGGGAATGTGTGAATTTAACTCTAACAAATTAGCAAGAGAAAAAATGACTTTGATCACCTCATACAGAGTTCACAAAGATATGAGACTTAGAGCTTAGCACCTGAAGCTCATGTAGCATCTGAAAAAGGAAAGGGGAATAGGTAAGAGCACTTCTGGGAAAGCAGTTGATCTTAAGAAAAGACAAATGTGCCTTTAGGAGAAGAGATGGGAGATATGGGTGTCTTATGTGGTGCTGACATTTCTTGTTGACAAGTCCTAGAACAAACAGTTGAATTCTTTGGGGAGCTCTTCTTTTAAGCAGATATTGGGAATTCCCAAAGTGATTCTGTATCACTCATTTCCCAGGTGTCCACACCTCAGAGTCATCCTCGTGCCACTGTGGCATATTCTAAGACAAGTAGCTTTCCTGGGACTCCAGGGCTGCTGTGCCTGAGGAGGGAATCCAGCGCATGCACTGGGCTCCCCATGGGTTGCCTCTGCCTGCTACATCATCAGAAATGTGTGTGACACTCAGACAAGGCTTCCTGGAGGAAGCTGACCCAGACAGAGTTCCAAAGGATGAGAGGAAGTTCTGATGAGGGGAGAGAGGGCTTGATCTCAAAATAAAAAGAATTCTCTGAACATACAGGATTAAAGATTTGGAAATTTAGCAACAGAGATATACTCACAAGCCAGAATAACTTTGACATCTAGGCTCAGAGCTGAACCTGTATGGACCCGTAACTATGGAAATGTTACTTGGCAATCAATTCATAGAGAAGCTCTTAGGGAACAGAAGCATTTATTCCCTTCAGTGAGACCTTGTCATGTTTTGGAATCTAACATTCTTTGAAACTATTGTCAAAGGGGAAGTTAAATATAAGATACAGAGTCAAGCTTCCCCCGGGGCACAGTAACCCTTTCCTTGCAGGTTAAGTAGTGTTAACTGGAGCACTTGAAGCCTGGCCCAAATAGAGTCCTGGGTGGGCGCAGCCCCAGCTCCTTGCTGAGCACTAAGAGGAAAGCCCAGCTCCCAGCGCCTTTCCCTGGTGACTAAAGACAAGCAATGAGCCAGCTAGTGCTGCTTCAGCTGGCTGCCCTTGAGGTCCCTGGATTTATGATTAGAAATTATCTCTGCTGGCCTCTTCGCACACCAATAAGCTGCATTTCTCCCTTTCATAGCCATGTGTGGTTCCTCCAACCTGTAATTCACCTTCAGGATGTCATCAACAAGAGAGCATTTAGTTCAAATGAGGAAACTTAGAAAAAAAATTAACAGTGATAACTTGTTTGGTAATAATTTTCCCCACTATGTTCCTTATGTAAATATTATGCCACTTACTTTGACTTTCTATCATTAGATGAAGTTGAATTTTTAAAAATATGCTTTTAATTGAAAGGTAAATAGTGATTATAACGTAGAAATATTTTTTCTGTAATCTTAGACCTCCTGGACTTGATACATTTTCTTCTGCAAAGCAATGTTTTCTCCATCAAATTGGGGTTAGTTTAATCACAGAACTTTAACAATAAAGTAGTTGTGCTCATGGGGATAGAAGTGGGATTTCCAGGGCCAGGTGGGTGATGCACGGCTGAAGGAGAAGCATGCAGGGTCCCCTTAAAATGACACCTTGGCTGGCTTTACCTGGCAGCTCCCAAAGAAGTGTGGGTCCAGCATCAGCTGTCCCCCAAGACTCAACGGAAATAAGAGATCTCAACTTTTATATGAAACTCCCCATTTCTTAGGGATCGTCAGCCAGTATACATGGACATAATAGTAAGAACAGCAAATTAAAGAAAATAAAAAAAACATGGGCCTTTCATTTGTCTCCTCTGTGAAGAAATGAGAAAACACAGAGGAACTCTCTTTAGGGATCACCAGAGAATCTTCACCAAGGCAAGGACACTGGAGATAAAATCAGAAGGACAAATAGTTGAAAAATCTCAAAAAAAAACCTAGAAGATCAAAAGGAATCCTGGTTAACAACAGCAAACCAGGTGGCACCCAGTCTCAGATCTGAAGTTGTGTTACAAAGCTACAGTGAGAGGGCCAGCCACATAGCGCAGCGGACTGAAGTTCCTACAAGTAGGCACAGGGCCGGGCATTCTATCCCAGGGCCTGCCATGCTGCCCCAGCCCCCAGGGCATGCTGAGATGGCCATTGAAACTAGGCTTGGTGCCACATGCCCATAATCCCAGCTCTTGGGAGGCTGTGAACAGGCGGATCGCTGTGAGACTGATCTAGTAAGGAAACCCTGAACACCCTGTAGATCCTTCCCTAAAAAAAAGCTACAGTGATAAAAACAGTATGGCACCAGTACAAAAACAGATGTGTAGATCAATGAAACATAACAACTTTGACATCTAAGCTCAGAGCTGAACTTGTACGGATCCCATAACTATGGAAATGTAGCTCGGCAATCAATTCATAGAGAAGCTCTTAGAGTATGGAAGCCTTTTTTCCCTTCAATGAGACCTTGTAATTTTTTAGAATCTAACACCCTCTGGTATAGAAACAACACTTATTTGATCTTTGGCAAAGGAACCAAACACATACACCAGAGGAAAGATAGCCTCTTCAATAAATGGTACTGGGCATACTGGCCATCCACATGCAGAAGATTAAATCTAAACCCATATCTCTCAACATATGCTAATCTAAAATCAAAATGGATCAAATATCTAAACATTAAAAGAGAAACAATCTCCTTAAAGATAGAATAGGTAACACTTCTGAAGACAGAGGTGTAGAAAAGGACCTTCTGACAGAACTTCACTGGCAGAGGAACTAATATCAAGTACCAGCAAATGAGATCACACCAAATTAAAAAGCTTCTTCCCAGCAAAGGAAATAACCAAGCCGGGCGTGGTGGCGCATGCCTGTAATCCCAGCACTCGGGAGGCTGAGGCAGGAGGATTGTTGTGAGTTTGAGACCAGCCTGAGCTACAAAGTGAGCTTAAGGCCAGCCTGAACTGCATGGTGAGACCCTGTCTCAAAAAGACATAAAAAAAAGGAAATAACCAACGGAGTAGGAGACAGCCTACAGTGTGGAAAACATTGCTGGCTGTCCCTCTAAGGACTAATAATGGAGCATATATAAAGAATTAAAAAACTAACTCCCCCCAAAATAAAATGTCTAATCAAAAATGGACAACTAAAATCAGTAGCTACTTCTCAGAAAAAGTACAAATGGCCAGTAAATTGTATATTGTGAGTCATTAAAACAACACTGACATTTTATTCTAAGCCAAAAAGAAAGGGTATCATCAAGAACTCAAACAAGACAGTGGGAGAAAAAGAACACCTCTTCCTTGTCTGTGGGAAGGTTAACTAACACAGCCACTATGGGAATCAGGGTGGAGATTTCCCAAAAAATAAACAGAAAATCCATTTGATCAAGGTTTTACCCTTCTAGGTAAAAAGAGTTAAATGCATTATATTATAGTGCTATATGCCCCCCCATGTTTGTAGCAGAATAATATATGATAGCTGTCTTGGAAATAGTTCATTTGTCCATCAACAGGTGAATAAAGACTATGTGGTATTTTAACACATTTGGAGTACTACACTGCCATAAAGAAAGATAGACCTGGATCATTCAAAGGAAAATGGATGCACCTGGAGACCACAGCGTTAAGTGAAATCAATTATACACAGAAACCTTAGTAATACAGCAGTTTCTCTGATATGAGAAAGCCAAAATACAAATAAATAGCAAAACAAAAGATAAGATAAATCCTTTTGAAGAAGGAAGAAGGGCAAGGAGAAGAGAGAAAATAAGTAAAAAAGTATCAAAACATGGTGGGTGCATGTGCCAACTACCCGCAAGGCGAGTCATCATACAGAGATGTCCACGTGTGTACTAGATGTGTGCATAGAGCACCAGGCAGCGTCGGAAGGGGAGGAACTGTGGAAGGGCATGGTCTTCAGGGAAAAGTTCAAGAATTTTGGAAAGCATGAGTTAGGGTGTTTTGTTGTTGGTTGTTTTTGGTTGTTGTTGCTTGTGCAGGATCTCACTCACAGCCTGGACTCTTAGTGATCCTCCTTATTTCTGCCTCCCTAGTTCAGGGATTACAGGTACACGGCACCGTGCTCAGACTCCATCAACAGCTCAGCACACCCGGGGGCAGGGCTGGTGTGGCCTGCGATGCCAGGGATCAAACCCTGGCCCCTGGGCTTACATAAGCAAGCGCTCAGTCCACTGAGCTATATCACCAGCCCTGGAAAGCATGAGTTAGTGGAGACCTCAGTGAGAAAAGGTCATCATATACCTGGTAAATGCACTTAGGCTTTTCCTAAGAGCGCTTCAGAGCACTTTGGGAAAACACGCTAGAAGAGCAGAGTTTCGGTGTAATTTTTTCTTGATTTCTTGTTTTTGTTGTAGTGCACTTGTACTTCTCATAGGAGAATAGACTTGTGGAAATTTTGGGAAAGCAATTATAAGACTTTTGCAGTGGTCCAGGGAGAAAATAATGTGCTGTAGTGGAAGAGATCCTTAAGAAAATAAGCACATAGAGTCCATGACAAATTGAAAGAGAAGGTAACACCAAAGAGGGAGGAAGAAACTAAGATGACTTTTAGGCTTGAGAAAATAGTGAGAGCATTTAACAAACAGAGAAAATAAGAGCATGAAGCGAAAAATATTTTGAAGGCAAGTTGATGGTTCCATCTTGGCATACACATTGAGGTCACTTTGATGAAGAAACAGGTCTGAACTTAGAGGAGACCGTGGGCATAGATGCACTGACTTACAAATGACTGCCCATGAGTACCGGGGGGTAAGGTCTTTAAGGGAGTGCATGGAGCAAGAAGGTAAGGTACAGGGAGTCACATGCAGCACGGATGTCTGCGCGAGAGACTAAAATGATGTGGTCAGAGAGGCCCCAAGGAGCAGAGTGACAGGGCTGGAAGCATGTGGCACGGTGCAGCCCCACCTTGGCGATGTGCAGGAGCAGTCCAGTGGGACACTGGCTGATGCAGACTTTATGATGTTCAATGTAACAGTCTTCTAGCTCTGACTTTTCACAGGATGCTCTTTTTCTTTTAGGTTGTTTTGCCACCTCACCTAGAGAAAATCCGAGACAGATTGGCTGAAAACATCCATGAGCTTTGGGGAATGAATAAAATAGAGCTTGGCTGGACTTTTGGCAAGGTGTGTGGTTCAGTGGCCAGCCCAAAGTGGGGACTTGGATTGCCCTGTCACTGGAAGGGGTGCTTCAGACATTTGTACGAGTGTGCAGATTTCGTGAGCCCTCTTCCTGCCACATGCCTACCTCTCTTATTATTCATCTGCAGCCAAGAACCTGTGGCTTTCAGAAATATTACTAGGATTAATGGACCCTCAGAGTAAGTTAGGGAATTTCCTTCACTAGAAAGTATTTTTAAATGGAATATAAATTGATTTTGTTCTGTGGTAAGTATAAGGTCATGTCTGAAAGGCAGAAGGACAGGTGAGTTCTGAATCTTCCCGTAACCCTGACAATCTCAAATGATACCTACCCCACTAAAGTTATGGAAAAAGTCCCTGCACTCAGACATTTATGTATGAATATAGCCACTGCAAAAGATTCTTGTTCTGTATGACTACCCCTCTGTTTTGTGCTTGTATAATAGCACAGAAGACTGCATTAGAAAACTCAGAGCTGGAATTTCATATTTATACCTATGAATATTTTATTCTATCTCCATTCCTATTAAACTGTTCTCTTCATGAGTTTGAAAACTCCTCATGTCTAATTCAGTGCTTGAAGGAAATTCATATGCTTGAATGAATGAATGAATGAATGAATGAATGAATGAATGAATGAATGAATGAACAAATGAGTTGATGTTTGCATCCACACTGTTCAGTACAATAATCATGAGATACCTGTAGCTACTGAGTCTTGAATGCTAGTCTGGATTGAGATTTGCTGAAACTATAAAATACACCCTAAACTTGGAACACTTAGTAGGAAAGCATAATGTAGAATATCTCTTAAACTTTCTTATATAGATTACTTAGAGTAATTACTTAAAGTACTACTATAAGTAGTACTTATAGTACTACTAAGATAATAGCTTACATGTGTATGTTAAATAAAATACATTCTTAATATTAGTATCACCTGTTTCTAATTGCTTTTCTAATGTGACTAACTAGAAAAATTGAAGTTATGAATGCAGTGTGGCCAGTTTTACATTTCTGTTGGACACCGGTCAGGCTTCTGTAGTCCTTTACTACTGAAGAAGGCTACCCTTAAGTACCATTATCACAATTAAGTAGAAGCATGGCTACCATGCAGACAGTTGCTTCTTTGAAAAAGTGTGTTCTGAGCGCAGACATCTGTCTAGAAACAAATCGGTGGAGCAGAAGCCACTGTGCTTGAAGACTGTGTCCCTCCGCTACTGTAGAGATCGTCTGCTCCCTGTGCGCAAGTTGCTACCTTTGTCTTACCTGAGCCATACTGCCTGAGCCCTGTTTCAAAGTGTGTTCATTTCTGTTTTCCAGTGCAATGCCACTTGTCAAAACTTAATCTGTATTCTTTCTTATATTGTCACCTAGTTACGAGATGACAATAAAAGACAACACCCCTGCCTTGTGGAATTTTCAAAGCTCCCTGAAACTGAGAAGAATTATAATCTACAAATGTCAACTGAAACCTTAAAGTGAGTGTTTAATTGAATTGAAGTGGGACTAAACAGTGAGTGGATGATTTAATGCATTATAACTAAACTGAAAAGATATGTCGCTCTTTCCTAAAAACATGACACATGCTGATAAATTAGAGGAGATGGTGATTATTCATGTCACAAGAGGATCTAGCAAAGTGAATAACCAATCTACAACTGTTATTTAGCATACATGTTTCTGTACAGTTCAATTGCTATTTTCTAGAAATGGAAATACTGTGGGAGGCAGAAAAAATGAAGAAAACAAAAGACCAAGTGTCTCTTGAAATTCACATTAAATCAAGATACAAAAAAGATAAGCCATTTGTGAAAGCCAATGGGAAACACAGTCTGATTCACCAAAATTACATTTTAAAACTACTTATAAGGGCTGGCCAGATAGGTCAACAGACTAAAGCATCTGTTTAGGCAGGCACACGGACCAGGGTTTGATTCCCGGCATGCAGTGCTGGCTCCACCCCCAGGGCATGCTAAGCCAGGGATTGAGACTGGGTCTGGGTGGTGAATGCCTATAATCCCAGTGCTTTGGAGACTGAAAACTATTGACATCAAGAGAAAAGTACGAGTCTGATCAGTGTAATGAGACCCTGTAGACTGTACTAAATATTTTTTAAAAACCTACTTATAGCTCCCTGTGACCCCTGCCATGTACTGTCCCAAATTAGCATCTCTCATTTTGAATTCCTTTTGTGTTTGTGACCTCTTCTGTCTTTGTAGATCCATGTTCTCTGAGAGTGCAGAGCAGTCTAGCATTTGTTGATATAACAGTGTGTGAAAGGCGCTGTCTTGTAGGCTCACCTAGACGATATCTTCAATTACACTGGTGCTCCTTGAGGGACAAGCTTTATATCTCTCAATGTCAAGCCCAACTTAAGGAACTAGATGAGGAGCACATAACAAATATTTGCTGACTTGTGGATATGGAATTAGGATTCTGTCTGCTCTATGAAATTATAAGTCAAATATACTTCAAAGTGAATTTGTAAACTGGAAAATATTCCCAAGAGGGACCATTAAGAAGCTTCCCTTTTGTGTTCTTCTGCTTGCTATCATCTAATCCCAAGCTGGCAATTTATGGCCCATGGGACACTCATGCCAGCTACATGTTTCTATAAATAAATTTTATTGTAAAAATGCCAAACTCATTGGTGGATGGATATTTTATCAGAAGCCACAAATAATACTGTTTTTTCTCTCTAATGATAGAGTTGAGTAGTTGTGAGAAAGACCTAAGGTTTATAAGGTCCAAAGTGTGTATTGTCTGGTCCTTTACAGAAAGTAGTTACCAATGAGTGCCCTGGCTATTGTCCGTGTTTATCAACTCAGCTGCAGGTCCTGGCTCTGTCCTTTACCTTACGGTTGACACAGGTCTTCTTCCTCTGTTGTGTCGCAGAACCCTCCTGGCCTTGGGCTGCCACATCGCTCACATTAACCCAGCTGCTGAGGAGGACCTCAAGAAGGTCAAACTGCCCAAAAAGTAGGTGCCTTTGTAACAGCTCAGAGCTTTATGCTTCAGCTTAAATATCTAAGCTGAGAGGGTGGGAGGCCTATGCTCAAAGTGATGGCTTAGATACAGGCTGGCCTCAGCTAGGGAGGTCTCCCATTCACATACACATCAGTGAGGCCCTTGGACAGAGCCTGCTGAATGAGGGAAATATTTCAAGATCTCTCTTCTTTTTGCTCCTTCTGTTTAGACCTACAACCACCATTGTTAGTTTTGATCTAGAGGATGTGGAGACATCAGATGGGTGTGTCGTACTTGGTTGTTTTGGTTTACAAAAATGGTTCATAGACACAACAAAAGTTCACCCCTCTAGCACTGGACCACCCTTATAAATGTTTTGTGGAAACAGATGTCTCCACCAAGATTTCATTTGATCACTACATCTCTGTCCCTTCTGCCCCCCACACTGAGAATCTCACATCCTCCCACACTCCGACAGTTGCCCACTAGTGCCTCTTCCAGCTCCCACTTCCCTCACTCATTTACTCCAGTGTATGCCAACCTTGAGTACACACACACACACACACACACACACACACACACACACACACACACAGTCATAGTTACTTTGGAACCAAGGCAGTGTCAGCTTTAATCAAATGCTCATATGCTCATATTCTTTGCCTTTCTTTCCAAGCTCCCAGTTGCCAGGCTCCATTCCTACACACAGCTCCTGATGCAAAGAAAAGCATATTTGAGAGATGGCCAATGCATCCTGACCACCCAGGAGCAGGCATTCTGAAAAGACAGATACAGTGCCCTGTCTTCTACATACAGCACACTCTGTATTTCATGCTGCTCAGATTGCTGAATAGAATGATCCCTGGCCTATCAATTTAGCTTCTGGCCAACAGTTTTTCTGAGGTGATGGGCATTCCTGGACTCACATTTGCACGTGGCTGTGATCTGCTCACTCCAGCGAGTCACTTCACAGTGTGCCCCTGCCCTCTCCGCTCATATGATCTATCTGCCTGGACTCTGCTAAGCTCTTCCATGTCTTTACATTACCTGTCAGGCTACAAACGTCTGAGACTGTAGCTTCAGAAAAGGACAGCTCACAAAGTCTGTATTGTCATGATTGTTTTCTTTTATTTTACCTTCAGAAGCAAAGCTTTAGCTTTCTTAGGCTGAATGACCATTCTTTGCTGATTTACTTTAAAAAAAAAAAAAAATGATACAAGGTCTAGTCTTTGCTGATCTGGTTTTAACATTTTGTGTTCTTGAATAGGATGAAGACCCTTCCAATAATGTCATAAAATTGTGAATGTTTCCATCATTCATAGAACATACATAGTTTTCTTAGAAATAAAGATGGCTTTGCAATTATCATCTATTTTTCCCAATAGTCTCCTTCAAAATCTATGCCACTGGGTCTGGAGACATAGCTCGTGGTAAAGCACTTGCCAAGCATATGTGAAATCTGTGCTGTACATTGGCTAGAACAATGGTAGTTAAAAGCTTCCATTATGGACTTGAAATAGAATTCAACAATCCACTCCCAAAAGAGAGAAACTTCTGCCTGCAGCTTCAGTTACCTCAAGGACTAACTAGGTGATCTTGATCTAAAATCTAGAATAGGAAAATCACACAGATCTGTTAAAATGTGTATGTCCTTTTGCACATACTTGTAGCTACATGATGACCAATGGCTATAAGCCAGCCCCTTTGGATTTGTCTGATGTGAAGCTGTTACCTCCTCAAGAAATTTTAGTGGATAAGCTGGCAGAAAATGCACATAATGTTTGGGCAAAAGACAGAATAAAACAAGGATGGACCTATGGCATTCAACAGGTAAGAGGCCCTGGCTCAGACATGCTGGAAAAATTAGGGGATGTAATCATCCATCAAAATGCCATTTTGCTTCAGAGGTTTTATTTTGGAAGATAAAAGTTGCCCTTGCACTCCATCTCTCATTCTGCAGTGTTTTTATTATTTATAGAATCATGGGCTGAATGGAATTTGTAATGGTCACATTGACAGTGACTCTGGGCATAATTCCAATTTTGTAGAAATTGATGTTTACCCTTCCCTGAGTTAAGAACTGACTCACAATTTGTACCACTTTGTATAGACCTCCACCAGCTACATTAGTTATTCTTCGACATGCCACATTCCAGAGAGTTGAGCTTTCATGTCACTCTCCAAGGTCAATAGAAGGCTCACACAAATTAATGTCACATATCAGCAGTTTGTCCAGGTTGGTCCCAAATATTGCCTATGAATGTGAAAAGAAGGGATAACTGTCCTAGGAAGGGAGGAAACCGCAGTGGCTCAAAGTCTATGCTCCCTTACCTCATTCTATTGAGCCAGAGATTCCTGAGCATAGCTCTTGGCTGCTACGGAAAACAACCAAACAGCCAAGCCAAGCAAAGACAAGGCGTTGGGCAGAGATTGACACTAAGGCTCAGCACTAAGCCTCTGACATAGCTCTTTCCTTAGCATACTTCTCTCACCTTCCTTATCACCAATGGTAGGGGGAATATCAGGAAAGTTTGAGTGGACATGAGTCCATTCATAGCGAACCTCCAAATTTGCCTGCGTTTGGAAGCCAGAGAGGGTGCGACTGTAGAAACCACAGAGCCTATAAACAGCATTTAGGGAATTTGAGTGACTTTTTCTGCCGCTGTACCTTCCTTAAAGGAACTGAGGAAGATTCTCCTTGAGATGCATGTCTTTTCCAGTGGAACAGATCTATTCTAGCTCTGCTACCTTTCTCTATAAAGACTTCTTCAGAGGCCGGTGAAGAGGTGGCTCTTTATGGTGTGAATGGTGGCAAGATTTTCCACTGAGGGATTAGTTATGCAAATCCCACCTGCTGTGCCTTGGCAAGGGAGGTTTCTGACCAGTTTCATAACATTTCTTTTTAGTTGCAGCCTGGCATTATTAATATGTGCTTCTTTAATGTCAGCTTTGAGCATTAGTAAAAATTTTTCCATTTATACTCATCCATCCTGCAGAGCGACAGCTAATAGGGCTTAGGGAGGAGTTAATAGACTAGCAAAAGGCATCCAGGAGCTGGTTGGAAGCTGAAATGTGTTTTCTTGCCGCCTTTCTCCTTGGGCTTTCCATAGGATTTGAAGAACAAAAGAAATCCCCGTCTGGTGCCATATGCATTGCTGGATGAGCGTACCAAGAAGTCAAACAGGGACAGCCTGCGGGAAGCCATCCGGACGTTCATTGGCTATGGGTACAATATTGAGCCGTCAGACCAAGAACTTGGTAATGAGCCCAGGGACTTCACTCACTATAGCCCCAGTTTACTAAACAGAACCTATTCTGGTCAAATACTAATTTTAAATAGGTCTAACTTGTGTATTTGGAGATGATACATTTTAAAAGACATGTGGTTTTTTATTGTTGTTGTTGTTCTTGTTTTGGGGGATTTTTTTTGGCGGGACTGGAAATTGAACTCAGGCCCTTGTGCTTGCCAGGCAAGTGCTTATTCTACTGAGCCATCTGTATGGCTCCTACCTGTGTTTTAAAAGGAAAAGGGACCACAGTTAGTACAAAGCATTGGCCCATTTGTAGTGTTTCTGCAGTGAGCACATCTGTAACCCCACACCACGGGAGACTCATCTTCTAAAGAAGATAAATTCCTCAAGATAACTGGTTACAAAACCAAGACACCTTGGTTTTGCGCTCATTGATTGTAAATACCAGCTTACTTTTCAATCAGGCAATCACAGCTCCAAGTTAAGTTCTAATATCAATTAAAATCACCAACATATTGAGCTGGCGAGATATCTCAGTGGTCTACGCACCTGCTTGCACAAGTGCAGGACCAGGGTTTGATCCCTGGCACTGCATCCCATATCAGCCCTACCTCCAGGCACACTGAGCCTGTCACCAAGTCTAGCCATGGCAGCGCGGGCCTGTAATCCCAGCGCTGGGGAGGCTGAAATCAGGAGGAGCACGATGAGTCAGAGCTATATAGTGAAACCCTGTACCAAATACATTTTTTTAAAAAAGAAGAAGATAAGGAAAAAAGAAAATAACAGCATATTAACCCTCCTTCCACAATGTTGACTGTCAATGCCTATTGAACAGCATCTGAAATACTTAGTAATACTTTGCCTGAGCATGTTTTCAAAGATCTTTCAAACTTCGGAGCTGTAGCCAATGACCATTTAAATGGACATGGGCAATGATAAGCAATATGCTAAAACTTGTAACTAAAATCATATACTATAATTTGTGGAATTTGAAAAAAAATCAGATTATGATTGATAAACCTGTCATTGCTGTCCCTTCCCTCGAGAAGTATCCTAAGCCATGGGTGCACTATAAATAGTTCATAGGAAGGCTTTGCAGTAAGACTTGGATTCAGATCTCTGAGCCTCAATTTATGGGTTCTGTGACTTTTGCAAGGTGTTTCCAGTCCCTAGAGGATCTGTTACCAAGATAATGGTCATTAAACAGCAGCCTGTATAGTTGTCATGGTTGATGCTGATTAATTTGTTGTCTTCAGAGAGCTGCATCAGATGGTGGGAGATGTGTGGTGCTCTTTGTTATCATCAAGTTAATTCAGAGAATGCTACCAAATTATTAAAAGTCTGTTTTTCTCTCCCCACCCCACCTTCAACTCACCTTCCTTCTCACAACAGCTGATCCAACTATAGAGAAAGTCAGTATAGACAAGATTCGATTTTTCCGGGTCGAGCGGTCTTATGCAGTGAAATCTGGAAAGTGGTATTTTGAGTTTGAAGTGGTGACCGGAGGAGACATGCGGGTTGGCTGGGCCAGGCCAGGCTGCCGGCCGGACATTGAGCTGGGGGCAGATGACCAAGCCTTTGTGTTTGAAGGCAGCAGAGTGAGTATGCAGTGACCACTTGCCCTCAGTCCCAGATGCCCTCTCCAAAAGCCTAGGTCTTAGCCTTCAAAGTGAGTGGTCACCACCACTGGCCAGTAGACATTAAGTGAACGATCGAAGATTATGGTTTTTCTCTGATGTAGACCCAAATCCTTTCTATAAACACCTCTATATCCATTCTTCACTTAAACCCATCAATTCCATTCCAGAGGCAACTCACTGATCTCTATGCAGCCAGTATTTGTGGAAACTCCCCAATTTGTCTTAGAATCTGAGTGGTCGGGATAGCTGACTGAGTGAGAATCAGGAGACTCGGGTGTCCTGCTCAGCCTGTGTGTCTTGGTTTCATTTGCCTATGAGACAGGCCTCCCCACTATAAGATACCTATGGAAAGAGCTGAGTCCTACAAAATCATGTACCACTGCCGGTTGACACTGTGATGTGTTCATTTCTCCACCTTTGGGGCCTTCAGGGCTTTCAGGAGCTCCAGTTCTCCAAGCCCCAGCATCTTGTTTTACAGGGGCAGCGCTGGCATCAAGGAAGCGGGTATTTTGGGAGAACCTGGCAGCCAGGAGATGTGGTCGGATGTATGATTAACCTGGAGGATGCCTCGATGATCTTCACACTGAACGGGGAGCTGCTGATCACCAACAAAGGCTCTGAACTTGCTTTTGCTGACTACGAGATTGAGAATGGTAAGTGTGCATCCTGCCTACGTTCCAACTCCACACATGTGAACAGTTAGTGGGCCCCCTAACCTCCATATTCAGGTTACACTGCCCTTTGCAAATTTTAAACTCAAATGCCCAAGACTAGCCCATATACTAACATTATTGATAAATCAAGACAAAGAACAGTGATAGCTGGTGTGCACAGCATAAAATAGATTCTTGGCATCCAGAATGAACAGAGAAGCTCTCTCCAGCTTCCTATGCTGCCTCTCATCATTCTCAGGTTCCTAGTATCAGAGAGGAAATGCAAATTGTGTAAGGAATAATACCCTTGGTGATAAAGAAAATCAGTAAATTAAAGAAGTACCTTTCTATTCCAACATGAATTGTCAGGTCGCAGTGTGTGTGTACTCAAGCTTGATGCTTTGATGAGAATGCCTGAAATATAAAATTAGACTTATCCCTTGGATGAAATATGATTTATTTTTAAGCTCAAACTGTGCAACCAAATGGCCATGCATAGACTGCAGTCAGAGCAGTGCTTCCTGCTGCATGGAAAAGCAGCCACAGCCTATGACTTGCTACCTGCATAGTACACAAGAAGCATATAAGATTGTTGGCAAGAGGGAGAAAGGGCCCTAGACAGCAAGACTTGCTGCTGCCATGCTTTCAGGGCAGCTCTCTTGTCTGCCTTAGGCTTCCCTCTCTTCAGCTATGCCACCATGGAGGACAGATGCAGTAAATCCCAAGGGTTCAGTTCAGCAATGGTGACTCCGCTTTTCTAGTGTGCACACTCCTTGCTTGATATAGGAGGAGCTGCTGCCCCTAGGCAGGGGTTCCAGACTCAGACTCTCAGCCTGCCATTTCTCCTGCCCATCTGTGACACCTTAGTTGACTTTAACCTCTTTGTCTTCATATCCCCACTCTGCAAATTCTGGACCTTACAGGAAGAAACAGCCTATGACTGAAATGCTTTAAAAAATGTAACTTCACATGCAAGTGAACACATATAGATGGGACCATGTACACATTATAAAAATATTGTTTATTATATTGTTTTTAGTTTTTTAAATGCCTTGTGCACTTTTTACATACACTTTATCTACAGCATACATATATCTAACTGTACCTTCTAAGAGCTTTAATGATTTTCTAAGCACCAAATATTTAGGAAAATAGAAAAGTTGTAACTCATTTTCTTAGAGAAAGAGAATTACTAAAACCAGGTGGGGTCAAATTTTTATACCTTTTATAAAGGTATAAAATTCAAACTTAAAAAAAAAAACCTTTAAGAGACAGATGGAAAGAGTTTGCCAGTGTGCTGGTCAGAGGCAAAGGAACGGGAACTCCACAGATGGACGCTGGAGCAGTGCAGGAGACCAGTAGGCGCTTCGCAGATGCCCACTGTGTACGGTGCTGTCCCTTAAAGCCAGAGGAAAAAATAAATAAAATAAAATAAAGCCAGAAGATAATGAAGAATTAAAAGATTCAGCTCCTCCCCTGGGAAAGTAGTCCTGCTATAGAAAGCGTCCCAAAACCTTTCCTGCCTTTGCTGCCATGTGAACTAGATGAGACTATACTTTACTCATCTTTGGTTCAGCTACAAAAAGGAAGTAAGAATCTTGTACACTGTGCAATGAAGAGAACTTGTGAAGCCCAAAGCCTTGATGCTCAAAGTGTGACCTTTCGTTAGAAATGCAGAATATTGGCCTGCAGCAGACTAGAACCAGAACCTGCTTCCCGAGCAGAGACGCCCATGGCGTGTGCAACTTTAATCTGAGGAGCACTGATCTATAGCATGTGCTAATGAAAGTAGGACTGGTGTTCTGAGGCTAGTTTTACTTTTTTGTGTGGTACTGGGGATTGAACTCAGGACCCTGTGGTTGACAGGCAGGCACTTATTCTACTGAGCTATCTCCCCAGCCCAGTTTTGCAGTTTTAGAAAAATAAGATGAAATATGAAAAGGTGACTGACTAATAAGGAAAGCCAGAGAGATGTAGATGGCAAGTGACTAAGGCAGAATTAATGTTAGAATCTGATTTGAAATGAATGTTAAGTTAAGGGTACAGAATGTCTATCTCTTAGAAGTGTCTACCCATGAAATGATACCAACGGGGTAGCATAGAAGACTTCAAGAGAGTGGAACAGCAAAGGTATGGAAGATTTGGATTTGCAGTTGTGCTGGAAAGACAGATAAGATCTAGGCCAGTGGTGGCAAGCTGAGGGCGCATGGCCCTGGCCGGCTGTTGCCACTGAAAGTTCTATGAAGTTCACCATCACTACATAGCCCATAATTTCAAATATTAAGTCTCAGTCCTCTTACTCAAGAAACTGTTGCCTGCTCTGGGATAAGTATCCTTCGATTTCACCTTAGATTTGAGCGGGAAAAGGCTATAAAGGAGAGAGACGACTCTGGGTAGCTCTGCTTTCAGAGATCATCTATGATATAAAGACAGAGATTCCTTATAATCCTTTTGTGTACAGAAACATGATTTGACCTTTAGAATAACAAAGTCTATTATTATGAAGCTATTCTAGAACAAAATTGTAGTGCAATATGTTCCTGCATTATACTGTGGCATTGTACCACGCTTTAACAACACAAAGAAAATAATTAGAAGGGTCTTAGGACTCTCTGACAGCTCAGGAGTTGGTGAAGGGCAACTGAAAGGAAGCTGATGTGTCATTCTTTGACATCAATAGCCCAGAGCCCGGAATAACCACCTACTATGTGTTCTTGCCTTACGTTGATAGGAATGTCATCTGTTGAAAATAAGCATTTCATGCATGGTAACCTGGCCATAAGGCATAATGCCCGATATGCTGTGCTCTTCTGGTCACCAGCTTGTCAGCTTTGTTTTGGGTCCTTATCTCAGCAGGAAGTTTTCAGCCCTCTGGGGGAAGGATGAAGGACATTGAGGCTGGGTTGCTCTCTGGGTTGTTTTAGAAGTTGCCATCTCTATCTCCTGCATCCTGGATGATATCTTTGTATAGGCCTCATTAGATATTTTAAATCATTATTCTTTACCTTGGTCCCTCGCCTGGGGACTGTGTCACCTGAAGGCGTCTGGGAGTTTAAGATCCTCCGTAATGAAGTTTTTTCTCTCAACATTTTCTTCCTCCATTTAAAGGAAAGGAAGGTATGATTCTCAACAGTCTACTAGACTTTGAGTTGTATCTAGACTTTGAGTTGTATTGTCCCCTGAGAAATTTCCCTGCCTCCCACACCAGCTTTGCTATCAGTGTGGGCCAGCTTCTCACCCATTCTGGCCTATTAGCCAATCCAGTTTAACAGCTCCCAGCTCGGTCAGCCCCTCTTCAGAAGGCAGAATATGAAATGCGTTGGCAAGAAGCCATGTTCACAAACACACACACACACACACACACACACACACACACACACACTGGTGCCAGGGGCCCCACCCATCTCTCTCCAAATGGAGGCTGTACTTCAGAAAGTATCTATGCAGGAGAACTTGGCCCCTTGTTTTTACTGTATTTTCTCTAAGGCTCTGGCTGTCACAGAGGTATCCTTGAACTCAATTTGCTGGAGGCTTAGGAAGTTTAAAGGAGTAAAACAGGTACTGCCATGTTGGGAACCTAAAACACAGCTCAAGAATGGCCTAAGGGCTACCAGAGAGCTCAGCAGATTGAAGTGCCTGCCTAGGCAGATGCAGAGCCTGGGCATCCAACCCAAGGCCTATCATGCTGGCCCTGCCCCAGGGTGAACTTGGACTGGGCATGGTGGCACGCACCTGTAATCCCAGTGCTTGGGTGGCTGAAAAACAGTAAGGATCACTACAGGTCTGATCTATGCAGAAAGACTCTATAGACTCTGTACTAAATACATAAAAAAGAAAGGTCTAACCACCCCTCTAAGACCTCAGTTTCTCTCCTATTCTAGTGATCCCTCTTCATGCCTTTCCTAGGTTTGAAACAGAATGAAAATGGATCCAAGGGCCAGCCTGATAGCTCAGCCAACTAAAGCGCCTGCTCAGGCAGAGTGCAGTGGCCAAGGTTTGATCCCCAGCCTGCCCTGATGGCTCCACCCCCAGGGAATGCTGAGCCAGCGATTGACACTGGGCATGGTGGCACACTCCTGTAATCCCAGCACTTGGGAGGCTGTATACAGGAGAATCACTACAAGTCCAATCTACCTAGTGAGACCCTGAACGCCCTGTAGACCCTGCCCTAAATACACAAGGAGAGAGAGAGAGAGAGAGAGAAACAAAGAAAGAAACAAAGAAAGAAAGAAACAAAGGATCCTTCATTTGGATTTCTAAACAACTGCTATCTTTCCAGGCTGTTGAACTATAAGAAGGTTTCTGCCTTGTAATGCCCCTCCTTAATCACAAAACCGGTATGTGGCCTTGTGACACCAACTTTAACAGAATCTGGCATCCTCTACAAAATTTAAGCACATGTGTTTTTGCTGTTCCTTTCCTAAGGGGCAGAACTTTATGTCTTGCCTCACAATAGTGCCATTTTTGTATTCTCAAACTTCTTCAAAAATGTGAGCATAATCACATGTATTAGTAGCTTATTATGTCACTGTGCTCCCTGAAAACTACCATACAGAGTTATGAAGTTATCTGAAATATAAGTACACGGAGTAGAGAAATATATCATTAGCTAGAGCCTCTTGGCCAGGTGAAGAGGACTTACTCAATGTACCCAGTAATCAAATCTTCCCAGGAGAACATGTTGGAGTCTTATGGAAATTCATAGCTCCTCTGCCTTTTAGGTACTGTTTCTCTTTTCTGGCTCAAACTTTGGGTTCAGCCTCTCTTCTCTCAATCTGCCCTGCTAGTCCCCCACAACCCCCAGGAGGTCACCACCATTCTCACCTCCCATTGCTCTCACCTCCCTGGCTGCTCCCTACTGTGTTCAGCTCTCCCTATGCAGAGGAGGCTTCTGCCGTACAGGGACAGCTCCTCACTCTGTGATGAGTACAGCCCCCTGAGACAAGGCTACTTTTAAATCTGGGGCATTTAACTCCTCTAATGTTCCATTCCTCTTATACACACTGAGTGGCAGCTAGCCTGTGACTCACAGGGTGTGGGATGTCACACTTTATTGTCATCTGCCCTTCTTGTGACAATGAGCAAGTGTATTAACTCTTCAAATCTTTGATTTTATCCTCACTAAAATGTTTCCCCTTCTGTAATGATGAGGATCACAAATTTCTTAGAAAAAAGCTCGATACAAGTATTAATTTTCTCCTTTTGCATTGTCAATGGTTTTGTACTAGGAAGCTATTCCCATGTCCCAAGCTATTTCCCACCCAGGCTTTTCCACCTGCTGTTCTCTTACCCTGCCATTTGGGCTCATGGAGAATAAAAGAGGAGAGACGTTTTCTTAAGATAATCCATTCTCTGTGCATGTCAAGACCGGACTGTTTCATGATGGGGCTCTAAGATAAAAGTACTAGAGCCATGGTGTTCCTCAGCATAATGATCAAAGTACTGCCTTGGAAGTAGTGAGAGTACTCCCTTTTCTTCTTTTTCTCAGAGTTTGTACAGATTTCTGTTTGTAGGCAGCTGGCTTCTGGGCAGGGCAGCAGGACACTGCAGAAGAAAACCAGCTCATGGCAGGCAGAAGGCAGCAAAGCAGCAAAAGGCCAAGCAGCAAGCAGAGAGGAAGCAGCCCTCCTTCTGTCTCGCATTCTGCCTAGGGGGCTCCCTGTTATGCACTCCCAGAACTGTGCCAAACCACTCGGGGGACTAACACACCCTCTATCCCAGCATCACCCACTCTAGACCCAGCCACCACCTGTGACCACACGAGGCTTTCGGGAGCCATACATGTACCTCCAAGCCATAACACTGCTTTTGTTTCCTTCCAGGTCTCCATTTTTCTAAGTTTCTTGTGATTGAAAGAGTTTCTTCTTTGACATCTTCTCAAACAGTACATAGTAGAGCTCTCTGTCACAAATAAGGACCCAATAAATTTTGCTAACATTGAATCCTTATTCTATACTGCAGTCAAATTATTTATAAAAATCTCTGCCTATAAAAATGTGAAGGCCTAATGCATCCCAGGGCCTAGCACAAAAATGCAGAGGCATCTGAGGGTTCAGAATGCAGTGTGAGCAGAGCCTATGCTGGGAGACAGCTCACCTGCTCTCTGGAGGGGCAAGGCTAGCAGACCAGCCAGCTGTTCTTGAGAGGAAAGTCTTTGCACAGAAGTCACTGTCATTTTAGGAGGATTGTGTTAAAGTTCTCTCTTATTTAGAAATGCTGTTAAACATGTGGCCTAAGTGAGTCCGCAGTTTCTGAAGCTAACCAGCTAGTGTGGGAGAGACTCACTCTCTGAAAACTTATTATTCATGTATAGGAACTTATGTAATAGAGAAGTATTCCCACTGGGAAGAGAGTGTTTAGGTCTTAGTGTCTATGAATGAAAGCTCTCACTGTTGAGTAGAAGTGTTCCTACAAGTAACCTCTAGATTTCCCAAGAGGAGGGGCCGAGAAGGCAGCTTGGCAATCTAAGCACCTGACCGGCAAGCACAAGGACCTGGGTTTTATCCCTGGTACAGTGTGCTATGCCAGCCCCAGAACCCTAGGTACACCATGCTGGCCACTAAAACCAGGCATGGTAGTGTACACCTGTAATCCCAGTGCTGGGGAGGCTGAGACAGGAGTATCACTATGAGTCTGAGGTGTGTAGTGAGACCTTGTACCAAATAAATAAATACATAATTTTGAAACTTTCCCTAGAGGAGCACTCCTGTCTTGCAGTGGAATCAGTTTCCTGTGCACATCCAACTTCTGTTGTCGCCAGTGGCCCAAGAGCTGTTCCTTTGTGCAGCTCCAGCTGTCCTCCGCCTGCCTCCTCCCAAATCCAAGATAATTAGTGCTTTCCCTGCCTTGCTCATTTGTTGGTCCACAATTATGATTTATAAATAACCCACTGGCAAAAATGCCAAACAATTTCAACTGCTTGAGTCTATTCTGAATGGCAATTTTTAAACAGGATCAGGATACAGAAGTGAGCAGGGGGAAACAGTAATTTTAGGAAGGATGAGAGGGGTTTTGTAGCTCTTGGGGGAAACTTGCACTCTCTGTTAGGGTGAGCATAGTGGGTGGGGAAGATGGGAGCACATAAACCAGCAGAACCAGAGTGCCAGCTTGCATGCCCGGCTCTGACCACGGGAAGGACCATTGTTTCATGGGCAAGGATGCTGAAGCCTGGAAACCTTAAGCAATTTGCACCAATTCATTCTTTCTAAAAAAAAAAAAAACCTATAATGTATATTTAGGGTACATGATATAATGTCATAAGACATAAAAAGGATTACTAGTATGGAAACTTTATACACCCATTATCTCTCATAATTGCATGTTTTGTGGCAAAACCTGCTAAATCATGCTTTAGATCTGTCATATTTTTTTGGTTTGGGTAGTATTTAAAATTTCAGAGGACCTACAGCCAACCTTAAAATAAGACATAGACAAAGAATTCCACTTTTTCTCTTACTGGTTTAACTTTTCTAGTTGATATTTATTTGCAAATTAAGAATAACCTGAGGTGCTGGGGAGGGAGCTCAGTGTCTAAGCACCTGCCTGACAAGCACAAGGACCAGGGTTTGATTCCTAGCACCACGTGGCCTGCCAGCCCTGCCCAGGATGAGTTGTGCTGGCCACTGAAAGTGGGTGTGGTGGCGCCCGCCTGTAATCCCAGCCCTGGGAAGGTTGAGACAGGAGGATCCCTGTGAGTCTAAGCTGTGTAGAGATCCTGAAGCAAATAAAGAAAGAAAAAATTAATTACTTCATTGTCTAAAAACGAAAAAAGAAGGAGGGCCGGCGGTATAGCTCAGCGGGCTAAGCGCTTGCTTAGGTAAGCCCAGCGGCCAGGGTTCAATTCCTGGTTCCGCCTGCCGCGCCGGCCCCGCCTTTGGGTGTGCTGAGCCGGCGATGGAGTCCGGGCTTGGTGGCACGCGCCTGTAATCCCAGCCCTAGGGAGGCAGGAAGCAGGAGGATCACTGTGAATGTGGGTTGCATAGTGAGACCCTGTCAAAAAAAAGGGAAGAAGAAAAGGAATCTGAGAAGGATGATCATTTTTCTGGAAGCAGTGCACAAAACTCACTTTTTCTCCTCATCTACCAATTACAATGGGAGTCCTTGGCTGGCCTCCTTTTGCTGATTTTATATGCCAGGAAAAAGACAAAACCTTATGTCTCACCTTCCTTACAGGATTCATATTCCTTGAGGAAACACCAGGTCAGCTAGGGTGCGCTGACGCAGCACTCCTTATTCTGCAGGGTTCGTGCCTGTCTGTTGTCTGGGGCTGTCTCAGATTGGCCGCGTGAATCTCGGGACAGACGCCAGCACCTTCAAGTTTTACACCACGTGCGGCCTCCAGGAGGGCTTTGAGCCTTTCGCCGTCAACATGAACCGGGACGTGGCGATGTGGTTCAGCAAGCGCCTCCCGACGTTTGTCAACGTGCCAGAGGACCATCCACACGTGGAGGTACCGCTGGGCGCCCTGGCTGCGCTGGCGGGCAGGGGCAGCAGGGCACTGAGCTGCTTATGACTCTTCTTCCAGCCCGCAGCTGATTGCCTAATCCCTGCCCTGCGCCAGCCAGCTCCCGCCTCTCGTTCCCAAAGCCACAGTTGCAGGCGCCTTCATGAGGGCAGCGAAAGGAGACCTTGCAGGATAGGGCCCAAGCAGGGGCACCCAGATTCTCTCCAGGCTTCCCTACGCTGATATTTTCACTTAATCATGGTATCTGGATGTCTTAGGCATTGTTTTCTTTGGAAAGTCTAGTGCCTGTACTGAGGATTATATGTCCTGAACATCCATATCCTTAAATGTTCATAACTTGGTATCTTTTAGGCCCTGTTTAATTTCTGAGGTGCCATTTCCAACACTTAAGCTGAGGTGTAATAGTTGGTCATGGGTCTCCCACTTTTTAGGGGGAGCAGAGGGGAGACAAAAATTTTGAGGAGCACAATTTGGGCTCTGATTCTATGTTTGTTGGCCTCCATTTGCACGTGCCCATGAGTGCTTTTTGAGGTGAGCATGGGGACCAAAATATTGATGGAGAGCTAAGCAGAGCAGCTCTATTGCTTGTGTGCAACTCCGTGCCTTGCCTTAACTCAACTCTCAAGTTCCCATAACTCCCGCTCCAGTCCGGAAATACCAAGCATTAGCCTTTACTCTTCCACTGCCTTTGTGGTCTTGAATAGTAGAGACAGCTATTTCTCCAACTGTGATGTTTTAGAATGGTAGCCCGTAAGCTTTGGGAGATCTTGAAAGCTCTTTGACCGACTGATAGAATCTAGATGCCTCCACTCAGAAAAATAACAAACCATACCTATTATGGAAGCACACTGGGAACTCCAAGGGTCAGAACTACTCACTAGGGAGCAGGTGGAGGCTTGAGCTATTTTTAAGAGTTATTTCTATTGTCTCAGTTTACTTTTTCTGCCCTCTCCCCCCCCACACACACACACACCATAGAAGTCCAGCTCTGAGCTTTCCTGCCCACCCCACCCTGCCACAGTTCCCAGAGCTGTAAATCCTAGCAGGATTGACAGCAGGAAGGCGGGCTGTGGGAGCCTCAGCTCTCAAACAGAATGAGAAGTGAACTAGGTAGGAGAAGGTGCCCTCTGCAGGAGCTCAGATGTCTCCTCTTGAGCTTTGGGACTTCTGCTGCCCTCTCCTTTAGGTGCCCTCATGCCCAGTGACAGGTCACTGGAAATATTTTCTTTTTAGCTATTTGCCCCCGACATACAAGGTAAGCCTTTATGGGCACCGTACCACATCACCCAACCATTATGTCCACCCCTCGCATTTGTTTTCCACTTTGCCTTTCTGAGACCTCAGAGGATGTGTTCTTAAATCTTTAATTTCCCCAGCTGGAAGCGAGTGTATTCTTTTTTATGACAAGACCTAAATGGTGTTGAGAACCACAGTTTGGTTGTCATTACAGACAATATTTACAGTTTGCAGAACACCTTGCTGTATTTTACCTATATCAACAAGAGGAAGAGGGACAAGGTAACAGTCAGGCCTTCTGGTGTGTCAAGGTAAGGACTCATGGTGTTTCCAGGTCACGAGGATCGATGGTACCGTGGACAGCCCTCCGTGCCTCAAGGTGATGCACAAGACGTTCGGCACACAGAATAGTACTGCCAACATGATCTACTGCCGCCTGAGCATGCCTGTTGAGTGCCACTCCTCTTTCAGCCGCAGTCCCTGTCTGGACAGTGATGCTTTCCAGAAAAGGTGAGGATGAGGCCACTGGCCCGTGGTTGCACACTGTGCTGGCTCCAGCGTAGGCTGCTGCTCAGTTTTTCCTGCTCTTTAGCACAAGAACTCAGTGCACGGGGTTCTCTCTGCTTCAGTCAGGTAAATTGATGTGTGCCTTGTGGGAACACAAGTGCACGTGGACTTGTGCATTGGTGTCCTGCACAAGTAAGGGACCAATAAAGCCAGCCAGAGTCACGTGCAGAAGTGTAGCCTCTTCTAGAGCTCTCCAGGCAAAGCCTCTTGCTGCTGACCTTCTAGTTTTGAAATGAAAGGGATGAAAAAATTATATACTGTTGGAAGCAAAAAATGCTTTTTTTCATACCTGTTGATATTGTCCGGCCCTGTGGCTCTGTGGCCATTGAGTAATGTGGCTGCTTCCTTCGTGATAGAGAACATATTTTTTGTTTTCTTTCCTTTGATGTCTGTTTTTAATCATTGATATATGTCTGACACCTGGAGCTATTTTGTTCTGATCTCTTATAGTATTTCACTGTCTACCAAGCTTTGAACAAGAGTAGCTGTTTGAGAGAACAGAATAGCCATGCAGAGGTGTCTCTGCTGATGTCATTGCAACCATCCTCATCCCCAGCTCCTACCTACATCCATGCTGAGGAATGGAGCTGGAAGCTGCAGCCCCACTAGCAATTCCCCAGGGCGCCTGCAATCACTGTATACATAAAGCTGCCAGCTGCCTAAATTTACCTTGATCAATAAAGGTAGATCAATTGCCTAGCAAAAGTGCGGTATTCTTAGATTGGTTCCAATATTTAGTCATTACAAACTATGCCTCTATATACACAGGTATGCATAGAACACTGTGGTTTGATGCTTTTAATTTATCTGAGAAGATACTCAGAAGGGAAGAGCTGGGTCAGATGGGACTGCTAATCCTAGGTGGTTGGTTTTTTTTTTTTTTTCTGGAGGAATCTTCACAGGTTTGTACAAATGCCCATCAACCAATGCATGAATAAACAGGGGGATTTTATTTAATGGAATATTACTCTTCCATAAAGAAAGATAAAATAGAGACATTTATAGCTAAATGCATGGACCTTGAGACCACAAGCATAAGTGAAATAAAGGGGATACACATATATAAATATCACATCCTCTCTCCAGTGTGAGAAACTAAAAATTAAATAAGAATATGTGTGTACAACATATATTGTGAAATAGGAAAACTCTTTTCAAAAGGAAAAGGAAAATAGGGAACACAGAGAGGGAAAGGAAGGAAGGGAAAGAAAAAACAAGGAAAAGAAGTGCTGTGAATGGGGGGCAGAAAAGAGCATAAAGAAGGGGGGATGTGAATGGCAAAAAAGAGGAGACAAGACATATTATGTGCACATGCAAATTCCCTGCAATGAATTGTACCAGTGAACTTAAATACAAAAAAGTAGCATGTGAGGGGTGGTCAAACAGCTCAGCAGACTGGGCCTGCCATGCCTGCCCTGCCCTCCCAGGGGCATGCTAAGAGGGCAATTGAGACGGGGCATGGTGGCGTGCGCCTATAATCCCAGCTGTTAGGCTGTAAACAGGAGAACCACTACGAATCTGATCTGGTAGTGAGACCCTGAACTGTAGACCCTTCCCTAAAATACAGAAAAAAATAATAATAAATAAAGAAGTTTTGTGGAGTTCTCTATACTAAAACGTGGACTATATTCCCTCCAGGAAACAGATGCAAGAAATCCTCTCGCCTACAACAACAGTAAGTAAATGTGTTCTGTTCTGGTTTTCCTTATTTGATTCTTTGCTGTGTCTAGAACATGCCCTTTACTGCGAGATTCTGTCTAGAGCTCCTCTCTAATTGCCAGTTGCTATATATTTTAATACAATCTTGATGCTTCAGAGTATGTCTGTGGCATTTCTCAAATGTGAAGAAGAAAAAGATTCATCCGGCACAAAGCAGAAGCTCTACTTGGGCCTAATTGGGCATCTTCTATAGCTGGTACGCGTTCGCCCTCAGGGATCTGACAGTGAGCTGTGGTTGGAAGCATCAGTTAAAGGAGTCTCAATTAAATCCTTCTGTTCGCTCTTTTGTGTGAACATCCCTGAGTTTCTTCCTCATGTCCCTATGTGATTTCAGAAGTAAATGTTGACAGCTCTCGAATGAGAAGAAACAGGAAGCTAGCCCAGACAGTGGAAGCTACTTGTGGTCCCTTTTCCACAGCTAGACACTAATTAGAAAGCAGTTCTTCCTGATTTCTTCCTTTCTCTCACTCTTGTTTACCACTTGGGGAAAAAAGAAAGGCATGCACATGGAAGAAGTGCAAGGCTCCCCTTCTGTACAGTTAATCTGCAGCCCAAAGCTCGTGGGTGAAACAGCACTAGGAGTAAGATTCTTGATGCAGGGAATCACACTAGGGCTGGATTCTTTTTTTTTTTTTTTTTTCTTTTTTTTTTTGGCAGAACTTCAGATTGAACTCCTTGCACTTACCAGGGAAGCGCTTATTCCACTGAGCCATCTCCCCGGCCCCAGTGGCTGGATTCTATGCTGGGCATACCGCACCAGTTAGTCTCCATTTAAGTCACTTGAAGTTAATCTGTGTCCCATGAACTAGATGGAGGTGTGCACTCTGTTTTGCAGAGCAAGCACAAATGACCCGTCAAAGTTCACAGGGGAAATCACTGACAGTGCCTAAACTCAACATAGATATTGTCTGGCTCACCTTTTTTTACACCCAAGAAAATTCCACGGACTACATAAGCCTTGCTTCATTACAAATAAATCTATTCATTGTTCTAAAGAAAAATGATGCAGCAGTCGCCCTCCTTACTGCTGTAGCTATTACTGTAACGTGGTGATGGACCTCACAAATCGCCTACCCTCTCTCACCAGGAACTACTGTGGGTAAGCAGACAGCCACATGAAGTAGGTCTCAATTTTCTCTCAAAGCTTCTTTTTGCACTAAGCTGAATCCTAGCCTTTTTTTTTCTTTTATTAATTTTGATGCAGGGTCTCAATAAGTCACTGAAGTGCCCGCGTAGACTTGAACTTGTGATCCTCCTAACTTAGCCTCTCAGAATTCTGAGATTACAGGCCTGTGCCACTGGACTCAGCTTGCATCCTCTTTTTCTTCTTAGACTGGTCTCACTATGCAGTTCAGGCTGGCCTCGAGCTCACACTGCAGCCCAGGCTAGTCTTGAACTACTAAAGATCCTCCTGCTTCAGCCTCTCAAGTGCTGGAGTTACATGTGTGTACCACCACAGCCAGGTACAGCCTCCTTTTTAATCAACAACAAAAGCTGATTGGCCCACTCCATAGAAGTGTAAATAGCATGAACACTCTGGCCTTGGATCTTGTCCTCTGAGGACATGGACTGTGCCTGCCCTGCTTCCAGCCCAGGTCTGCTGGGTACCCAGGAGGTGCGCAGGGCCCTGTGTTAACCATGCTATGAGGTCACTGTGCATCATCTCAACAGGATCTCCTGCTCTCATCTCCAGCCTCTTTCTGCCAACGGGTGGTGGATCATTTGCTGTTCTGGGTACTAAAGCCAAGGACAAAAGGAGAAAACCAGAAAGCCAGACTGTCCATTTCACCATTCCTGCAGGCTAAGAGTACACTACACCTCTTCAACATGTGTGCTTCTTCTTAAAATAGGGCCATTATGCCACTGCATCTTCTCTGCCTCCCAGCCCCCTCCCTCAACTGGGAGCCACTGACTCTCATCTGTCCTCTACCATCTCTCCACAGCAATGCTACTATGCCATACGCATCTTCGCGGGGCAGGACCCCTCCTGTGTCTGGGTTGGATGGGTGACTCCAGATTATCACTTATACAGTGAAAAGTTTGACCTGAATAAAAACTGTACAGTGACTGTCACCCTCGGGGATGAGCGAGGTCGGGTCCATGAAAGGTAAGAGGGGGTTCCAAGAGACAGGATTGGTCATCTGGTTCCTTACTGTTTTCTCTTTATGCCCCATCGTCTCTTCCCACCTATCTCACCCTCTCAGCCTCACTTAGAAACTTTTGAAATTCAGTTGTAGAATCTTTAAGTACTTTGGAACAAGGGCTGGGGGTGTGTCTTACTGTGACAGTGAGGAATGATAGTGAAAATTAAGAATATATATAAGAGAATATATAAATCATGGCCCAGAGATGGGGAGATAGGGACATACAATTAGAGCTGAGATTTCTTTCAGAATTTTCTCCATACTTGTCAGGCTAACCTCAACTTCTTCAACCTCAGAATAAAACAGAAAAATCCCTGTGTTCTTGAGAGAGGTCAGTTCAGAAGAAATAAAAAGATGTACCACATCAGACATCCAATGAACACTCAGGTATCCCGATTCCAAAAGTTGCTAATTGCTAAAAGCATGAAAAAGTAAGGAAAATATAGTAAATTCATAAATAATAGCCACTACAGAGAAAAAGTCTCTTTAGAGAAGGCATGCTTTAGGCACACCTGTGTCCTCCCAGCAATGAATGCAGCTTATGTTACAGCTTAGCCAGATGCTTCCTTGACTAGATGTGGCCCAGAAACTGTTTGCAAAAGTCTGTGTCTCCTGCTTACGTGTCTTTTCCTATGCAGTCAGGTACAGTGATATAATAAGTTGCTTCTGAGGCTGGTCTTTCCCCCCTACAGAGTCAGGAATATTTTGTAGCCTTGTTCTTTACTTAGTCCTGGTTCATCAAAGGCTCCTGGCCAGAGGTGAATCATAGTCACTATCCTGTAGGACCTGTGTTGACAAGTGGTCAAGAACACAAACTCTGAAAGCAAGCTGACGTCCTTACTAGGTTTATGACTGTGTCGCAGTGCTTAATGGAAGTGCAGCCTCAGGCCACGTCATCTCTGGAGGTCTTTATTGCCTCATCCAGAAAATGAGAATATTTCTGATCCTATAAAATGTGATGAGGAATGAATGGTTAATTCATCCAAAAATACTAAAGATAGTGCCTCACTTCAAACACTCAATAAGTATTATTATTATTTTATTATTATTATTATTATTACTCTTACTGGTTGCTCATTACATTATGAGAACCAAAATGTGTATGCGATACAGTGTACGTTGGGAAGCATATGAAAACAATTGGCCAGTTCAGGCCTTGTTTCTGAGCCAGGGGAAGGAGGCAGACTATCCCTCTCCTTTCAGTGCATTGCTCCTATTTTCTGGCTGTATCTGAGCCCCACTGACCACACTTACTGTAGGCTGCCTGGCATGCTGTCATCTAGAGCAACACCCAGCGTAGGTAGGCGCTCTATAATTCTTAGTTTTTGTCCTGCATAATAAGAAATAAACACAAGATCGATTTCCTGATCTTTCAGGACATTTTTAATTTGGGCCTTGTAAAATACACCCAAGCCTGCCACTTTGCACCTCTATAGCCTCAATGTATTATTAATTGAATTCTATGTGAGTCCATCAATGTATTTTGTAATTTAAACACTAAAAGCAGTAATAACGTGGCTGCCGCTTGCCTTTATGGAAATCTAATGACGGCCGTAACTCTTTGGAAGAGGCAATTTGCACTGGCCTCTTCCTGAGCACATTCATACCAAGAAGCCACTGCAACACTGCTCCAGAGAAGAAGAGACATATACAAATGTATGTTTGTGAAAGTGATTTCTATTCCCAGGGAAAAGTGATAGACTTCTAGAGCTGGATGAAATGTTAGGAAATCCTATTCCAAACAAATGACACCCCAGGGCAGAGAGGTAAAGAATTTGGAGAGAGCACAGTAGTCTATGACCTGTCCACCCCATGGAGCTACAAAGTCTCCCCACAGCTGAGGACCTCAGCAGGGGCCCTGTGAGGTCTCTTCTCTCTCCTTTAAACTGAGAAAAGTCACACTGTGTTATGCCCAAGGACAGGTTCCTCTGATGTTCTGCCCCTGGAAGGGATGAAAAGACAGAATCAGCCTTCTCTTGCCATAGCCCACTGTGAGGGCTGAGAATCACCTTAGCCAGGAGCCTCTTCTCTAAAGCTCACGAAGGGTATGAAAGTAACAGTTCATACCCAGACATTACAGACTTAAAGGCCTTGGGGGTAGTATAGTAGTGTAAAGGCTTATAATGGAGTTCTGCTTTCTGGGAGTTGGTAGATAGTAGGAGATAAAGGTGCTTACGTTGTGGCTTGTACAGGAGGAGAGGAGACTGGCTTCCAGAGAACAGCCAAAGTCAAGTCAAGACACATCTGGGTGGTTGGAGGACATTAGAGACAAATTCTCTGGCCCCAGGCCTGCCGTCTTAAGAAATATAGGCCATTGTTTTGCATGTGGTATAGCTTGCCCTAAGTACTAGACTGGTGTTCTGAACCCAGATTCTTGTTTCTGCCTCTCCTGCCTAATCCCTTTATAAATTTGCCCAAGTTAAACTGTCACTCTCTCTGTACCTTAATTTCCCATTACTACCTTTCTCATCTATTTCACAAAGGTGAGTTAATAATTTTCTTTAGAAGGAGGAAGCTACTTCATGACCATATTCCCATGCAGAGTAGCTTATGCCTGAATAAGTTAAGTTGAAGCCAAACGAATTTACTTAAGAAAAAAAAATAACTGAGGCTAACCAGAAAGGTTTGTAGGAAAGTTTCTGGAGCATTTTGCTCAGGAAACTTGAAAACAAACCACCCAGTCCAGACTCTGTGCCTTCTCCCCTCCCTCCTTTCTGGCCCTAGTGTGAAGCGCAGCAACTGCTACATGGTATGGGGTGGTGACATTGCAACTAGTTCTCAAAGATCAAGTCGGAGTAATGTGGACCTGGAGATTGGCTGCCTCGTGGATCTGGCAATGGGCATGCTATCCTTCTCGGCCAATGGGAGAGAGCTTGGAACCTGCTACCAGGTAGGGATGGCTTCTGGAGCAGAGACTGCTGTGCCCCCAGCCTTCTCCTTATGGGTGTGTTCCTTGTTCTTCTTCTGTATTCCACATAGCCACTACAGTATGCTTAGTTGATGAAGCCAAGTGGTGCATGAAGGACTAAGGGATAAAAACAAAGTGACTTTATTGATTGACCACTTATGCTACCCATCTTTCTAAAGAAAGAAGGCTTTTCTTTGGTGCTTAGCTCCAAAAATCTTATTCATTTATTTTTAAGCATTTCTCTTCCATCTTTATGTTACCTGTATTATACAAGAGACAAATTTAAGAGAGAAATAGAAATTCTACTCACTTTAAGAAATAGAATGGCCAGCCAGATAGCTCAGTGGGTTAAAGCTTAGGCAGAGGCAGGGACTGGAGTTGGATCCCTGGCATTCCATGCTAGCCCTGCCCCAGGCGCGCTGAGAAAATGATTGAGACTGAGCGTGGTAGCACAACTTTAATCCCAGCACTTGGAAGACTGAAAATAGGAGATCACTACGAGTACAATCTACATAGTGAGACCCTGTGGACTCTATACTAAATACAGTAAATAACTAAATTTAAAAAGAAATAGAAACTATTCATTTGCCATGTATTTCCTTTGCAAAAAGATTTCTCATATTTCTTTTGGATACTTTGAGGGGTAATGGTCCACAGCCTGGTAGGAACCAGACTGAAGAGCAGGAAGTGAGCTGTGAGAAAGTGGGCAAAACTCTGTCTGTATTCAGAGTTTGCCCCTTTGCTCACATCCCTGCCTGAGCTCCACCTGCTCTCAGACCAACGGGACCCCTAGACTGTCAGAGAAGTGTGACCCTCCTGTGAACTGTACGTAGAGGGGCCTAAATATACACTCCTTAGAGAAACTAATAGAACAATAGTAGAAATTGCATGATACGATACTAAAGAAAATAAAGTACACAGAAGATTTAATGGACTTGAATCATCCCCCAACTTCATTTAACCATGAAATCCTGATTTTTTTATTCTTAATGGCCAGATAAGCTTGGGAGAACTGTTACATTTTGCATCCTTTTCTTGAATTTTTGCAGTGAATGTTAGCACAGTATAAACTTAGAGAAATACTTTAGAAAAGAACCATTTAGCCAAGCATTTCTAAAGTTATTTCACCAAGAAAATGATTTTGCTAACTTTTAATAACAGTAAGTCTCTTGTGAGCCTACAGTTCTACAGAATCTAACACGAAACATACTGGGTTGAGGAATTTATATGTAAGACATACTCACCATCCTGAAGGCAGAATAAAAAGTCACATGTAAGTGCAGACAGAAAGCATCACACAAGACGACGAAGAGATCTTACCCATCAAGAGCTTTCAGGAAGGTGCTCCTGAAGGAAGAACCTTGCCTGTGAGGTAGAGAGCGGAGTGTTCTAGACTGAGTAAATAGCACAAGAAGCATTATGGACTAAGGGGTGGTATGGTGTGTGAGGACTAGAGGACAGAATAGATAGCTTAGGGCTTTTATAATTAGTGGTGAGAAATTCTTTTGGAAAGGTAAGGAATTATGGATAGAAAGTAAGGAGCACTGGACACGTCTGGGCAGGAGAGTGGCATGCAGCATGTAAGAAAGTCAGCAGTCTTCCCGGGTCACCACAGCTACTATACAATGGATGAAAGCCTTGTTCCCTCTGTCAGCCCTGGACTACAACTTCTGGACTGGAAAGCCTGTCAGCTGCCAGCTGTCTAGTCCATGGTTGGAAAGATGGGGTCAGACAGGGAACAGGCAGAGTAGCACCCCAAACCTGAAAGGTTCGCTGACTTATAAAGGGTCGAACAAACTCTTGCTGGGGGCCAGGGGCAGTTCACTGGCGTGCAGGCAACCACCTTGTCTCAACAGCACCTCTACAGTGCACAACTCTCTCTGCCCCAACCTCCTGTGGGAAACAGTTGGGTCATCAACACTTGGCAGGCTGGGGCCAGCAGCTGGGGCCCAACCAACCATTTCCAGAAAGAGGCACTTGTGAAGCCAGGCTTTGAGGGAGCAGGTAGTCTAGTATTTCTGTACAATTCTGTTTCTCCCAGCTCCAAATCCTCTGGGAAAATGTTTTCTATACATTCTATATATTGCTGATGTCCTTGAGATCCATTAGCTTTTTCCCATTAACTTTTTGTTTTTCTGTATTTTAGGGAAGGGTCTACAAGGTGTTCAGGGTCTCACTACTAGATTAGAGTTGTAGTAATTCTCCTGTTGACAGCCTCCCAAGTGCTGGGATTACCAGCAGCCCCAGTGCAGGACTGGCACTGCAGGCCAGGGGATCAAACCCTGGGCCCCTAGGCCCCTGGACCTGCTTGCAGGCACTTTAATCCACTGAGCTCTTTGGCTGGCTTCCCATTAACTTCTGAAATGAGCTGAACTCAAGGATCCTCCCTGGGATGCAGAAAACTGAGATCATCTAATGACTTTCAAAGCTAGTTGAATTTTAGAGGTCCACATGTATTAATGAATTAAAAACAATAACAAAAAGATTGCATTTGCGAGCAGCAGTGACTTGCCTGCCTTGGGGAAAAATCCAGGATGTTGAGATGTAACAAGAGGACATTGTGGCAGCTTCAGCCCATCTTTCACAGTGGTTCCTGAGTGACATGAGGCAGGACACTTGTCCTTGCTGAGCTGGTGTCACTACCTGTCCTCAAGGGAGAGCATGTAAATGCTGCTCACTCTGCCCATTGGCCCCAGTTCTGCTGACTGCCCAAAGCATGCTGTGGGAGTAGCAGAGCCCTGGCGCTCCATTTAGACCCTCTGGAAACCCTCACCCATCCAGCCCCTTCCACAGCCAGCAAGACAGTAACATGTTCAGCCATTGGTCTGGTCCGCAACAGTTAGGTCATTGTTATTCTGCAGCTGTAGCCATTCTCATTTTTCAATTATCTCAAGAGAAGCAGGCCAGCAATATTTACACACTGGCTTTCAATTCAGAAAGGGAAAGTCACCAAAATAATAAGGATTCTCTCAAACAATGATTCTAAACCTCCCCATTAAATAGTGCTATGCAATTGGAAAACCTTTTTCTGTCCCAGTTAATGCAGTCAGTGGAGAAATGAAAACTAGAATGAAATACTCGAGAAATACTCCTTGGTGACTGCCAGAACTGAGGGCAGAAATAGCAGTGAGATTCAGATTTATGACACAGTGTAGTTTCTGAATCCATCCAGTTCCTGTGCCCTGACCTTCATTCATGATTAGAAACACAGTATCTATTACCACAAGGACAAAATGGATCAGCTGGTGATAAAATGAGCTTTAACTGTGAAAGGAAAAGACCGCGTGAAGTGTGGTGGCAGCACTGAGTCCAGGCTCGCTTCTCCTTCCACTAGAGTGGATGCAGACTCGGCCCCAAGGGTAGAAGCCCTTGTGGGCTCACTGTGCCTCAAGAAGCACCTGTTGTCAAGATAATGGACTTGGCCGGGAAACCACTTGTGTCACTTTTTATTGCTGTCTGACAAGTTGCCGTAAAATTAGCAGCTTATAAAAACTTGTGTTTATTATTTCACAGTCCTGCAGGCCTGCCTGGGCCCTGCTGTTCTCATAGGGCCAAAATCAAGGTGTCTGGTGAGCTGAGCCAGGCTTCACTCTGCGGCTCTGGAAGAATCTGTTTCTGAGCTTTTTAAGTTGCCAGCAGTGCATAATTCTCTGCACTGTATGTCTGATGTTCTAAGATCCTGCATCCTTGCCGACCATAAGTCTGGCCATTGTTGACTCCCAGAGGGCACCATTAATTTTTTCTCACATGGTCCCCTCCACTTTCTAAGCCCTTGATAGCACACTTAATTTTTTTCATGGTTCACATCTTTCTGACTTCCCCTCAAGGCCCTTTAATGGGCACTTTAGATGAAGCCAAGATGGGTTCCCTATCTTAAATTCACTGTTTCGTAGCTTCATTCACATCAGCAGGACCCCTTTAGCCAAAGTAACATGACATGATCAAAGCAGTAGCCCCAGGGCTTCTATAATTGTGGATCCCACACAAGCAATACTGTATTGGTTTTATTCTCATGTATACCTTCCTAAATCTACATTTGCATTTTCTTACTTTAGTTACTGATGATAAATCTCCATCATTCACTGTGGTGGATGTGAGATTTGTACATTAGAAATAAGTTTATTTCAGGAGATCTTACATGCTTTCAAACTGCCTTCTCTCTTCAGGGCTTTGGCTGGGCAGTTTATGAAGTTTCAGGAACCAGTGCCAAGCTACCTGAAAAGATGCCAGTCAGCCTGTAGCTCCTGAGTTGGCATGTTAGACATCAGCGTAGGAAGCCTCCTAGTGAATGCATTCCTCGTTAGCACAGATTCATGAGTCACCTTCTGGTCCAGAAGACTTATCAGCCACCAGACCTCTGACGGCTATGGAGATTCCAGGGTGTGGAGTTATTCTGAATGCCACACACTGGGTACTTGAAAATGTGGAGTCCAGCCCAGAGCCAACCCCAGCTTTATAGCCAAAGTCAGAAAAATATCAGACGAGAGTTTCATGTTGGGGTCTTTGACTACTGTAAACTCAAGGGCAGTCAAATAGCTAAGTGTGTTAATAGCTAAGCGGCTGAGAGTTCGATCCCCCAGCCTGCTGTGCCAGCCCCACCCCTGGGGCATGCTGAGACAGCTATCAAGACTGGGCATGGAAAGCCGGGCGTGGTGGCACATGCCTATAATCCCAGCTCTTGGGAGGCTGTAAACAGGCAGATCACTATGAGTCTGATCTAGTAGTGAGACCCTGGACACCCTGTAGACCCTTCCCTAAAATACAATAAATAAATACATAAATACATAAATAAATAAACTCAGGGTCCACCAAAAATAAGTACATAATAGACTCTAAACCATTTGCTGAATGCCCTTCACTAGGCTTATTGTAGGCATGAGTTTTAGAAATTCACCTTTATACTTTGGTTTCATAGGCACTTATCTCTTCATACCACCCACAAGAACCTGAAACATCAGGTTCTTAACAAAAAACACTTGAAGTGTTAGTCTATTATTCTATAACAAAATGACACTTTTGGGTCTGAGATTTCATGACTCTGGCCTATTCTATATGAATGAATGATAGCATGAAACCATGTAATCTTGTAATAGGAGAGCCACACAATGTAAGATTTCATCAATCTTATTTCTAAATACGTTAAAAAGACTTATCATTTAAATGGAGCTAGTACTGAATAGTTTGACTCAAAGAAAACTCACTGAATGCATTTTTCTATTGCCATATTAAAAACTACCACATATTGTAGGTCCATGAATTCAGAAAAGTAACCCAATGTAATCCAGTAGTCTATAATAGTAGTGGGTTATCCACATAATTGCAATGTCAGAAGTTGTTGACTTGAGCCTTTTACAGCTCAGCATATTATTATGGCTTTGCTTTAATACCTCATTTTTATGCTTTTCTGCTGGATGGTTAAAACCAAGATAAAGCAAGACCTATATAACAAAAAAAAAAAATGTAACTTTTATATCTGACAAGCTCAGTCAGATCCCCTCAGGATTTACCCTGAAACCCTGTACAGCAGTTTGTAGATCTTTTGTCAGTGTCAACCACATGGATGAGTCACAGCCATTGCCTGACCAATTTGCTCTCTGTGAAAGCCTGAGAGAATGTTTTCTGTCTATATGACTCTCCTTAGGCACACTCTACATCATTGATCACTTTCCTCTGTGGCCCTATAATCTCCTTGTACAGAAAATTTGGGACACCACTGAGTTACAGAATGTTACAGTGCAGGTTCTCTTATGTCCTGAGTCCTCACTGACCTTGAAAGGCTAGGGCCAAAATGTTGGCTATCCTTGTGGCTCTTTTTTTTCTCTAATTGTTTTGGTCTGCAAACTTCAGTTGTTAACCCTCCGGAAGAGAAGCTTAATGATATTATTACACTAAAACAGGCTGCCAAGCTTAACATCAGTATTTGTCTGATTACTTAGCTGCATTCATGCACCTACAATAGATGAATGGCAATGGAATACCCATCTCTGACAAAAGTAAATAAAAAAGGGGGATATAAATGAGGTCCATTTTGTAGTTAGTGGAAAAAATTATATATTCCTGTATATACAAAAATAGCATAGATATACAGCTACTTTTTCTTTCTTCAATGAGAAGAAAGTTTGGAACTAACAGTGTTTAGACAAGACATGTCTACATCTTGTACTATGAATACAAAGACAACAATATGCAATGTATTAATTATTATAACTGTCCTTCTAACCTGTTTTGAAACTGTCTCATTGTTATTTTTTTCTCAACAAAATTAATATAAATAAATAAAAATAAAAAATAAACACTACCACAGGGCAAGATAGCTCAAAGATCTAAAGGGCTGTGGTTCAATCCCTGCACCACATGCCTCACAAGCCTCGCCCTCAGGGTGATGCGAGCTAGCAGAATACATACTACCACAAACGGTGATTAAATTAACATGCCTTTATTAACTCATTTTTTAGGGCAGAAGCCTGGTACAATTTAGTTTAATCCTCTATGTGGGTCATATAAGGATATAGTCCACGACTCCGACATCTTCCTTGATCCCACCCCACGCCCACACAGCCAGAGCGACTGGCCTGAGACAGCGGGTCTGACTCTGACAGCCTCCTGGATCCCACACCAAGCCCTCCCAGTGAGTGGGAATTTGCACGACTCACCAGGCTTCCCAGACCAGTGAGTGTGTGATGAGTGTGATGGAGAGCCTTTGGCTTCTTCCCGCACGTGCAACCCAGATCCATGCCCCCAAGCTCTCCAAGCCAATGACCAGCCTGAAACCTCAGGGCCCACTCACCAGCAACTCCCCGGATCCCCTGCCGTAAAGCCAGCTGAGTGAGTGGGAATTTCCCCGAATCTCTGGGCATCAAAGTTTGGTGAGTGGAGAGCTCCAGGCTTGCCTCGCCAGAGAGACATTTCCCAGCGATTGCCGGTCCCACCCCCAGACCCAGCACAGCTCAGCCTGTGAGTGAGAACTCCAGGCCCCCATGCCAGAGGGACATTTCTCAGGGATTCCTGGTCCTACCCGCACAGCCCCAGACCCAGCCCAGTTTGGCCTGTGAGTGAGGGCTCCAGGCCAGCCGCACCTGAGGAATGTTTCCCAGCCTTCTTCAGTTCTAGCCCATGGCCCCTGATCCAGCACAGCTTGGCTGACCCAGCACAGCCTACCCGGTGAATAAGAATATCCACTATCCTTTTGGAAGCCCAGCAGACGCACCAAAGCCCAGGCCCACCCACCTAGAGAGCGACCTGCCTGAGACAGGTGGGCCAACTCTGGCAAATTTCCAGATCCTCGCCCCAAAGCCAGATAAGATAGTGGGAATTTTCACTACTCGCTCTGCATCCCAGTTCAATTCGTGCTCGTCTGACCAGGGAACCAACAGAGAGGAACCACAGGAGCTACAGCAAAAAGAAACCGCACACAACAGCTAGATCCATGTGAGGCATAACTGGATAAACTCAAACTTAATAAACTGGCACCCGAATCTCATTACACTCCAAGGTTATATCTGCACCAAAGCTCTACACCAAAGGTCAGAGATCAATGCTATACAAAATGACAAAGACAAGGAGAAAAATGCAATCTCAGGCCTCAAGTCCACCAGTAAGTACAGAGGACACTAGCTTAGGTGAAATGAATGAATTAACAGATATGGAAGCAAAGGAACAACAGCAGAAAGGTATAGAGGAACTCAGACAACAATTAATTCCTGAAATAAAGAAATATCTGAATACATAGCATCTGAAATAAAGAATCAAATGCAGAAGCATCAGGGGGAAAACCAATGCTCACCCAGAACAAATACAGAGAACACTATTCCAGCTAACAGCATCTGAAGCAAAGAAACAACAGGAGAAAGGTCATGAGGAACTCAAAGCAGAAATAATTTCTGAAATCAAAAAAGAATTCTTTGAAAAAAAAGAATTCTTTGAAATCATAGCATTTGAAATATAGAAACAAGTACGGAAATATACAGAGGAAACCAAACTTGGAAGAAACTCTGCAGAAAAAGAAATAAATTCTAAAGAAGACATGGATAAAAATATTGAGGAGATCAGAAATATGACAGATTCCTTGAATGAGCAATACAGAAAAGAAATAGAACACATGAAACAGGTCAAAGAGATATAGAAGAACTAAAAATATCAATCACGAGTCTACAAAACCATCTGAGTGAAAGTGAAGGCAGAGTTTCAGATCTTGAAGACACTGGTGCAGCTGGTGAAAAGGTGAAAAAGGATCTCTTAAAAACAACGAGAATGCAGAAAAACATGATCCATCACGTGCAAGATGATGCCAGGATGAACAATCTGAGAATACTTGCTATCAGTGAGAATGAAGGAGTCAATACAAATGACATAAAAAGAATTTAGGGAGAAGTAATCACAGAAAACTTCCCAAATATGAGGAAACAATCCAACATACAAGTCACCGAAGCATACAGAACACCAGAAACCTTCGACCCAAGTAAAAACACACCAAGACAAATAATAGTCAAGATCCCAGAAATCCAACACAAAAATAATATACTGAAAGCTGCTAGAGAGAAGAAGCAGATCACATTCAAAGGAAAACCAATGAGAATTACACCCGATTTCTCAAAACAAACCATGAAGGCAAGGAGAGCATGGAGCAGAGTTCTTCAAGTCCTGCACAAAAAAAAAATTCCAGCCCAGACTATTATACCCTGCAAAACTCTCTTTCAAGTTTGATGGAGAAGTGAAACACTTCCACAACAAAGAAAAACTAAAGAATTTCATGATGACAAACCATCACTTCACAGGCTGCTGAAAGATGTTCTAGAGAGAAAGCTCAATGACCAGAACTCCACGAATGAGAACAGAAGGAACCCACTAAACAGACACTTAAACACAGAATACAAAGGAGTAAACAACAGCAGGGAAATATCATGACAAACATAATCCAACACATTTCAATTATAACTATCAATGTAAACAGACTCAATTCACCAATTAAAACAAATAGACTGGCACAGTGGATTAGGAAACAAAATCCAATAATACACTATATACAAGAGTATATAACACTTAACTCAAAAGGACATTCATAGGCTCAAAGTCAAAGGATGGAAAACAATACTACATGCCCCAGCACCTCAGAAAAAAGCAGGAGTAGAAATTCTGTTTTCAGACAGTCTTAACTTCAAGCCAAGAATGATCAAATGACACAAAGAAGGTCACTATTTATATTGGTCAGGGGAAAAATTCAAGAGGAAGAAGTAACATTCATAAATATCTATGAACCAAACACAGGAGCACCCAACTATGTAAGACAAATCTTAATGGGCATGAAAAACCTAATATCTAACACCACAGTCTTAACAGGAGACCTTAACACCCCCTTATCTCAAAAAGATAGGTCAACCAGACCAAAAATTATCAAGAAAATAGCAGAACTGAAACAGAGCTTGGGATAAATGGACCTGGTGGATATATACAGAGTGTTCCACCCAACCACAGCTGAATACACATCTTTTTCAGCTGCACACGGGTCATTTTCCAAAATAGACCACATACTAGTCCAGAGGTCATGCGTAAGTATATGCAAGGAAACAGAAATTATCCCATGCATATTATCTGACCACAGTGCAATGAAACTGGAGCTAAATGACAAAAGAAACCAGAAAAATCCACTGAATTTGTGGAAACTAAACAACACCCTACTCAGCAATCAATGGGTCACAGAAGAAATTCAACAAGAAATTCAACAATATCTACAATTCAATGAAAATTCAAGCACAACTTACTGGGATTTATGGGATACAATGAAAATAGTTCTTAGAGGGAAAATCATAGCTATGAACTCACACATTAGGAAAACAGAATGGGAACAAATAAACACCCTAATGTTGCACCTCAGACATCTAGAAAAAGAAGAGCAAACTAAAGCCACAGTGTAAAGACAAGAAGAAATCATAAAGATTAGAGCAGAAATTAATTCAGTTGAGATGAAGAAAATAGTTCAAAGAATCCGCAAATCAAAAATTTGATTCTTTGAAAGACTAAATAAAGTTGATAAGCCTCTAGCCAACCTCATCAAAAAGAGGAAAAAAAAAATTCAAGTACATGTAATAAGGAATAAAAAGGGTGAAATCAGCACAGACCCAGTGGAAATTCAGATTATCAATAGTTACTTCGAAGAATTTTACGCTCACAGAATAGAAGACACAGAAGAAATGGACAGAATCCTCGAAAGGCACAAATTACAAAAACTGAAGCAAGAAGATATAACAACTCTCAATAAGCCAATAACAGCCAACAAAATATGAAACATAATAAAAACCTACTGACAAAAAAAAGTCCAGGTCCTGATGGATTCACAGCTGAATTCTACAAGAAATTTATAGAAGATATAATCCCTATACTCCTCAAACTCTTCAATGAAATTGAAAAGGAAGCAGTCCTCCCAAAGTCATTTCTGGAGGCAAGTATTATACTGATTCCAAAACCAGGGAAAGACACAACCAAAAAGGAGAACTACAAGCCAATCTCCCTCATGAACATAGATGCAAAAATATTCAGTAAAATCCTAGCAAATAGAATACAGCAAATTTTCAAGAAGAGCATACACCATGACCACGTAGGACTCATCCCAGGGATGGAAGGATGGTTCAATATTTGAAAATCTATAAATGTAATACACTATATTAATAGACTAAAATCTAAAAACCACATGATCATCTCAATTGATGCAGAGAAAGCTTTTGACAAAGTCCAACACTCATTCATGTTCAAGGTCCTACAGAAAATTTGAATAGATGGACTCTACCTTAACTTGATAAAAGCCATCTATGACAACCCAAAAGCTAATATAATCCTAAATGGGGAAAAACTGAAATCTTTTACTCTTAAATCAGGTAAAAGACAAGGATGTCCTCTATCACCCCTCCTATTCAATATAGTCTTGGAATCATTAGCAACAGCCATTAGAAAACAGGGAGAAATAAAAGGAGTAAGAATGGGTACAGAAAAAGTTAAATTATCACTATTTGCAGATGACATGATACTTTACTTGGAAGACCCCAAAAATTCCAATAAGAAACTACTAGAACTGATATGGAAATTCAGCAGCATAGCAGGATACAAAGTCAATACTCAAAAGTCAATAGCATTCCTCTACACAGATAACAAGCACACTGAAAGGGAAACAATATCTTTTACAATAGCACCGCAGAAAATGAAATACCCTGGAATTCACTTAACCAAGGAAGTCAAAGATCTTCTCACAGAAAACTACAACACCCTAAGAAAAGAGATTATAGAGAATTTCAGAAAATGGAAAGGTATTCCATGTTCCTAGATAGGAAGAACCAACATCGTAAAGATGGCCATAATCCCAAAACTGCTGTACAGATTTAATGCAATCCCTATCAAACTGCCACCAACATACCTCACAGACCTAGAGAAATCATTCCTAAAATTTATTTGGAACCACAAACGACCTAGAATAGCAAAGGCAATCTTGACCAATAAAGACAAGGCAGGAGGCATCACAATTCCTGATTTGAAATTATACTACAAAGCCACTGTGATAAAATCAACATGGTATTGGCAACAAAATAGACCTGAGGATCAATGGAATAGATTAGAAGACACAGAGGCATCTACGAACACACTCAGCCACCTGATCCTCGACAAAGGGGCCAAACAAGCTTACTAGAAGAAAGATAGCCTCTTTAACAAATGGTGCTGGAAAACATGGCTTTCTACATGCCAAAAACTAAAATTTGACCCAGCTCTATCACCACGCACTAAGCTAAAGTCAAAATGAATTAAAGATCTAAACATTAAAACAGAAACACTCAATCTCCTGGAAGAGAAAGTAGGAGGAACTCTTGAAGACAGAGGGGTACGTAAAGAGTTCATGAACAAATATATATTTGCACGGGAAACACTTGAAAGAATCAACAACTGGGATCAACTCTTCTTGAGGAGTTTCTTCACATCAAAAGAAATTGTCAACAGTGAAAAGACAACCCACAAATTATGAAAAAATCTTAACTAATAAGCAATCAGACAAAGGTCGGCTGTGTAGAATATATAAAGAACTAAGATATAACAGGGCCCTCAAATTTAAAGACCCAATTCAGAAATGGGCATCTGAGATGAACACACACTTCTCAGAGGACGAAATTAAAGAAGCGAATAAATATATGAAAAAATGCTCCACATCACTAGCCATCTGTGAAATGCAAATAAAAACAACACTGAGATACCATCTCACTCCAGAAAGAACGGCTATCATGAGGAAATCAACCAACAACAAATGTTGGAGAGGTTGTGGGGAAAAGGGAACACTTCTCCAGTGCTCATGGGAATGTAGACTGGTGCAACCACTGTGGAGATCAGTGTGGAGACTCGTCAATAGAGTAGAACTGGAAATCCCATTCAAGCCGGCTCTCCCCCTACTGGGAATTTTCCGGAGGAACTGAAAACATTATATCATAGTGATATATGTGTACCTATGTTTATAGCAGCACAATTTGTGACAGCCAAATCTTGGAAACAATCAAGATGTCCATCACATGAGGAATGGTTGAAAAAGATGCAGTATTTCTATATAATGGAGTATTACTCAACTATTAAGAATGATAAACTTGAAGCATTTATATCGAAGTGGATGCCACTTGAACATATACTCATAAGTGAAATAAACCAGACACACATGTGCAAATAACATATAGTCTCCCTAGTATAAGAAGTGAAAAGAAGAAATACAAATAGAAATGTACCACAACTAAAAACAATGAGATAGGGCAAAGTGAACGGCATATGCTGCAGGGTACTAATCACCTTTTCTTCCGGATGTTTAACAACCTAAGTTCACAGATCAAAATTGGAGAAATAGAAGAGCCACAAGGCCAGCCAACATTTTGGCCTTAGCCTTTCAAGGTCAGCAAAGACTCAGGACATAGATGAACCTGTACTATAACATGAAATTCAGTTGTGCCCCAAATTGTGTGGACAAGGAGATTATAGAGCCACAGAGCAAGGAGATCAATGATCTATAGTGTACCTGGGGAGAGTCACATAGAGAGAAAACTTTCAGGCTCTCACAGAAAGCAAACTGGTCAAGCACTGACCATGACTCATCCACATGGATGACACAGACAAAGGATCTACAGAGTAAGGTACAGGATTACAAGATAAACCCTATTGGACTTCACTGACCTCATCAGAAACAAAAACTACATGTTTTGGTATATAGGTCTTGCCCTATCTCAATCTTAACCATCCAATAGAAAAGTATAAAAATGAGGTATACAACACAGGGCCATAATAATAAGTTGAGGTGTAAATGGCTACAGTCAACAACCTCTTCAGATAACTCACTATAATTGTCGAATGCTGGACTGTGTTGGATTGTGTCACCGAGTTCAGGCTCCTAAATTGGTTGAATGACAATGGAGTGCCCATCTTTGACAGGTCTAGACAAAAAAAGGGGTATACAAAGGAACAATCGTGATGTGTGTGTGTATAAACAGTACAGTTAGGATAAATATGCTGTGCTTCTGCATAATTCTATGACAAGCAAAATTTGCACTAATATTGGTAGGACAAGATATTATGTTGGCTTCTAGTACTATGGACAACCACTAGGAAAATGACAAGGTAGAAAGTATTAATTATTGAATCTGTGATATAATTCAGGTATAAAAAAATAGGATAAGTAAACAGCTACACTCTCTTAATTTACTGATAAGAGACATCTGCTATAATAATGTCTGTAAGTATAATATCATGTATGCACCGTGTATGATACCAAAACATTATGAAAACAGTTTGCAATGTATTAATTTATCGAATCCGTCCTGTTAAGGTGTCTTGAAACTGTCTCATTGCTATTTGTGCTTCAATAAAATTTAAAAATATATAAATAAATAAATAAATGAATGAATAAAAAGGATATAGTCCAGCAGCTGCAGTGTTTTCTGAACTTCCGAGTCCTCTTCCAACTCATGTGGATGTTTGTAGGAGCCAGGCACCTGCATTTGTAGAACTGGGGACCCATATTCGTGCTGGCTGCAGCAGGGGTCCACCCGGAGTCCCTCTCGGATTCCTTGGCACCTCTCAAGGGCCCCTTCACTACAGGGCAGCTATTTCTCTACATCCAGCAGGACAATCTCACCCTGACTTTTATGCAGAATGACTTAATCTAGGAAGTGATGAGCCTCACATCTTTGCCACATTTCATTTACTAGAAACAACTCAGATTCTTCCAGAGATTATACAAATAAATAAGTTATTGTTAGCATTTGTCCAAAACATCTGCCATTTGTAGGCAGGGAGAATGGTAGAAATTCTGTCTCTATTTGCTTAAGAGCAAATGGCTTCAGATACAGAAATAAAGTCTCAATATGACAGGGGAAATCATGTCTCCACAGACTTACAAATAGAATTGCTGTGCTGTGAGTCCTTCAGCAGAAAGAGCAAATGATAGAGGCCCTAATTCTATGAGTAAATCCACACACCTCAGCTTAGATGGAGCTAAAAGGCAATCAGTGCCTATCAAGCCCTTGAACCTAACAGCTAAAATTGAAAGAGTGAGAAAAGGGAGATGAAAAACACAGAGGAACCCAGAGGGTTGAGGGAGAGAAGGGCTCTAGAGATAGCACTTTCAAAGTGTTACTTAAGTGAAATACCTCATGTTCTTTGCCTGTGAAGTAGCAGTCCTGGACTGGGACTGCATCTTCCCCAGCCAAGCAGGTGGCAGTGTCAGGAGACTGTCTCAGTCACTCTTCTCTCATTGCTGGGACAAATACCTGATACTTAAAATTAGGGAAGGAAAGGTTTATTTATCCCACTGTTATTGGAGGTTTCAGTCAATACTCAGCTGGCTCCAGGGCAGACTGGTACATTGCAGAGGGCAGCAGCCAGAGCAAAATGGACAGGTGACAGCAACAGAGGCAACAGAGTATCTCTCTCTCTCTCTCTCTCTCTCTCTCTCTCTCTCTCTCTCTCTCTCTCACACACACACACACACACACACACACTCAAGCTATCTGCCCCAGGCTGCACATAGCACTCACACTCATAATCCCAGCAGTACTCAGACCTATAATCTCAGAAATAATCAGACCCATAATCCCAGAAGCACTCAGATCAATAACCCCAGCCTTAGATCATGAATTAATCACAAACTGTAGAACTGTGCCTCAATGACTGCACAGTTGGAGGGACAAATTCACACAAACAATAACAGAGACCTTATTGGTTGTAACAACTGTGGCAAGATAGAGCCTGCAACAGATAGGTGTTGTGGAGAGGGCACGATGGGTCATCTGGCCCAAAAAATCATCTGGCCCAAAATATCAGTAGCACTGAGGTTAAGAACCCTGGTCCTGAGTGTCCCTAGCCTTGCTTCCTTGCTTCCTTGCTTGTTTCAGAGAAAATCCCAAGTCACCATCTCTTCGGGCAGGCCTGGTAAAGGATGGTATGGAAGGTACAGGCATATGAGATTTAGCACTTAGCAGCAGGCCTTGCCGTTAGGGACAAGTGAGTAGCTCTTCGCTTTTTACTGTCCCCCTGCTGCAGGTTGTAGATACTGAGTGAGAATGCAGAAGGATGTGAAATTGTTAGCCCAAAGTTGAGTGGATAGAGTAGGCAGCCAGAGAGCTGTCTCTGTCTCTGAGGATTTCTGGGAAGCCAGACAGCTGTCCTCCTCATAGCAAGAGTAGAATGAGAGTGTTGACTAACGCACCCACAGCTCAGTAAGCTGAGGTTTCACTGGTCTGAAAAAGATCTGTTTTTCTTTCCAGGTGGAGCCCAACACCAAAGTGTTTCCAGCTGTCTTCCTGCAGCCCACAAGCACTTCTCTGTTTCAGTTTGAACTTGGGAAGCTGAAGGTACTTAGCAGTCACCTCCTCTAACAAGAGAAGGTAGCACTGACCATTGGGGGAATTCTAGGTCTCAGAAGGCAGGGGTAATCACTCACTTCTCACCATCTCACTGCCCTCTCCCCCAGCCCCTACAAGTTCCTGGGAAACTCAGCTAACAGATCCTGTATTCTCCTTCTCTCCTCCCCACACCACTGATAGGTGCTGAAAAAAAAAAAAATCAATCATTTTAAAACCTGGTGTTCAGGGCCTTAATGATTTTTCAAGTCCAGCAGAGGTTCCCTGGACACATATGTCTCCCTTTAATTTATAATAAGCATATTGGTAATCATGGGCCAGATGCATTCATTCAGCCACTTGGATTTTTGTGTTTTGCACATCTGTTTTCTTCTCTCGTGCCTTTTCACACTGTCCCAGAATGCAATGCCTTTGTCTGCGGCCATATTTAAGAGTGAAGAGAAGAACCCAGTCCCCCAGTGTCCTCCTCGGCTGGATGTCCAAACCATCCAGCCTGTGTTGTGGAGCCGCATGCCCAATAGCTTTCTGAAGGTGGAGACGGAGCGTGTGAGCGAGCGCCATGGCTGGGTAGTTCAGTGCCTGGAGCCCCTGCAAATGATGGCACTCCACATCCCAGAGGAGAGCAGGTACTCTGAAGGCCCCCAGAGGCAGGGGAAGGCCGGAAAGGAGCTGAGAGCGCCCTCACTGGAGAAGTAGTAGAATGACACTTTTGGTAAATAACTTAAAAACTGAGCAATGCTATGTTTAAAGACAGAATCACTGAACTTACTGGGAAATAAGTGTTTCCCAGTGGCTGCTGAGATGGCACGAATGAAGCCTCAGCCGCATCTTCTGAGCATCTAGAAAAGGGAGGATTCGCTTAATCTACACATAAGACCAGAGTCGCCCACTGCTATGCCTAAATGCTTTTCTGTTAGGGGAACTCTCCAAAGTTCCTGTAATTGGGAGAACTTTCATACTTAGTGAGCTTTGACTAACTTTTTAGTTTTACAGGTTTTTGGACAGCCTTGTAGTTAGATGTGGTTATCAGGAACTAGAGGAGGCGCCAAGAGCAGAGCAGGAACCCATTAGAGAAAGTGCAGCAGCAACGTGCCCCTTCTGGTTTGCTAGTGTGAGCGAGGCTAGGTTGCATTCTGGGGCCTTCTGCTCCCGTGGAGTGATTCGTTGCTTGTGCACTCTTAGATGCGTTGACATCCTGGAGCTCTGTGAGCAGGAAGACCTGATGCGGTTCCACTACCACACACTGAGGCTGTACAGCGCCGTGTGCGCCCTGGGGAACAGCCGAGTTGCCTATGCCCTGTGCAGCCACGTGGACCTCTCCCAGCTCTTCTACACCATCGACAACAAGTACCTCCCAGGCCTCCTGCGGGCTGGTTTCTACGACCTGCTCATCAGCATCCACTTGGCCAACGCGAAGGAGAGGAAGCTGATGATGAAGAATGAGTACATCATCCCCATCACTGCTGCCACCGGGAATATCCGCCTGTACCCAGATGAGTCCAAGAGGCATGGGCTGCCCGGGGTCGGTCTGAGAACGTGTCTCAAGCCAGGTCTCAGGTTCTCTACCCCTTGCTTCGTTGTGACCACCGAGGAGCACCAGAAACAGAGCCCCGAGATCCCCTTGGAGACCCTTAAGACGAAGGCACTGAGTATGCTGACGGAGGCAGTGCACTGTAGTGGGGCCCACATCCGAGACCCTGTTGGGGGGTCCATCGAGTTCCAGTTTGTGCCTGTGCTGAAGCTCATTGGAACCTTGCTGGTCATAGGCGTTTTTGATGATGACGACGTTCGCCAGATCCTGCTCCTGATTGATCCCTCAGTGTTTGGGGAGCCGGGTGGGGAGACAGAGAAGGGAGCAGAAAAGGAGGAAGTAACCCAGGTGGAGGAGAAGGCAGTGGAGGCTGGGGAGAAGGCCAGCAAGGAGGCTCCAGGCAGAGGCTTGTTGCAGACCCGGCTACCTGAGTCCGTCAAACTGCAGGTAACTCTGGCAGAAAAGCTCATTCCCAGGAGTGGGTCAAGAGGGAGAGGGCACGTCCCAATAGCAGGGAGGGCCTGTGGGCACTGGCTTCTGCTCCTCTGGGCACAGCCTTTGGGCACAGCTGCTGAGAGGGTGCTGCAAAAAGTGCAGAAGGAGAGCTCACGGCCGAGGCTCATGTCCTGCATGGGATGTTCCCAGCCTCCCCTAGCCTCAGTGAGAAGAATAACCCTTTGCAGTAAGACACATGGTTCCAAAATGTTCTCCAGTTATGGCTTTGCCCCTATCTCTTAATCTTTGCAGTTCGAGTGCCCACTCATTGGCTGTGCATCTAGAAAGAAGGAGGACTTGACTGTGGAGCAGCCCAAGGAGCTGCCTCATAGGGCAGCTGCACCCCCATCTGTTCCCAGCGGGTGCTGTGTTCAGGCAGCTGCCCTGACCCAGCCCTGTTAGCCCAGTATTCACGTAGCTGCCACCTGAACTTCAGAGGATAGCCACATGGGTAGAGCCATCCTGGCACAGTGTAGGAATTTCAGACACTACGTAGGTTTTCCAAATATCAGCTAACCTCAGTCATAGGCCAGGGAAAAGAAAAGAATCAACAGAACAGTCTATCCCAGTACCAGGAGCCTGGGTCAGACATTCATAGGGATCATAGGATTTAGACCCTGCCTTCCCCTCACTGTTTACCTGCTCTATGAATTGGCCAGGTCAACCACCAGCCAGGTCCTTAGTTTTATTATTTATAAAATGTGGATGATATAATATTAGAATATATTTCAGGAAGCAGGATATGAAATAAGCTTTATCACAAGTTTAGTAAGGTTTAGCCTATATTGGTAACCTACGTTGGCCCTCTTAGCCAAGGTGATGGGATTTGTAGGCCGTCAATTAATCAAAGCATCGCCAGCATCACACCATGCCAGTCCCACCCCTGGGCACAATGAGCCATATCAGCACGCACCTGTTATCCCAGTTCTGGGAAGGCTGAAACAGGAAAATCACTATGAGTCCAAGCTGTATAATGAGATACTACACTAAATACATTTTTTTTAAATTGAGTATAGAGGAGAAATATAAATCCTTATGCATATATACCCCAGGTGTTTTATTGAAACCTATAAATGTACTGTTCTGATGCAGGGCCAAAACTTTCATTCAGTGTAAGTCCTCAGGCTGACAAATGAAGTTCTTTCTTGCATGATGACAACTGAAAAACAGTACCTGTGATCACAGATCGAGTAAAGTTCAGCTTAGAGGCACAGTCATGCGCAATTCCAGTGAACAGTGGACCCTAGGTGCCGGCGGCCCCATGAGATCACATCGCTCGGTGCTGCTGTAGCCACCTCCGTTTGTGGGAGACATTCACCTCGGGACGGCTAGCGCAGGCTGCACTGCTGCCCTTAGCGTGGCTGACAACCACTGGAAAGCTTCCTGAGCACCCGCGTTTTGTATCCCCCCAACTTCTTGTAGTTCCTTGATACCCAGTTCTAGTATGTTTTGAAATAGTGACTTTAAAAGTTTGAAACTTCTTTGTACAGTGGTAATAATAATAAAAGTAGGAATACCAGCAAAGAGCTAATCAGTCTGTGCACGTCAGTGACAACTGGAAAATATGGAAAGGACAAGAAACATCCCAGTTTTCCATCCTCCAGAACTGGAAAGCATCTGGAGAGAAGGTGGTTGTGATGAGCTTTCTGCAAACATTGTCTTGGCCATGCCATCCTTTCTCTCCATGAACAGATGTGCTCTGCCCCTAGGAAGGCTTTTTCCTTCTTATTCCCCCGGCCTAATGATGAGTAGCCAGTCTCTGAATTCAGGCTGACTTGGACTCAAGTAGTAGCTTTGTGGTTACTTACTGTGTGACACCAAACAGGTTATTTTAATTGTGCAAGTCTTGGGACCCTAATCTGTAAAATGGGGGTGCCGGGAGCTTCACTGGTGCGTACGTAGCGTGATGCTAATTGGCACGTACACTGCTTTGCAGATGTGTGAGCTCCTCAGCCATCTGTGTGACTGTGAGCTCCAGCACCGGGTGGAGGCCATCGTGGCATTTGGTGACATTTATGTCTCCAAGCTGCAGGCAAACCAGAAGTTCCGCTACAACGAGCTCATGCAGGCCCTGAACATGTCTGCAGCCCTCACGGCCCGGAAGACCAGGGAGTTTCGCTCACCGCCACAGGAGCAGGTGAGAGCCCCTTCCCAGACTGCTTTCCTGCCCGCCAGACAGCTCTCCTGCAGGCGAACTTCAAAACCCACAGAGCAGGGTCCGTGTTATCTTCATGGTGTCTCAGCGAGAGTTGAGGTTGTACGACCTGTCATGGCACACGGAGCCAGCCCTTGCTATGTGGGTCATGGCTGGGAAGTGTGCACCAGTGATCTCTGAAAGGGGAAGAACCCTTGCTTTGCTCACCCAGGGCCAGGCTTTCTCTCTCCCCTTACCCTGTTATCACTACACCTTTATGAGGGAGTCTAAAACCCAGAACACTGTGAGGACTCACCTGTAACTTCAGCAAGAATCCACACTCAGAAGAATTTCTGACATCCTGTCCAGAAGTCACTGTCTTCCTATGGAAGACCCACAAAATATGGTCAGGAGGCCCTGATGTGAGAGTTGCCGTGCAGACTACCTCTCCTGATGTGTCCACCGCATTGGCCCAGTGCCCATGGCTCTTCAGCAAAGCATCCCGGCCCATGTAGCCTGGAGAATGGCACTCAACCAGCGACTCATGCTTCGTGAGGTCTTGGACTAATTCTTTGCAGCATGCCACCCATAGCTAGCCTCTCCCAGCTGAGAAGCATTCTAGGAGAATACTCAAAACCCTGGTAAGAAACTTTCAAATGAGGGAAACACATCTTCAAGAATAGTAATTTCCATGCATGCCACTCGTCAGCAGCCCTGCTATGCCCTGCGGGCCGGCTGGCCTCCCAACATGTTCAAAAGAGAAGATCAATATCTCAACGAAGAAATTAGTTTTCTGACTCTAAAACCACATCTTTTGATACTACATATATTTAATAAGTGTTCTAGTCATAAATTATTGTCAGTGTAATTACCACTATTTTATGTTAATGGCACAGCTACTGCTTCATCCAATTACTTTCCTAAACTATTTGATAGAACATATGTATTTATGCTGGCTTAAAAATGAACTTGGCTTTGAAAAGACTCACTTGGATGATACTTGCCTTACTAAAGAGAAGGTCAAGCTCACTTCCCTCTCCTGGATGCAAAATGAGAAGACCCTCTGGTTTCCTTAGAACAAACCACTGTGCTGTTTCCCCTCCCAGGAATTGCTCTTGAGGATTTACAGATGGGACAGACTGCTTTTAGGCTGGCAAGCAGTGTGAACATTCCCCCTATCTCTAGACACCCACTAGCTCGCTCTGTCACGTGTTTAGGGATAACAAGAAGGGGAATGACAGGGTGACTGCAGCCCCAGGGTTGACTTCCGACTTCAGAGCTCCACATCCTGTGTGGTCTTTGGCACTGACCTCTCTGCATCCCTGTTTTTTCAGCTTAGTATGTAGGTAGTATTTGTAACTCCCTTCCCCAGCTACGAGGATAAGGACCTATGCGATAATTTATTTAGATTGCTTAGCATGATGTCTGCCATAGAATAAGCTCTCCATATGTACTACCTGGACTACCATGAAGCTTGTTTTTTTATTTTAAAGAGGAAAAAAACAAATAACATAAAACAATAAGAATGGACAGAATTTCAACACAGGAATAAAACATTAATAATTGCTATATTACACATACTTTAAACAATTTTATATGCTAATATCTGTACCATTGATTTTGATGTTCAGTATATTTGCATCTGCCTGTTGCTTTGGTCTTTGGCCTTCGGTCAGTGGCCAGTTAGTGGAGCTCACACAGTTTTCTGGCATCTCATTATCCCATCCAGCCCTGCCTGGCCTGGCTCCCAGCAGGACAGTGTTGGCTTCTGTTTCTCTCCATTCTGTTTCCAGACCTGCTCCCAACCCTCTCCAGGCACTGCCACCTCCTCCCTCAGGCTTCTAGCCAATCTCCTGGTGCATCATTTTGGAATTCTGTAGCTCAGATTCTCCCTTAGCGGGATTCCTGACTGTAACCACTTGCAGAGCTTAATTAATAAAACAGGGTCTCTAATTCAACAGTCTAGTGTGAGGCTCAGGAATTTTCATTTAGCTAGTTTTCTGCTAATTCTGATGCTGCTGGCCTAAGAATAAAATCAAAGAAAGGACACTGATGGCCAAGCATCTCAGCTGCCTCCTCTGTCACCCCTCCCAGAGAATACACTTCAAGAGGGGGCCAACTGTACTAGTCTCAGTGTAAGAAAGAACGAGGCATGTGAAAGACACAGACCAACTGCAGAGATCAGCAAGGCAGAGTGTGCATAGAAATTCAATGGGTCTTTTCAGTATAATTCTTATGAAAATATTTTATTATTATATATTTTTAATACATAACCACTCATGGTAGGGAGTTGGGACATATTCATATCACATCTTACTCATTTTTACCCCATCCCTTGCCCCCTGCTTCCCTCTCTCCCTCCTTCCCCAGATCCCTTTCCCCTCTCCATAGAGTCTCTCTCTGTTTCCTACCATCTCTTCAATTTGTTCTTTCAATTATTTGTACCTGGGGGCCTCATGTTAGAGAAACCACTTAACCTTCTGTGTCTCACTTATTTCACTTCCATTGTGGTCTTATGGTCTCAAGATCCACTCAACATATTCTTTGTGGGTGAGCAGCACTCCACTGTGTGAGCATACCTCAGAATTTTTATCCATTCATCTGAGGAGCAAACATGTAGGCCTCTTCCATGGTTTAGCACTTGCAAGTTTTGCTGCTATACACATGAGTTTGCACATATCACTGTAAGAATGTCTTTAACTCCTTGGGGAAGATGTCTAGCAGGGAAATCACTGGGTCAAATGGAGTTTCTATTTGTCATTTTTTGAAGAATTCCCATGCTGATTTCCATAATAGTCTTACTACTTTACATTCCTACCAGTGGTGTGGAAGGGTTACTCTTCCCCAAAATTCTTGCCAACATTTGTTTTTTGTTGTTGTTGTTTTGTTTTGTTTTGAGTCCTTGATAATAGCCATTCTTACTGGAATAAGGTGGAATCTCAATGTCATTTTCATTTGTATTTCTCTATTGGCCAAAAATGCTGAACAATTTTTCCTCTATTTTCTGGCCATTTGCACTTGGTGATATGATTCCACATGCTTTGAAGAGAAAATGGAGATTTTAATCCTAGCATCCAGAGTATTCAAAGTGATGGAAAACTTCTTGAGAGATACCTTTTAAATGCAAAGGAAGGTAAAGCTAAGATTGGTCCCATGATTGTTGGCAAGCTGGTCCAGCGTGGTACTAGCTTATCACTTCCAGAGGACTTTGTTAAAAGGTGGGAGCTAAAGCAGGAAGTTCTACTCAGTTCTTCTCATCCCTCAGTTTCATACTCTGTAGCTGTTGATTCCAGAGTGTTCCACCAACAGAATGATCTATCAGCAAATTAACTCTGTGACTCTGAAATCAAATCTTAATATCATATATTTACTTAACAAAAACATACATTATTGATTTAATTATCATAAGTTAACATCCTGAAAAGTGCTAAGTCACAAAGTGACTTTCAAACTGATTTAAGGGATATTATTTTAGTTCAAAACCTCTACCACTTCCAAGAAATGATTGCAGTAGAAGCTTTGAGCAACAGTCTTTCTAATAATGTTAAGTAAAACTCATAGTTTAACAAGAGGTCATAGATTTTAACAGATGGAGAAAATACCTCTTTGCTTGGTGTTGGATTATCATGGCTGAAAAGCAGAAGGGGCGAGCTTGCTGCTACTTAATTTCCGAAGTCCCTCCAGGAGCTCACCAAGCTAGAGTTGTTGGCCTTGAAGGCCAAGTTCTGATGTCCAGAAAGCTCCATGAGAAATAAATAGCAGCTTAATTTTCACCAATCTCTGACAGCGGCAAAGGGAGTCCCTAGCTTTGTCACTAACAGGAACTGCAGGTCTTTACACATCACATTAAAATGGTCAGAGTGTTTAGAAACAATCCTCAGTGCTTCAAGATGACAGCGATGACCCAGACATCACGGCACATGCACATAATCCCAGCACTTTGAGAGGCCAAGGAAAGAGTATCCCAAATTGCCCAGCTGAGATAATTTAATAATTTATCAACCTTGTGCCAAAATAAAAAATAAAAATAGCAAGGAAGCATAGCTCAGGGTGAAGGCTTTGGGTTCAATCGCCAGTACCACTTTTCTATAAAGTGATTATGAGAGCAACTAGTTCTCTTTACTTAAGTTAATAAAGAAGCATTTCTAACCTCAATTTCACAAGGAATAATATCAAGAATACCAAATGGATCAGCCCAATTTATGAACTTCTACACAGCAAAGGAAACAATGACAAGACAACCTACAAAATGGGAATAAAATCATTGCCAGCTATTCTTTTGACAGAACACTAATACCTAGAATATATAAAGAACTCAGAAAAATTAGATGGGCAAATAAATGGGCAAATAAAATGAACAGACATTTCTTACAAGAAGTACAAATTGCCAATAAATACTTGAAAAAAATTGCTCGAGAGCACAAGCTCTAACGAAATGAAAATTAAAACAACTCTGAGGGGGCCTGCCTGATAGCTCAGCAGACTAAAGTGCCTGCCTAATTAGGGGGAGCACAGCGGCCGGAGCTGGATCCCCAGTGTGCTGTGCTGCCCCGCCCACAGGGCCCGCTGAGATAGCGATTGAGACTGGGCGCGGTGGCGCGCCCCTGCGATCCCAGCATTTGGAGGTTGAAAACAGGAGAAGCCTTGCAGTCCAATCTGTGTAGTGAGAGCCTGTAGGCCCTGTACACCTTGCCCTAAATACGGAAAAAAGAAAATACTGAGATTGTGTCTTAGGTCAGGAAGAATGGCTGTCATCAAGAAATCAGTTAACAACTGCTGGTGAGGCTGCTGGGGGAGGAAGCTTCTAAACTGTTGGTGGGGATGTAAGCTGGTAAGTACAAAAGCTATAGAAATCAGCATGGAGATGCCTCAAAACATGGAAAATAGATATTCCATTCAACCAAGCTAGCCCCTGCGAGGTAGTATCTTCCCAGAGGAGTTAAAGACGTCATATTACAATGATGCATGCACTCCAAACAATGATACATGTTTGTAGCAGCACAATCCACAATAGCTAAATATTAGAAGTGGCCTGTGTGTCTATTAACAGATGAATGGATAAAGAAAAAGTAATATTTATGCACAGTGGAACACTAATGTGCCATGATGGCAAGTGAACTAAATCAGACCCACAGCTTAAATAGTACTTTGTTTCTCTTATATAAGAAGCCTCAATATCAATGAAGAGAAAACTAAAAGGTAGATAGTGGAAAGTAGAAAGATAGATCTTCTGCAAAGGAAAAGGGGACCAAGAAATAAGGCGAGAGAGGGGAGAGAAATGGGATTTTAAAAAAAGAATTAAAATGTGCTATGTACGTGGACCACCTCCGCATGAGGAATGCCATCACTGTGTGCTACAAATGTACCAAAACAGAAAACTGCAAGTATTACTACATCATGCACTTGTTTTTATGATTTTGACAAGGGGATTTCAGTAATGTTTTTCTTTGGATTCTTGTATGTCTTATTTTCTTAAAATAACCAAAGAAACAACCTGTAGATTTTAACATACTAGCAGAGGTGCAAAAATAGTTTAGAATCCTTGAGACAAAACTGTAAAGGAAAAGCATGACAAATTAACTCCAGAATGGGAACCTACATGTCAAAAATACAAACAAAACCCTATGAGCACAATTAAAACTCACCAAAACCTAGTAAATATATTAACAGCACATTATTACAAAGGATTAAGAATCTAGAATTGTGCAAAGCACTCACCAATTTTTACAAAGATAATTCCCCAATAACAATGGAAGACAAACATGGACAGAAAATCTTGTGTTGGATTGTTTTTCTGAATTCATGCACCTGTAGTATTTAGATGCCAATGAAATACCCATCTCTGACAGGACTAAACAAAAAAGGGGCTACAAAGGAAGGACCATTTTGTATTTGTATATACAGAATAGTTAGGATAGATATACAGCTACTCTCACTTAACTCAGTGAGAAGATTTGTACTAATAGTGCTTGGACAGGATATCCTGTCTGCTTCTTATATTATTGATAGCCACTAAGATAACAATGTACAATGTATTAATTATTGAAACTGTCCTATTAATCAGCTTTGAAGCTAAAACAAATAAAATAAAAAATAAAACAAAAACCATGCTTAAAAAAAAAGAAGGCGTAGGCAAACAATGCCAAGGCCATCGTGCATGCACTGAGGCCATCAAGGACCTCTTCAAGCCGAAGGAAACAGTGCCTAGGATCCCAAAAAGGTGTGAACCACCGGCTCACTTGACTTGCCTGCATGGCCCATCCCAAGCTTGGGCAGTGTGTCTGTGCCCACACTGCCAAGGATCTTAGGCTTGCTAGCAAAGACCTAGGCTCCAGCCAAGACCCTCGTTCTGGCTGCTGCACCAGCTTCTGCTCCTATTCAGGCTCCCAAAGATGCCTAGGTCTCTGTGAAGGCCCCAAAGTAAAAGTCTCCATCTGCCCATGTGAGGACAGGGTGTGATCCTCGGGCTGCCATCTTCAGGGGAGCCTGGTGTCCTCCTGTGCTCTTTGTACAAAATAAAATAAAATGAAATGCAAAAAAGAAAAAAAATTGGTCTGTATGTGTAGAAAAATCAAGTCATCCTCACCAATTAAATTAAAATTAAAGCAACAGGGATATGATATTTTTCACCTATTAAGCTGGAATATGTGTTAACTCTCACTATTATAATGGAGATGGGAAGGTAATACATACTTTTGTATAACTTTGGTAGTAATGTAAATTGCTGTGACCCTTCAGGAGAGCAATTTGGCGATTCATAGCAAAACCACTAAAGTATAGAAACCTGTCACTCTAGCCATTTTGCTTCTAGGCCTTTATCCCAAGAAAATGATTAAATATATGATCAAAAATTGGGAGCCAGAGCCGGGCGTAGTGGTGCATGCCTGTAATCCCAGCACTCGGGAGACTGAGGCAGGAGGGTTGTTGTGAGTTCGAGACCAGCCTGAGCTACAAAGTGAGCTTAAGGCCAGCCTGAACTGCATAGTGAGACCCTGTCTCAAAAAGACAAAAAAAAAAATGAGCCAGGGAAATGGCTCAGTAGAATAAGTGCTTCCCTGGCAAGCACAAGGGTCTGAGTTCAATCCCCAGTTCAGCCAAACAAAAAAAAAAAAATTATAGGAAGGAAATTCAGAGCAATTTAGTTGCAAGAACAAAAAATGTAAATAACTAAAATACAACAGAGAATTTTTATAAAAAGTATTATCCTTAGAATAAGACATAGTATACCTATTAAAAATCTGGTTAAGAAAATGCTCAAGGTAAAAACAGAAAATATAAATTGTAAAAAGTGTAACCAGTGTGTGATCCCAATCTGTGTGGATAAACAGAAAACCTGAAAGACAAATAAAATATTAACAGTGGTTATCTAAGGCTGGCGAGATCAGAGCAGATATTCTTCTTTGATATTCTCCAAGTTTTGTATAATTAATAACTTACCTTCATAAGCAGAAAAAACCTGTGAAAGATATTTTAAAGATAGGCCACTTTAACTTGAAAAAGCTAGTTAAATAAAGTTTTGCGCAGAATGTTAGGTATAGGTCTAGGACAGAATCTGTATTCCTTGACTGCTGGTGAGAACCAGACGCATTCTTCTCTTGCCCTCAAAGATCAACATGCTTCTCAATTTTCAACTGGGAGAGAACTGCCCCTGCCCAGAGGAGATCCGGGAGGAGCTCTATGACTTCCACGAGGACCTGCTCATTCACTGCGGTGAGCTGCTGCTGAGAGATAAGCCTGGGCCCCAGGCCTCGGCCCCATTCCTTCCTCGGGAAGCCAGTGCAGGGTCTGGGGAGTGAGCCTTGCCCTGGACGTTACAGTGCTCTAGCCTTTGTTCACAACGCAGCTCTGCCCTGACTGTAAGAACCAGAGGAGATGTGCGAAATAAGCCTGGCAGAGCTCATGACTGAAACTCCTTCCACACAGAAGAGGCTGTGTGGAGACAGAGGGGCAGGTCCCTAGACAAAAAAGAGTTAATCTCTCTGGATAGCCCACCCAGGCTACTTAAAGTGGCTTGGAGGGAACTTTCTGCTGCCACATGCTAACTCTTGGGAGGTGTATGAAGAGGGAAGAGTGACCTCTGTCCTCAGGGACTCCAAGATAGCCATCCCCACTATGAGAGAGAGAGAGAGAGAGAGAGAGAGATTATATATATATATATATATATATAATTTACATTTAAAATAGCATAAAAGGGGGCTGGGGAGATGGCTCAGTGGAATAAGTACTTCCCTGGCAAGCACAAGGGCCTGAGTTCAATCCCTGGTTCCTCAAAATAAATAAATTAAAATTAAAATAAAATAAAATAGCATAAAAGTAAACGCTTTCTAGATATCCTAGAACCCTTTTTGAGCAGAAAAAGCAAAATTCAAGGATTACTTCATGTTTTGATATATAGGAAATCATCTTTCCTTAAAAAAGAACTTCCCAAAAGGCATGATGTAGGTAAATATTCATAGAAGGGCTGCCTGTCATCTTTAGAGAGATTTCCAGAAAGATGGAAAACAGCATTTTTATTTTTTCTAACCGTTGGAAGTTTTGTGTACTGTTTGGTTTTCACTCTGGCTGTGGCTTGTTAGGGGTCCCCCTGGAGGAAGAGGAGGAGGAGGAGGAGGACACCTCCTGGACAGGAAAGCTGTGTGCCTTGTTGCGCAAAATCAAAGGCCCGCCCAAGCCCGAGAAGGAGCAGCCAGCGGAGGAGGAGGAGAGATGCCCTGGTAAGTGATCTGCCTGTCAACCACAGAGCTCGACTGCTGAGCGCTCCCACAACAACGAGGGTAACTATAATAAATACTGTGAGAGGTACATGGACCACTAGCTTCCAAAGCATCATCTGGGTGTTAGGTTATTATTGATGATAATTGTGGATGTTTTCAGACCCACACATTTCGTCCAGAGAAACCAACTCAGCGTTTCTGAAACCTGAGGAATAAACTGCTGTTGTCAACTTTGTTCATGAGAAATGCCTACAAACAGATCTCTGGCTTTAGTTTTCACTTGTTTTGTTCTTGAATTTGGGCCTCGCTGTTTTCTAGAGACCATTTCTTTTTAAACTGGGGTTTGAACTCAGGACCTTCACTTGCCAGGCAGGCACTTATGCCACTGAGCTATCTTCCTGACTCTCACCATGTTTTCTAAGCTGGCCTGCAATTTCAAATACATGCCAGGTGCCCAGTCTGTCCTTTCTTCCATGTTTCCACAGCCCTCTTCTTTTAATCATTGTCATTTCTGTCACTTTCATTTGTGGTTCCAGAGCATGGTGAGTTACATTAATAAGGAAATAGGATAATATGAAAAGAGAGTCTGTAAAGGAAATAAGAGGTGATTTTGTTGCTTGATTATGATGTTAATATTGGAGCATCTCTGAGCTCTTTCACCTGCCATTTTTCAACAATTCCCTGTTTTGCCTAAATTCATTTTTCTCATCTTTGCTGTACATGTGACTCCTACCATTTTGACCCATGTTGAAACAAGATTGTAATTTGTCCTACAGGACAGTTGACTGACTCTAAACCATTAGCATTTCAAGAGGAAAATTTTCTCAGTATTATATATAATCAATCTGCTCCTTGCTACAGATTCAGCAGATTTATCATTCATCTAGAGAAGAAGAAATTTCCCAGGTTTAATATAGTTGCCTTTTGTCTTGTTCCCTGGTCCCATCCATCTTGGAGTACACTTTCAAATCGGAGACTGGAGCAATTGACTGTCAAGATATGATCAGTTTGTCTGAAAACACTACTTTGAGGGTTCATACATCTTATTGCCCTTTATATTGACCTTTCATCTTTGCCAGCTATCTCCAAAGGGAACAAACCCTCCCTCATTTATCAGCAGAGCACTAAAGCTTCTGGATGAGTCTGGAGGGAATTTGGCACTGGCGACCCTTTATCAGTCTATCAATCACCTTGGAAAGGGTGGATCTTTGCTGAAGATGTGCCAATTGGATTCTAAAGCCACAAATTGAGTTGAAAGTCCCTTTGTGATTGCTGCCAAAGCAGAACTGAAAATAATTAAATTGACCCACATCGCTCCCATATTGTATGCTGAGAGTCTGTCTTTAAATTGATGCTCCTAGGGCCAGTGAGTTAGCCCAGCAGACTAAGTACCTGCTTAGGTAAGCATAGGGGCAAGGATTCGATCCCTGGCATCACATGCACACTGGCCCTGCCCCAGGGCGTGCTAACTGAGCAACAGAGTCCAAGCATGGTTGCGTGCACCTGTGATCCCAGAGCTGGGGAGGCTGAAAACAGGAGGATCACTACCTCTTTGAGCTCTATAGTGAGACCCTGCACAAAGTACATAAATACATACATACATACATACATACATACATACATACATACATACATACTGATCTTCTAAAAAAGAATGTGTCGACCCTAAGGTTCCATGAGGCTGGGGAGATGGCTCAATAGAATTAGTACTTCCCTGGCAAGCGCATGGGTCTGAGTTCAATCCTTAGTTTTGCCAAAAAAAAAAAAAACAACCCTGAGGTGCCACTAAGTGACCATTTTGTATTTGGCAAGTGGAGTCACTGAGACACAGCCACTCACCAGCCTCCCATGAGCTGTCAGACTCTCAGACGCTGTTGGACAACAAGGATTGCAGTCCTCAGCCCTGCGCCTTGGCCTCAGGCCAACAGCCCATGTTCCATCTGTCTGGGTAGCAGGTGCACGCCTGGGAGGTCAACCCAGACGCTGCCGCCTTGCCATAAGCAGAATTTATGGGAGGCTCTGGTGAATATAGCCATTATTTATTGCAAACATATACTAATGAAAAATTTTTTCAAAGGATCCTGAGTGGTCTGTCCTGGGACCCCAGAAATAACGGAAATGGGCAAGGTGGCCAAGCATGCCTAGCTGCCAGAGTATGGAGTCCCTGCCGAGTGTAACAGAGATGTGAATCTTCTCACTTAAGGCTGACATTTTAAGATAAATTCCTAACAATGGTTTAACCCCCTGACCCCAAATATTTCTAACTTGAGCAGATGGAAACAACATTTTTAAGTATATAGACGATTGCAAGAAATTATCAAAACCTCTTGTGAATTATTGGTGAACTTATCTATGTTACTGCTTCTAATTTCTCTTATCCTTGCATTTGATAAGATAACAAAAGTGTGGGTAATGATTAACTCTCTTTTATAATTAATTTTATTGATATACTTTGACACATACATAATGGTCACATTCATCAAAGAGAATGTATACCTGTATATACCTGCCGTAATTCTTTTATCCCCATTCCCCTCCCTTTCCTTCAGTCCTTCTTCCCCTCCTCATTTATGATGCTGTGGCTCAAACTGGGGTTTTCTGACTCTTTTCCTTCTAATATGCTCTTCTTCTGTGCCATCAAGCTTGCCAAAGACCATAAGAGGAAAAATATATTTAATATATTAATATATATTAAAATATATGTGCATATTTTATAAATATTATTTTATATATTATATATTATATATTTATATAATATATATTATATGTTTTACATATATTAATATACATTAAATATGTTAAATATTATATATATATATATATATATCCCCAAAACAAATACTCACAGAATAGTTTTTAACTTTCTGCATCTTCTCTCACTTATTACATCTTTGAGATAAATCACTACAGGAACCCATTGCTTATGAAGATACTTGGAACAGAATCAAAGCTGTAACATTTAAAAGTTATCTAAGCCCAAGATTTTGACTCAGTTTTCCATGAAGGTGGTAGTGGGTCCAACCTGTAATTTCTCTGTGAGCAGTTGGTATATCATCTCCAAGAGGGACATTTCAACTTCTTTAAGAATAGGACACAACAAGGACCAGCCAAATAGCTCAGCCAATTAAAGCACATGCAAGCAGACGCAGGGGCCAGGGGCCAGGGGTTCAATCCCTGGGGCTGCTGTGCTGGCCCTGCCCCAAGGGTGCACTAAGATGGTGATTGAGACTGGGCATGGTGGTCGCACGCCTGTAATCCCAGCACTTGGGAGGCTGTAAACAGGAGAATCACTAGGAGTCTAGTCTAGTAGTGAGACCCTGAACACCCTATAGACCCTTCCCTAAAACAAAATACAAAAAAAAAAAGAATGAATGAAAGAATAGGACACAACAAATGCTCTAAGACTCATTGGAATTCTGCTACATGGCTCATTGTTTAGGAGATGTGCCTTGCTGTTAAAGAAAGATTTTATAATATTATTGAAGCCTCATACAGTAATGATCTTATAGCAGCAGCCCACCGTATTGTCACCTTTCTTTATATCTCAATCCAACAAATTCCCTAGGAAATATTTTACCTGTTGAGTCTTGCCCAACATTTCTTGCATGCATACTGCAGTTTAAACAGGATTACCTTAGGTATAAATATGTACCAGTTGAGTTATTTTTCCAGAGAGATCAACCAGCTATTTCTCCCAAATTCTAAAGCTAGCAAAACAAAACTTACCTCTCAAATTTTATGCTAAATCTTGGTGAACTGAATCCTTCCCCCAGAAGAGGTGCTCTATGTAAAGAAATGATCCAAAGGGATTATTCTCTCAAGTACTGTGAAGAGAGGAGAGGAGCCTCTGTAGGGTATCTGGTCACTATGCCCAGAGGCCTCATGATGACCCAGCTCTGGGCACAACGGGCTAAGAATTGGGCTGTAGGTGAGCATGGTTCAGTCTGAAGGAAATGAATGTACCTCTACCATCTTCAGCCTATGCTGTGTGCAGCAGAGCTCCCTTTCATGGAACTAGGTAAACCTTGAGTAGTACCCATTTATCACTTTAATGATAAAGGCCAGAACCAGAGGTGACTGCAGAGGTAAAAGAAAAACAATTGTATAAAATTTCTAAAGAAGGTAACAATACATTGTGTATTGAGTCATGACTCATATTACAAGATATAGACATGAAAAACTGATCAAGTACTATAGTCACAGACCTTTCTTTTCAATGAACTAATTGACAAAAGCTTCAGTACAAGGACCAAAAGGCAGAAAAGTTCATATTGTAATCCAGGAATGGTAACAAATTGAGTTTTGCTGAATTCAGGGAGGGATAGAAAAGGATATAAAACATTTTGAAAATCCACAGGATAGACTTTCTTCTGCAAATTGCAGGGAAGGAAGTATTAATTTTTATATAGTACCACTTGTCCTGTGCATTGTCTTAAGGACTTTTCTAAATAGCACCTCGTTTAATTTTCACAAGAACAATAGACAGCAGACAATTGTATTTTTTATAATTTAAAGAAATTGAAAAAAAAAGATTAAGTAGCTTTCCAAAAGTCAAACCTGTGGTGTCATAAAAACTCAAAATTGTCTCAGTTAGTTTTTCCTCATTGCTGTGACAAAATACCTCACATATAAAATTAAGGAAGGAAAATTTTATTTACTTCATAGTGGAGATTTCAGTCCGTACTCAGCTGGCTCCAAGGCAGAGTGGCACATGGTAGAGGGCAGCAGGAAACAACAAAGAACAAAGAATGGAGCAGTGGCTGCAGCAGCTAGCAAGCCTCTCTCCCCTCCATATTATACTCAGGCTACCCACCCAGAGTGGATGTACCACTCACACCTGTAATCCCAGCATTGGATCTTGGATTAATCACAAACTCTACAAGCTATGCCATGACTAGACAACAACCATAACAAAACCTATGGGCTGGCAAGCGCAAGTGCCCAGGTTCAATCCCTGGCACCATATGGCCTTCCAGCCCAGGAACCTAGAGTCTGAGATGCATAGTGAGACCCATACCAAATGAATAAGTAAATACATATTCAAACCCATGTCAACTTGAGTCCAATTCTCATGCATATCATCTACTTAATATCATTTCATCCTCTATGCATTGACTATAAAGTGTTCTTTAGCAGTAAATCATTAATATGCACAACAATGGTACGGCAGTCATGAGCACAGCGCTTTAGAGTCAGGTTCCTGGTTTTATGTCCTCACTCTGCTACATGCCTTTGGGACTGAGCACACAACAACTTCTTTGTACTTCAGCTTTCTCATGTATAAAATGGACCTAGCATTAATGCTAAACTCATTCATTAACATAAGCATTAATGTACATGATGTTCTTACAAGTGTGTCTGACATATATTGATTCCTAAAGTTTAACTATTTTCAGCTGTTAAAATATTTTTTATTATCTACTGTGTTAGACATCAATGGAAACTGTTTTAACAAAATAATCTTTTAAAACCTTAGTCCTTTAAAAGCTTCGCCCGTCCTTGCCTGCAGCAGGGAGACACAGGAGGCAGGGAGCTCAGCAGCACTCTGTGAAAGATACGGAGGAGCTGACTAAGGGGCAGAGCTCCGAATATGTCCGCACCCTAATTCTCAGAACCTTTAGCACACTGGCTAAGATGGCCAGGGAAAACTGAGGCTGCTGGCGGAAGCGAGGTTGCTCATCATCCCCTGGGATGTGGGACCGCGGTGCCCACCTTAAAGGAAAAAGAAGGTAACTGGAGAGAGGGAGAGAGGAGCGAGAGGGGCTGTGGTGCACGCTGACTGGAGAAAGCGGCTGTGGCCCAAGGAATGTGCACCACGTCTCCAAGTTAGGGAACAAGGAGTAGACCTACCTGAGAGCCCTCTGGTAGGAAGCTACCCCGCCACACTCGACTGTAGCCTGAAAGTGGAACAGATTCTGATGTACAGAACTACAGCATAGCAAACTGGCATTGGTGTAGGGTAGCACATCTGTGGTAATTTGTCACAGCAGTGGCAGCACAGTAACAGAGAGGGCAGCAATAAGAAGCAGAATCAAGGTGTCAGACATAAAGGCAGGGTAGCATATTTTAACAGCCAGTTAAGCATGTGAAGAAGATGTAGGTGTTAAAGAGAGCCTTTGTGGATTCCTAAGACGTGAGTAATTGCACTAACAAACTTTGGAGACCTTATTTAGGTATGTAGAGGCAACAAGAGTCTTCACGCACAGTTTCATTTGCCTTGATAAATGCCTGGTAGACAAAACAGGTATCGTTAGTTCAAGGTCCAGGTGGAGAAACAGAGCAGCCAAGGCATTGAACGACTTACGCTTCTCACGCATGGCAAAGCTGGGCCCCAAACTTACTGTGCTGGCTCCCAGTCCAGCGGCTCCCAGGAAGAGCTGCACAGCAGGTGTTTTGAGTCTGTTTGTTCAATGACAGGCCCACCCTTTGGCAGCTGTGCCTCAGAGATGTAGAAGACTGAGGCGCTCAGGGCTGAGAAACCTAGTTCTGTGGAGTGCTCCTGCGTGTCACGTACTCTGCTAGGTGTCCCCTGTGGCCTCTTCTGACTCTATCTTCACCATAAGCAACATAGATAGTGACCTCCAGTTTCCTGTTTGTGCACTGGCAACTGAGCCTAAGGACAGCAGAATAATTCGGATGTCCTTGGCAACAGGAAAGGCATTTGAATCGTGCTCCACGTCCACGACCCATGCTGTTTGCAGGGTCTGTGTGAGGGAGCTGGGGCAGAGAGCAGCAGAGTAGAGGCCAGGGCAGGAAACACGGATATGAAGACTGCCCAGTTCATGGCTCACACACCATCGGTTTGCTCTCTGTAGAAAACGGACAGAGAAACTCAACTGAAGTCCATTTGGTTGCTTTCCAGCAGGGAAAGACAAAGGCTCCCGGGCCCCTAGTTCTCTGGGGCTCCATCTCTGCTCATCTTCTCCTCACGGTTCTTTCTCTGAGCACAGCGGGGGGCATCTCTGTCTCTCTGCTCTTCTCCCCTTGCCATCAGTTACCCACCCACCTGAATGTCATCAGGCAGTGATTATGACGCTCACTGACTTATTCCGGAAACAACAGGCTAATTATCTCCTTATGATGGATGAGACCCCGGGGAACCGTGGAGCGAGGCTGGCTGACTCTGCTGTGAGCACTGAGGGGCGGCTTTCCTGGTGGCCCCAGACAGTGAGAGTGTCCCCAAGCAAGGATACAGTCCTGGGGTGCAGCTCTGCTTGCATATGTCTGTCCCTTTTGGGGCAGGCTCTGGGTCAGGTGAGGGAGGGAAATTATGAAAAAATTTGACAGAAATACCCAACTGCCACAAAACTGTATGCACACAGATTATTTTGTTAAAGTAGGTTTCACTGACTAATTAACATAGTGTCAGAAATAAAGGCAATGGACAGATATCCCAAGGGCCAGGGAGATAGCTCAGTGGCATAAGTGCCTGCCTGGCAAGCATGAGGTTCTGAGTTCAATCCCTGGTATCAAAAAACAAATATCAGTAGCCAAAAATAGTTGAAATTATGTCCTCACTATGTGCCATTTTAAGCGCTTTACATACATTAATAAATTTAATATTTACATCAATCCAATGAGATAAATAGGTAAGTGATGCCTGTTTTATAGATGGGAAAACTGAGGCCAGGAAGGTTGTCATGGCCCTGCGCTGTACCAGGAGCTGCAGAGCACATCGTGTTCGGCACCTAAGTTCGGCACCTCCGCCACACCGCAGGCACCACCACCAATGCCTGCTCCTTGTGTCTGGTTGTCCCCCAAAGCCTCATGCAGTCAGGGGGTGGATTTCTAGGGTTTGTGATTAATTCACGTTCCAGGGCTGGAATGATGGGTGTGCGCTGGTAGGATTATGGCAGTGAGTACTACACCCAGCCTGGCACACAGCCTGGATGCATCGTGAGGGAGACAGACTTGCTCTCTGTTGTCATTCTTGCCACTATCCTCCCTTTCGCTCTTGCTGTTTTGCTGTTCTCCCCACCATGAAAGGCTGCCCTCTGCCATGTGCCACTCTGCCTTGGAGCCAGCTGAGTATGGACTGAAACCTCCACTAACTGTGAGCTAAATAAACCTTTCCTCCCTTAATTGTGGGGGTTGGATATTTTGTCCCAGCTATGAGAGAAAATTAACTGAAACCCATGGTAAATGAAGCTGCTCTGTACTGCATGGAAAAATGGTGGTCCAGGGCATGCTGATGGGCATTTCATTGTACCTCACAGAGGCTTGTGGCTTTGTCCTTAGTGTTCTCCTTCTGTGAAATGACGTGGGTGTTTTGGTCCCTACTGGAGAGCCAGGCTGGAGAGGCATTGGGGAACCATAGAGAAATTAGAGTGGCGATTTTCCAGGAAATCTCCTTAGAGTCACTGGCTTTAACTTTTCCCTGACCTTCCCTGCTAATAAGAAGTGGATGTTAGCCATTTCCTAACGTTGGCCTCAAGGAAGCGCTGGGGTACAGAGCGAAGATCTCTCCACCACACCTGCAGAGTGTTATCGTACACACGACCCTGACAACAGATGTTTCTTTTCTCCACCATCAATCTGGAAGCTTATCAGAAGGCTATCAAGCTGCCATAGCTCATCTCCTCCGCGTAAATGATGAGCAGTGTGTGCGGACGCTTGGATAATTGCCACTCGCTCACTCACTGCGGTCAGGAGCCAGGAGACTTTTGAGTCATTTCATTTCTTAAATCTCACATTTTACTCCTAGGCAAAGCAAGCTAGACAATGTAGAAACAGGGCATTAAAATGCAGTCATAAAAATATTTGGTGCTTATCAGTTCAAGCCAGTGGAAAGTAGGCTTGCGTTTGCTACCTGGACAACTTGGTGCAACCCTTTTAGGAACGGAGAGTCAGAGTCATAGAAGCTTAGCATTTTTTTTCAGTGCTCAGGCTTGAACCCAGGCCCTTATATATGTGAGCATTCTACCACTGAGCTCTGCCTGCAGCCCCCAGAATCTTAGGGTATCCAACCACAAAGAATTTGGCTTCCAAGAAGTGCACAAGCCAACAGTGAGCAGTCCAAGGTCATACCACCAGAGTGCAGAGAAGGCGCGCCCAGGCCCTGCTCAGTATTCCTGCTCAGTAGCATACCACACCTACACTCATTTTTTCAAGAGGAATTTTATGGGCTAATTTCATTTTATTAATAAGAAATTGAGTCTCTGGGAAAGTGAGTAGCCTGACTAGCTGAGCATGAGGAAAGAACTAATGCTTTATGATTTTCAGAGTTTTATTTCTGAATTTGTTTTATAGTTTAAGAGAGTGTCTAGACAGTGTGCATAATATGAATTTAAAGCACTAATAAAGATAACTATTTTTTCTGAGTGTTTTGGAGGTAAGCAGCTGGTTTAGATTCCAGCAGCATATGTTTGAAACTCAGCACTGCCATGTACTAATTGTAATGTTAGACAACTGTCTTAACCTCTGTGTGTTTTGTTTTTCCTGTACTTAAAGAAGGATAATAGTTTCTACTTCATTAAGTGAGTGAGGGGAATATGAGGATTCAGTAAAGTAGTGCTCTGCAATGAGCGTATATAAGTAAGCATCACGAGAATTTCCTGTCCACATTTATCACTCAGATGCTTTCAGCAAGCAAGCAACACAAAATGCAGTAAGCACGAAGAGACTTCAGTGGCTGACCTACAGTGGGCTTCCAGATCAAGCCACCTGTGGAATGAGGTGATCCCCATCTCCTTGTTCCATGTGCCCACTCTGCCCTTGGGCTGCAGTAAAAGAATGGCTGCTTTCCTAGGCCTCACCTCCACGCATAACAGTGTCCTAGGGAAACATGAGGATGTCCCCCCTGCTCTGCTCTATCGGGCAGGGATCCTGAGATGGCCTTCAGCTGAAGAAGTTTGTGACAGGTCAACCCATGTACTAATCAGGGTGACCTAGAAAAGAGAATGTGCTGGTTGATCTAAGTCAACAGAGGCCAACTTTGAAATGGGTGGGTCCCTGAGGACCATGGCCCTGAGGAAGAGTTGCCCTGTACCAAACCAGGATGTTGTGAAGGAAGAGGAGAGGCCCAGGAGTGCTGGACCTGTGATCAGCATTGTTCTCTGTGCATGGATCTTTAATTCACTTAATGCTTCATTTTGAGATGCAGCTGATTATGGCCTTCAATGATCAGAGACAAGAAGCAAAACAGGCCCTGTTAAAGAACTAGAGATGGCACTACATGTGATCACTGTATGTTGTCCAATGGACCTGAACCACTGTCCAGCAGATATATTCTCTGATTAATGTTGGATCTGCCTTAACCCAAACTCCAGGCCACTAAGAGGCAGAAGATAGTTGTATCAGCAGCTGTATCAAACTTGTAGCTTCAGTAAAGAGTCGCATACCTTCCACCTAGAACTCTCCATCAGTTGACATATACGAATTTCCTAGTTGCTACAGCAACAAATTAACACAAAGGCTCAGGTATAGTAAACATCACATATTTATCACGTTGTAATTTACTGTCTTTGGGAGGTCACAGGTCCACAATGAGTAAGCATGGCTGTCCTTCTGGATCTTTGAGGAAACAGTCCAGTTCTGGTCCTTCCCAACTTCTAGAGTACCTCTGATGGTTACTGGTGAGTGGCCTCAGCTGATGCTACTATCAGAGCTCTGATCTGACGTCCTCCATTTTGCCTATAAGGATTCTGTGACTGCACTAAGTCCCACTGACAACTCTGGATAATTACATCTCAAAATGTTTTACTTAATTGCATTTTCATAGTCCCTTTTGCCATGTAAGGTAACATATTTATAGGTTCTGGGAATCAGAGTAGGGACATCTTTGAGGGGTCATTATTCAGTCAACTACAAGGAAGAAAGAAAGCAGAAGTCAAAAGACATTTGTTCCTTACACTTGGAAATGATTTGCCACTTGTTCTTGCCTCCAGAGCATTTGCAGCACACAGCAAGCTGACTTTTTGATCACCTAGAAAATTTATTTAAAAATAAATGTACATGACTTAGATGCACATAAATATTTATTTTCCCATTGTACTGGGAGTATTATAAATTACCTTCTGAGTGCAACTTAAGGGTAGTGCAATTTTGTTTGCTTTCTCTTGTCAATGTAATTGGAGACTTTTCCTTCCAGAATAACCCAGATTTAAGGACACTCCCAGAAATGTAACATCAGTATAAATGTGGGGTCTGTAAGCTGCAGGGAGACGCCAGTGGACAATAGGTACTTTTTGATTATAAGCATATGTTATGTGGTGGCCATTTAGCTTATAAAATACATTTTTAAAAGAGAGAAGATATTCTTTTTGTCCCCTGCAGTTTAAAAATGTAAAGCTGCAAAGAGAGCAAATGATCCTTCTTTTATGGTAGTTGGAAATGGAAAGCAAGTAATTTGACCATTTAAGAGCCTGTGATAACAACTACTGTATGTGACTCTGAAGAATTTTTCTGTAATGCTCACACATGGCAGCCTTAGGGCCCTAAAGTCTGAAGTTCGCATTATAAAGATGATGAATAGGAGTAAGCACCTGAACAAGAAGTCATACTTGGGCTCCCAAACTGATATCCTAAGACAAGGTCTAAGTTAGACTGTCTCAATAGTCCAAAATTCAGGTGCTGAAGTAGCTATTTTTCTTTTTGAACTGTCCCTCAGCGTCATTTTCCTAAACAATACAGTCCATTAGAAATAATTTCCATTCTGCATTAGCTTGAATAATCATTTAAAATGTGGCTAATAGATCATATATTTGATATGATTGCCTAAATGTAACTATTTCTCATTCCACTAATTGCAAAACTGGAGTGCGAATGTTAATAATAACCCAGCAGATGAAGTCATTTGTAATTATCAAGGAAACTCCATGTACATGACCAGCTTCCCTAAAATGTTTTGTTGGAGAATTCACTTAATTTTTTCATCAGAAAACAAGTACTTATGCATATTTTTCTTTTCCCCCTTTTTCCAAAGAACGTTAGAGCTCTCTAAATATCTCATGGCACAAACTATCTACAGTACTTATCCAGGCTCTCTTGAACTCTGTTCAATCTGAGGATAAAAATCTGAGAACTAAGCCGGGCATGGTGGTGCATGCCTGTAATCCCAGCACTCGGGAGGCTGAGGCAGGAGGATTGTTGTGAGTTCGAGACCAGCCTGAGGTACAAAGTGAGCTTAAGGCCAGCCTGAACTGCATAGTGAGACCCTGTCTCAAAAAGACAAAAAAAAAAAAAAAATCTGAGAACTAGAACAAGTTCTGCTGAAGTATTTTCACTAGCGTGCTGGAGGCTTCAAGTGGGATATGCAGCACCTGTATGTGAGAGCAGGTGGGGCCGCAAGTCCCAGCCAATCAGATTTAACCTTTCAGCCTCGTCCTCACCTCTTTTCTGGCAAGCCTGCCTAACTGTGTCCTGTTTCTTATGAATACTGACATGGAATTTTAGTCATTAAAGGGCAGAATTTCCAATAATGAACTTGGAAAAGTAAGAGAAATTAAGTCAGTACTTATTTGTAGATATTCTTAATGCATTTGTCTCTCTGATTATAAAAGAGGTTGATACATAGCCTGAGAGATGACCTCCTCTGCCATTTGAAAATCCTATCATTTATTATCAATATTCCTCATGGATACAAGAAAGAAATACTCAGTATACAAAGTATGTATGTGAATCATCTCTGGGGGGAGAGTAGCATTATGAGATAACTGCAGCTAAGAGTGTACCACTTCCCATCTGAGCACTTCCTGTGTCTCTTGAAGATCCCTCAGGGGAGAGCTGCACCTTCCCAGCTCCTTTGGCCTCTGTGTAAGGGGGCCCTAGATTAGAAACAGAAGGGAAAAGAGACAAAAATACAAAATAGCTATATTAGTAAGGTCTCTTAGTTCATTGGAAAAGAAGATTCTTGCTAATATTGACTGGAGAACATTTTATGTCTGTATGTTGTAGTCTGAGTAACACTTTGAAGGTGACAAATTACAATGTCTGGAATATTATTATCCTATTATTTTGTTATGAAATTCTATTTTACCTATTTATTTATTTATTTATTTATTTGGCGCAGCTTGGCCTCATAGTGAACCTCCTGTCTCAGCCTCCCAGCACTGGGATTACCAGCATGTGCCACCACCCTCTGTTTCAGTGGCCAGCACAGTGAGCCCAGGGTTCCTGGGCCAGCACAGCATGCAGTACTGAGGATCGAACCCAGGTCCTTGTGCTTGCCAAGCAGGTGCTTGGAATGCTGAGACATCAACCCTGCCCTGTTTTACATTTTTCAATAATTTTTTTAAAAAAAAGAAATAGAAGGAACTTCAGATAAAGAGGCCTTTGGAATAAAAGAAATGACCTTGTTCCTCTTCTATTGAATGTATGTCCACTGTAGAAGTTGTACCCCTTATAACTTGTCTATTTGCTGAGTGCCTTAGACAACCTAGTTTTGCTCATTATTCTGCACTTTATTTCTCATTAATTGCCTCACATGTATTATTTAGTTGCCCCAACTAGGCTGCTGTGGTAATAACTGTGTTTGAAATAGTTGCATAGAGAATGCTTAACCCAACCTTGGGCACTTAGCAGATACCCAGGAAACATCATGTGATTAAAAAGCTAATTTTGCAGTGACAACAGGAGGTATCTCAGTGTTCTGCTGAGAACAGGCAGGAACTTTTAGATGAAATGTGTCCTGGATCCTAGATACAGACTGGCTCGAGGCAAAGCCTTCTGAGGTAACAGTCCTACTTCCCAATAGCAATGAGAGTAGAGTCATTGCTGAACAGTCAGCTAATGTTGAGGGAAGGTATGCAGCACCTCCCTCTCTGGCAGCAGCCAGACTGCTCTCTGTGGATCCTCCCCGGCTCAGGGCAGGTTGGAGAAGGCCGTGGCACCTCAAGTAGCTCACTGGCTACTCCATTCTCTGAAGATAATCACCATCCTAAGCCCAAATTAAGCAATAAGAAACCACTTGGAGCCCTGTAGGCTAGCAGAGAGCCCTTCACTAACAGAATTCAATTTTTAAAATGATTCTTTAATCTTCACTGTACTTCTCGACATGAGACACCTCACTCTTCTTACACTCAACTTTAATCCATCTCTACATCCAGAGACAAACACTGTCAGCTTTCTAACCTATACCTTTCTGGGCTCAGGTCTCAGGGACTTGATTAGAATCACATAGCTTAGTGGACAGGTTCACTTTAGCAAGAGGTAAAGCTTTTCCTCCCAGTCAGGACCTCACCTCAGTGTAGACCCCTGTGTGTAGACCAGTGGTTGTCAAGTTTTTTTTATCTCTTTATACTCTTAAGATTCACTGAAGAACCCCAAAGGCTTTAACTTGTGTAGTTCTATATACCAATGTTTACTAAATTCAAAATTTGAAAGGACACACTTTTAAACTACCTTCTCATGGAAGAGTGAGATAAACAGACAGACAGACAGACAGGAGATACATAGATATATATCTTCAGGATCTAACTGAATAGAAAGTAATTGAATTTTTATATTTGGTTAAGAGTAGGCAGAATGTTGGCCTCAAACATATAGAAGCAAGAGGCAAGAGAAGGAGGACTTTCTAATGCAATTTCAGATATGCTTTCTGCTATATTAAAAGTGAACAAGTAAGATTCTCAACAGTTGGTTGGTATGTGGATTCTGAAATTTGTACTTTGTCACATAAAAACCCATTGACCTTGCATGTTGATTGGCACTTTTATCAACAAATGTTTGTGTACCGTGATCACAAAAAAACGACCAATGCATTGATCATTGGGAAATTATTAGTTCACCAATTATGCAGAGGCTCTAAATATTGACACATTTCATTACAAAATACTTCAATTAGGCTTATTAATGGTAACAATTTAATCAGAAGAGTCTTTAATTTAAATGGTTAATGGTCACAGTAGCAAATAGGTTATCCCAAATTTTAGTTTTTTACTTGAAAATTCAAATTTCATTATTGGTAATAAATCTGTCATTTGTGACAAAAGACTTCGGATTTTTCCATTATAAGGAAATGTCAGTATCTGAGTCTGATTCCTCATAGTTTTGTGTGCTTTTAGGAAAAAAATAGCATTCCATGAAGCAAGAAGCTAGTAGAGCTCACAACTCAGTCACAGGAGTGTCTTTCTTGAGGGAAAGCACCTGCACGGTACTGTGCAGCTGAAGCGCTTTGTGTGTGTTTGCCATTCTGTCACACAGGAAATTTAAAAGTTGCAAACTCAATAGTTTAATTGTGAATAAAATTAATATTTTTACAGTTTTGCTATTTAAAGCTGGGCATCTTTCTAAGGATGTGACAATGAAGGATATAATTGAACACTGCTACCTTGGTTCACACTGAGGCACCAGTGGCCTTATCTGCCATTGCTTTTTGCCACCCATGGAAATGTCAGCACAATGAAAAGGGCACACAACATCTTCAAATTATTATAAAGATACAATTTGACCTTGCAAACAACCTAAGGACCATGGGTCCCTGAGCCTGCAGGTTACACTTTTGTAACTACTGGTATCTATAGTTAACCTTTACATTAAGCCTGCAATACATGCTATACATTTTATATGTACTAGTTAATTCTCAAATGTACACATTTCAGACAACGAATTCTCTTTGACCTCTCATCTCTGGTACATTTTGGCTTCTGTGCCACTGGTACATGGAAGCTAATTAAATTTGAAGCATTTTCAACAGCAATGCTACTAGGGTATAAAGCTCCATTTTTGGTCTAGGAACATAACTCAGTGGTAGAGTACTTGCCTAACACCTGTGGTTTCCTGTATTCAGTCCCAAACATCTCTGGATGTATGGGAGTAGATGGATGCTTAGGTGGCTGGGCAAGCAGACAGGCAGAATAACTGGCTTCATTTTCTCAGTCCCAACATATCTAGACTGGAACTCATTCATTCAGCCCAGGTTTGCTGATGTTTGTTTCATCTCTAGCAAATGTCCAACCACAAAATATGTTGTGCCTTTCAGGGCACTTGAGAATGTTTCCTCTCTCCCCTGCAGTTTCCTTTCTTCTCCTTGTTATTGTTTTCCTCTCTAAATCTTGCTTTCTCATAGTTCAAAGCTGTCCAACATGAATGGTATTAAATGTCACACTTTCCTCTGGGTTACAACTACTTGTGCATCAGAAATGACTTGTTTTCTCCTTTTTTGCCAGGCCCAAAGTGCTGTGTTTTGTCTTTATCCAGTCATGAGTTTGGTCCCAGTGGTGCATTATTTATCTCTTTCTCTCTTCACCATCAAGACTAGCCTAGACAAAGAGCTGGTGAGCTGAGGTGGAGGCAGCAGCCTCTGCTCTTCCAGTTAAAAGGCTCCTTCCCATTTGCTTTCTGTCTAGTACTCTGGCCACAAACGTCAACTTGAATAATTCTGAGTTAATCTGATAGGAGAAGGAGACACTAAGATTTACTTGGTTTCATTATGACCTCACAGATTTCCCTGATGAAGAAAGAATGGTCCTTGAGCTGATTAATGATTTTATCCAATATAGTCACTGGTCCTCCAAGTGTATTAAATTTGGTTGTTCATGGCAAAACTGAACTTTGAGGGTAAACAGTATTTACAAGGCTAGAAAAGCTTGCTTTGAGTGCCAGAGTGTGTCTGCTGCTGTCTTGTTTTCATTCTTACTGTACTAATTGATAGAAATAAGAATGTTTATATCTGAAGGAACAAGCTCACTGAGAGGAACCCCAAATGGCTTCTAAATGACACTTTCTCCAGAGGGTAGGAAGGTATTAATCAGCAGTCCCTGCCTAGTGAGGCCTTCTAGGCATGTCTTCCCTTGTCCCTATCTGACTTGGGTATCCTTTGGTGAGCTTTTCCACTTGTGTCCCTTTTCTGAATCACAGAGTTGATAGACACAGCAGTAAGCTAAAGAAATCCTTTATATCTCTGTCTCTTTTAGAGAGTTAGTGACTGAGTTCTATTTTTATGCTCTCATGATGAGCCAAGACTGTACATACAGCATACATCTGCCATATATAGTGAAATGGAGTAGAGAACATGGCACCAGCACCCAGCTGAGGGGTTTTTTTCCCCCTGATTCTTTTACTGAAGAATGCAGTGCTTTTCATTATCTCCTTATCTCTGGTTCATTCATGGTCTGAATTAAGCTGATGAGTGCCAATCCTCCTTTTCAGGAACGTGGTAGAGGTCTAGCACTAGATATGATGCAATTATCCTTGGAGAGCAGGACTTCCTGCCTCATCACTGCACATTCCGGAAGTATGTGTGCCATGATGGGTGCCCACTGCCTTCCCAGCTGTTCCAGCAGGACTCCCTTCTGCTGCATCCTCCTACTCAGAGCAGGATGAATCACATCCTACTCCAAGGCCAGTCAGCAGTTCTCAGAGCCCATTAGTGCAGTCTCTGAAGGTCCTGCAGCTGCTTGAGTCTCTCTTCCTTTACCTGTGTGGCTAGTCATGTTTCCATGTAGCAGGTCTCAACTCTCGTAACTCCTGAACTCAAAGTCAGGACACTGCCTTTCTCTCAGTGCTTGTAAATCTAGATAACTTCTGTCAAAGATCCAGGCAAAGAATCTAGTTGCATGAGTGATGGTCAGATGTCAGATTCAAAGCCCTCACATTTGACAGAGAGCTCCGTAATACACTGCTCTCTATCTCCTACTGTATGTTTATATTTGTTTCCATTAAAATATCCTTGGTGATCCTTCATTCAATAGCTTTGCTTAATCAGTGCATGATATGTGGTATTACTAAAATACTCAATGACACTACCAATGTGAGAAACTCCAGGGCATAATGCATACTCTCGAGGAAGCACAGCCAATACTTTTCTTTCATTCATGCAACAACCCAGAATCAATCACTCCCTGTGCTGTTTCATGGGACTTACAAGTACCTTCATTGTAGTATTTATTTCATTGTATTATAGAATAAAGATAAAATTTTATTATCGTATAAAAATGTAAAGAACTGGCTTGTAAGCTCCATAAAAGCAAAGATAGCCTTATTTATTATTCTCTTTCCTGCATCAATTCAAACATTGTTTAATCGAAATAGAATACCAAGCACTCTCAAATTATACTAGGGATTTTCTCATTTTACAATGTACGATCATTTTATCTTTGATGATGTCTCCTACTTCTGTGCATGTCACACCCCACTCTTAATAAGAATTTTTTAACCTCAGTCACCTCATGATGTGTCCGATAGTAGAATGATTTGTGGCACCCAACTCTGTCTGACTCGTGACAGCCATGTGAACAGTCCCTCCTATTCTCTTTCCAGCAACACTAAAGGAACTAGTATCACAGACAATGATCCACTGGGCCCAAGAAGACCAGATCCAGGATGCAGAGCTGGTCCGGATGATGTTCAACTTGCTCCGGAGGCAGTATGACAGCATTGGGGAGCTACTGCAGGCTTTGCGGAAGACCTACACCATCAGCCAAGCCTCTGTGAGCGACACCATCAACCTGCTGGCCGCCCTGGGCCAGATCCGGTCACTCCTCAGTGTCAGGATGGGCAAGGAGGAGGAACTGCTCATGATCAATGGGCTGGGGTAGGTCTTGCACAGTGGCTCAAGAAGGCTTCCAGTGGAAGACCGAGCCGGCTTCCCCTTCTGGTGAACTGTCTCCATGCCAAACAAATCCTCCTTGTCACCTGAGAGACAGGGCTGCTCATGATGAGAGAGCATTGCCCAAAAGAATGTGGAGAAGTCTTGGGAAAGAGCAGAATTTGGTTTGAATCTTATGAAGATAGCCAAAGGGAGGCCATGAAAAAACTCTGGAGAAAGTAACAGTACATTCAACCCATGGCTTAAACAATTTGAACATCTGAGTTTTGACTAGATATCTTCTGAGACTTCCCCATTAAAAAAAAAAATGCCTCCTAATCCTTTCTTCATGGGTTTTTCTTATAGAGGCATTTTGTTAGTTCTGTGCAATATCTGGCTCTGTCTTAGAACCATGTAGTCAGCACAATTCATATCATTTTAGGCAGCAGAACACATTTCTTTAATTTTGAGGTTCAGCACTCCATTTTGTGGATAAGAAAACCAAGGCCAAAAAAGGTTCATATACCAGTCCACAAATTTACATAATTAAAATCACCCTACTGCCCTTAAGCAAAAGAAAAGAAAACAAACATACACACACACACACACGCACACACACACACACACACACACACACACACACACAGGAGCATAGCCAAGGTTCAGAAACCTATTTTGAGAATTCTCAAGAGTAAAAGGGGGGTTGTATGCATGCACTCTCAAACTAATTTCTAAAGAGAAATCTTAGAAATTGTGACATTTTTATAGGAAGAAAAACATTCAGCATAAATTCCTACCCCAGCCTTTGTGGTAGACATGGCAACAGTGAAACCTGGCCAGTGCAGATGGTATCTACTCAGTCCCTCACAAAAAGAGGGAAGCAGGTTAAGCAGAAAGTAACTGCCCAGCAAGGGACACCCGGCTGCTTAAGAGGAGGTTTTGCATTGTAAAATCTTTGTCTGTGGCTTCATTAGATGTCTTTGGTATTTAAAGACTGGAGTCCACAAACTTCATGGTACCTCATACAAAAATGCTTTAAAAAAAAAGCATAGCCCTATTTTTAAGAACAGAAGTACAGAGAGACTCAGATATAAGGACAAAGGAAGAAGTCCCTTAATACATGGAGGAAGAGCAAGCCAGTGATTTTGATTGGATTAAAAACATTACAAGCAAAAACAAGAGGCAAGTGTTTAAATGTTGTTGACATTTCAAAAAGAGAAAGCAAGTACTTGGGCATAAAGAGATAAAGGAGTACAGAAACATTCCTGCAAGCAAAAGAAAAAAAGTAGTCCGTATATGTTCCAACTGCCCCAATACCTTCTTATTATCTTTTCACCTGTCCCTTTTGCATTACAGCAACCCCAATTTGTATGGTCTCCTCCTCAAATTTTTATAGTATAAAAATAAGCAGGTACTGAATTTTCTGTCTGATTCCTACCCTAGGGACATCATGAACAACAAAGTGTTTTACCAACACCCCAACCTCATGAGAGTTCTGGGCATGCATGAGACTGTGATGGAGGTGATGGTGAATGTGCTGGGTACAGAGAAATCACAGGTATGATTTCTCTATGCAGAGGACGTGGCCAGGACTGGCCTTGTGGGGGTTGGGGGCTAGACACATCAAGTGAAGGGATTTAAGAGCTCTGATTCTGAAAACTCACCTACTCCTCTAGCCTTTCAGCTACTAAGTTTACTTCCTGTATTCTGTAGCCCTGCTCCCTCCTAGAGAGAATTCAGGATTTCACATAGGAAGCCAATGTGCTTTGCCCTGGTCAGGAGCAAGCTGTATAAAAGAGAACAAAATCTTAATAGTAACCCTAGCAGTGTTTTTCAAGAATATTTCCTGTTTCCTGTCAGGCAACCCACTGACAGGTGGGTTTGCCTGCTAGCTCCCTAGTAAAGATAAATAGCATCTATTGACAAAGGGAAAGAAATAGACATAGAGCACAACTGGCATTCACCTCAACTTGTCTGAGGTGTTAGAGTCAGATGGCTTCTGAAGGCAGTACATGGGGTATGGCTTCAAATGTTGGCGATTAAAAAGTGCCACTGTCCAGAAATGAATGATTCCAGGGCACTTTCACCAGGTCATATTCCTGCTCACTGGCTTTCTTTGGCCTCTTGGAGAGAGATCCCTGGGCATATGTCTGGATCCTGAGCAAGCAGATGACTATGGCTTTCAGAGCCATATTTCTTACAGCATCTTCTGTGATTCCAAAGAGGGAAATCAAGGTCTTTTTAGGATCCTTTGCAGAGTTAACACTGACACGCTTTATTGAGCAGTAAAGGATGAAAAATGAGACATGGTCTAGCACAGAGATGCTAAATTTTTGCTAAGTAGAAAATCCAGGCCTATCAACCCTCATATAGGATGGCATCCACATGCTAAACTCTAAGCCTCCTATGATGAATGCTTTAGGAACCCATAGAAGAGTAATTATGAAGGATAAAAGGAATGGGGAGAAAGTTCAGAAACATGTCCTGGTGCTCCTTGGGCTGGAGGGGCCAGACATGAGCCAGAAGACTCCAATTTAATGTACTGATGGGCCTTATTTTCCATCTTCACCCATCTCATTCTGATATTTTCCATCAGAATTTTGTCCACTCCTATCCTAACTAAGAATACCAGTAGTTACAGGGTCATATGATTTCATGTGACATCCATAATAAATGGGATTTGTGAGTGATATCTGTTTTCCTCTGAAGAAAAGATATTTTGAAAAACTATAGTTAGCTGTCAGTATTTTTGGAAATTTTTTCTTAAATATCCTCCACTCTCTGTTGCTCTGTGAAGAAGTCTAAAAGGAAAGGAAAAAATGCATTTTCCAAACTGTTCATAGCTTTAAAGACTTCAACCTAAGATCTAAGGTCAGATTTTTCAGACTTGCATCAAGGTGTATTCCTTTCCCTGAAACCTCCTCTTTCTCCCGGTAGATTGCTTTCCCCAAGATGGTTGCTAGCTGTTGCCGCTTCCTTTGCTATTTCTGTCGTATTAGCCGGCAAAATCAGAAGGCAATGTTTGAGCATCTGAGTTACCTGTTGGAGAACAGCAGTGTGGGCCTAGGTATGTATGTGCTTAGAATCTGCACATAACTTGCAGCTTACACACACTCTACTGCTCACTGAGGAGCTAAAGAGAAAGAACACATCTGTGTGCCTTTTGCATTTTTAAATATCAAAAAAAAAGTCTATTTTAGAAATCATCACATAAAAAATCTTTGCCACATTGCTAACAGATTGTATTGGCCCAGTCATATAGTTTAATCTCTTCTCCCTTGGGATGAGTGGCCTGTGATTTATGAAATACTGACTGGACTGGAGATGTCTTCTGAGGACACATTCCTCCCAGCCCAACTGATGAGAGAACACAGCAAGTAAGACCAAATTCATTGATCTGGTCCCTTCAGCAGGTTGGCTCCAAAGTTCAGAGCCGTCCCATCACCCAACCTGCACGTGCTTTCCTCAGTTGCCACACACACTGGCTGACAGCACTACAAGAAAGCGGAGCAAATCCTTCCCCACCAGGAAGACACCAGCTGTGCCCCTGTGCCTCCCTCGCTGTTCCAGATGAAAAGCAATGATTTTGTAGAATACACAAGTACATATTATTGAAATCTGAGATGTATCTTTTATTTATCAAATGTAACCATTTTTATAAAATTCCACACAAAGTATTTCGAAATTCTAGCCTAGGAGCCAAAGAAAAGTTTAAAAATGAAAGACAGCATTAATGGCCTAATGTAACTATATATAAACTAGTACTGTTTGGGAAATACGTATTTACAGCTGCCCTTTGGACTTATTTCCTACAAATCCACATTCACAATCAGTAATGAATATACAGAGCAAAGATACCAAATAAAGAGTGTTCTTAAATTGGGCAGCTGATGAGGTCAGTGAAGTCCCCCCAGGGTTTATCTTGCAATCCTGTACCTTACTCTGTAGATCCTTTGCCTGTGTCATCCATGTGGATGAGTCACGGCCAATGCTTGACCAGTTTGCTCTCTGTGAGAGCCTGAGAGAAAGTTTTCTCTCCATGTGACTCTCCCCAGGCACACTATAGAACTTCGATCTCTTTCCTCTGTGGCTCCATAATCTCCTTGTTCAGAAAATTTGGAGCTCAACTGAGTTTCATGATGTTGCAGTACAGGTT